>CM053030.1:231290259-231545259 GCA_028564925.1 Lithobates sylvaticus | reverse complement strand
TTGTGATTCACCCTTCCCCCCTTGCCGGTCACGAGAGAAAGAGCTGTGCATGATGTCATAATCCTAGGCTTTTAACCAGACAAACAGGAAGTGGGCTAATAGATGGAAAGTTGAAAAAAATTACTGAAGAGCTGCTTTAATAGCATCCCCCAATATAAGGGCGCCGTTATCATATTGCAGTCAAAAAAATGATTGTTACAATACTTTATTTGGTTTATATAGCAGTGCTTGCACATTATCTGGTTGCGCTACAATTTGGCACAAAATAGTTTCATGTTTGGGGACACATTGTTAGCAGCTACCCATAAGGGCGGTCACTGGATTGATTTTAGGTGATTGCGCAGTAACCTTTTTTTAATATATTGAAGCCGTGCTGCAGATTGAAAAAAAAGTACATTTTTTTATGACATTCAATTGCACTATGACTTGAGCTGCAATTGTATACGCTATATATATTTTTTTATTTGCTAATTTTTTTATCAACAATAAGTGGAGTTACACTTTAAAGAATCCTGTGAAAACAAATAAAAGCTATTTATTTATTTTTTTAAACGCAAAAAAATTTGGGTTTCCATTATTATCGTTTCTTCTTTTAAGTATCTGACCTGGAACAAATCTCTACATGTACAGTATATTTCAGGCCCCTTACTATACTGAAGCAAGGATAAAAAACACTGGATCATGACCTTTCAATAACAAGTCGGTAATGGAACCTCCAACATTTTTCTCATGTAAACGTAAAGGGGTTGCGCCTATTTCTTCAACCTGCCCTGATCAATATAGTCTTTTAGGACAGATTCAGTAGCTGTATAAGCTGGGAAATTTTATGGCAAGTGTGGACAATATTGAATAGATTTGGGAAACAGAGTGTAGTGGGGTGAAGTCGTATAACCATAGTTTCTCAAAGGGAGAAGGATGAGAAATCTTAAGAGGTGCTTTCTCTATAGTCTTTTAGAAGTTAATATTTCACCAAAACCTAATAAAGAGCTTATCTTTTGTTATTACAGACCCATATCCTTAATTGGCATGAATTTTAAGATTCATTCTAAGATGCTAGCTAATAGACCTAAACTCTTAGACTGCATTTACACATGATCACGGGCGGATTTGCTACGATTTTAAATGGCTACAAAATGCAGGAATGCGATTGTGATGTCATGATTTCTAATGACACTCCAATCGCGCTGCGATTTTTCCACGATTTTCAGGCGGCAAATCGCAATGTACGACGCTGTTGCCTGAAAGAAGCTCCTGTTCCTTTTTTCCTCAAGTGTCACGCATTACGATTTTCCACAATTTCAGCGTGATTTACAGCCCAATAATCACAGCAAAATCACAGCTCAATTGAGGTGCCATTAGAAGTAATGGCATTGCAATCCCTTCCCACGTTTTGCAGCCATTTGAAATCGTGAGGCGCAATCGCAGTGATTCCGCCTGCGGTCATGTGTGAATGCACCCTCACTTTATAAAAGTTTACAGCTGGCCCAGGTTGCGTTTGTTCCTGCTTGAGAAGCTCGGGCCAACATGATTAAAACCATTTTACTTATGCAACATGCTCAAATATCCTGTGTTCCCATGTGTCTCCTAGCAGTTGATACAGAAAAAGCATTTGATAGGGTTGGTGAGTTGGTCCTTCCTAAAACTTACTTTAATACAACTTGGTTTAAGCCCCAAAATGATATCTAGTATTTTTACTTTATATTCCATCCCATTAGTCAGGGTTCAAGTAAATGGATCTCTTTCCCAGATTTTTCATTAATAATGGTACCTGGCAGGGATGTCCCATCATCCCATCTTCTCTATTTTATTGATGGATCGTTTAGCAGTGTCTTTAGGAAATAATAACAATATTCTGAAATCTGTTGGGTCAATTCAAAGTAAATAAATTTTATTTGCAGACTATCTTCTTTTAGGTTACTTAAACTTACAGTATGTAGCAATACCTTCTATTCAAGAATTGAAATAGGTTGGCCTACTGCATAATTTTAAAGTTAATCTCTCTAAATCAGAAATATGCAATGTTTCCTTTTGCAGGGCTTATATTCAGCTTTTGAAGACTAATTTTCTTTCTGATTTTGCTTTCATCCTTGAAATATCTGGGGGCTCATATTACATCTGCTTTGCTTCACCTCTTTTTCTGAATATTGGACCCCTCTTTCATAAGACTGTTTTGGATATCAAAAATTATCAAAGGAAGATGCTATCCTGGTTTGGAATGATAAATACTCTTAAAATGGAAATCATTCCCAGATTTTTGTATCTTTTTCAAACTGTCCTCATTTGAGTCCCATCTTTCATTTTTTTAAAATTGCAGAAACTATTTACTACTTTTGTTTGGGGTTTGAGACCACCTCGATTAGTAAAACATTCTCTCCCTAGGAGGTGTAGGTGCCCCAGACATTTCATTTTATTATCAAGCGTCAGCCCTACGGAGGCTTCTGGACTGGTTCCATAACATTCCATTTAAGTTGTGGGTCTAGATCAATCAGTCTTTATCCCCACTTGATCTCCAGGCTCTCCCAGGAATATTAACAATTTTCCAAAAGGGCACGGGTTCCAAATTGCCACTTTCAGACAAAACCTTTAATTTTGTGCGACATGTGAATCCCTACTTCTAATATTTCTGCACATGTTCGCCCAATGACACCACTATTTGACAATCCCTTCTTTTCCAATTGGTATACATAGATCAATAATTGGTCCCTGTATTAAAGCTTCCCACCGTCAAGTGGTGTCAATATTTTCTGGCCATTCTCCATCTGGTCCTCTTAATACCTCCAATTTACCTGAATTACGGTCTTGGTTCTTGAACCAACAGCTCACCTCTTTAATCCAATCTTTGCCAGACAGCAGCAGGTTGATTTCTAATCTATCCATTTGAATACTAGCTCTACTTCAAAAAGTCAAATTAAAATATTTGTACCAAAAAATATTTAGACCGTGAACCTGAAAAACATCTTTGTGTTTTAGTGGCAACATCTTATGCTATTTATTTTCCTTTTTACTTACAAATGATTAAATCTAGAAAAATAGCAGAGGGTGGAAAAGGCACAACAGGTCAACGTGGACGTGAGTGTCTGAACTTGTGAACCCTGTCCAGAAGTTTAGGATTACTCCTGAAATAAATTTAATTAAGAGTATTTAGATCTGTTTATTTGCTTCTGCAATTGCATAGAAGTATAACAAACTATTAGATTGTTTTGGTTAAATTAATCTCTGGTTAAGCATAGCCATGATACTTAACAAGAATCAAAGGATGACGGTAAATCAATACCCAAGTGGCTAGGGATTTTGCAGTTCCAATAAATTGGTGAGTAAATGTCATGTGCCAGATGCAAGGTCCCTTATATGTTTGATCAAGAGAACATTTACTATACATATTTTTCATTGTTTTAATATGAAGTAATCTGTTAGAACACAGAACAAAGTGAACTCCTGTGTGTTCTTGGCCAGGCTGAATGCTTCCACTCCCTTCAGTACTAATAGTACATGACCCATCTTTAGCCTCCATAAAATATTGTGCCAGACTCGCACAGGCTTACTCTTTGCACATAAAATATTCTGCGGCTGTTTGAATATTTGTTTTTCTCACTGTATGTACAATTTATTCTCGCAATCTTACACTAAAGTCTGTTAGTCCTTTCGCCACTAAACTAAGATCTCTATACATATTTTATATTTATGTATTTATTTTAGGTACTTGTATAGCACCAACAATTTACACAGTGCTTTACATATACTGTATATATTGCGCATTCACATCAGTCCTCTCCTCGAGCATGCAATCTAAGGTCACTAACTCTCATACATACACTAGTGCCAACTTAGACAAGAGTCAATCAACCTACCATGCAGTATACAGGGGATAATATTTTTTGTATATTTTTGCATTAACAGCCTGGCTTGTATTGTTTTACATCATTTTGGTTGGAAAGACTTTGACTCACTTGACTATTATAAAATACTGGATTTCTTTTGTTTGTCACTCTTCTGTCGATGTACTATTTTCAAAGGACTGTTGTCCTGTTCCATGACTCCTCCACCTTTTTAGTTTTAGGTACAACAAATGCCTATTCTGATGAATTTCCTTACACAACTTGAAATTGGCACGTCCAGTCAAGGCCTGAACCTATCCAGGCCTTGCTAAAGCAGTCCCCTTCTAAATTCCACCCAACATGTTTCACATTTGGGAAGAAATTTTAATACCAGCATGTGGCGTTTTTCTCCTGAAAACCAAAAAGCCTTGATAAACGCACTTTATATTTACAAACTTCTTCAAATTCCTTTGCTGACATATGTAAAGGTTACAGTGGAGAAAATTATTTGATCCCCTGCAGATTTAGTAAGTTTGCCCACTTTCAAAAACATGAAGGGACTATAATTTTTATCATAGGTGTATTTTAAATGATAGAGACAGAATATCAACCGGAAATCCAGAAAATACACATACAATAAATGCTTTAAATTAAGTTGTAGTTTAGTGAGTTAAATTAAGTATTTGATCCCCAAGCAAAACATGACTTAGTACTTGGTGGAGAAACCCTTGTTGGCAAGCACAGAGGTAAGACCTTTCCTTTAGTTGGTGACCAGGTTTGTACACATCATAGCGATTTTGGTCCTCTCTTCTTTACAGCTCTTCTCTAAATCCTTAAGGTTTTTGGCTGTCTCCTGGCAACTCAGTTTTAGCTATGTTTTGGGTCATTATCATACTGGAAGACCCATCCATGACCCATTTTTAGTGTTCTGGCAGGGTAGAAGGTGGTACTCCTACAAGATTTTACAATATGTGGCCCCCGTCCATTGGCCCCTCAATGCGGAAAAGTCAGCCTGCACCTTTTAGCAGAGAAACGGCCCCAAAGCATCATGTTTCCACCTCTGTGCTTGACTGTAGGGATGGTGTTCTTAGGGTCATAGTCCAGCATTTTTCTTCCTCCAAACACGGCAAGTCAAGTTAATGCCAAAGAGCTCAATTTTGGTCTTATCTGACCACAGCACTTTCTTCCAATCATTTAGATGTTCATTGGCATGCCTGTACATGTGCCTTCTTGAGGAGGGGGACTCGCCATGTTTGGAATAAGAAAAATGATGACTATGACCCTAAGAATACCATCCCTACGGTCAAGCATGCAGGTGGAAACATTATGCTTTGGGGCTGTTTCTCCTCTGCTAAAGGTTCAGGCTGACTTTGCTGCATTGAGGGGCCAATGGATGGGGCCATGTATTTTAATATCTTTTGAGAACCACCTTCCCTCAGCCAGAACACTGAAGATGGGTCAAGGGTGGATCTTCCAGCATGACAATGACCCAAAACATACAGCCAAGGCAACAAAGGAAAGGCTCAAGAAGGCCATTAAGGTCATGGAGTTGACAAGCCAGTCTCCAGACCTTAATCCTATAGAAAATGTATAGAGGGAGCTGAAACTTCGAGCTGCCAAGCGACAGCCAAGAAACCTTAAGGATTTAGAGAAGACCTGTAAACATGTGAGCACACTGAAATGTGCAAACCTGGTCACTAACTACTAGAAACGTCTTCACTTTGTGCTTGCCAACAAGGGTTTCTTGACCAAGTACGAAGTCATGTTTTGCTTGGGGATCAAATACTTATTTTACTCACTGAACTGCAACTCCATTTATAACATTTGTATCGTGTTTTTTCTGGATTTGTGGTTGATATTCTGTCTATACCATTTAAAATACACCTATGATAAAAATTTTAGACCCTTCATTTCTTTGTAAGTGGGTAAACTTGCAAAACCTGCAGGGGATCAAATAATAATTTTCCCCACTGTATAACTGTGTTTTATTGCCTTTTTGATAGTACCAAAGTTATGTGTTTTTTTTTATTTTTTTATTTTTACTATATAACCGAACAGGACTATTTGCACTTTGATAAGAACAGCTGATTTAGGCTGGTCATACATTATTCAATTCTCTTCAGTTTCCTTTAGATTTTCCTTCATCTATATACTGCAAGGGCCTGCCTGATTGTGTATAAATTGAAAGAGTTTAGGTTTGACCTCCTATTATATGATTTTGGTAAATCCTTATGGAAAATTGTATAATGTATGGCCAGCCTTAGTGATTTGAAATAACTGATTTTAGTTAATCTTGTAAGGCACGATTCCAGAGTTTCACATTATTTTTCCATCGGTCACCTTTAAAAAAAAAAAAAAATAGGTGGTTAAAAACCCAGCATCCAGAAATAGCAGAGAAGATGAGAATGAGGAGGTGAGTATTTCAGTTTTTTGTTTTTTGGAGTCTGTCCTATAAAATTTTATTGTTAATCCTGCCAGTAGATATAATATTTTTCCACTGTTATTGGGTGGCTTGATCTCTAAAACGTACATCGTCAAAAGGTACGTTTAGGAGCATTCTAATTGGTCGGCGCCTACCAATATGAACCCGCGCAGCCTGTCCTGTCACCGAATGCGAAGAGGAGAGAAAGCCGCTGGGATTTCAAATCCCCTAACTGGTAAAGCCATCGCACCCAGTCCCGCTAACCTGGACGGAGTCCAGTGTAGGTTCGCCTTACAAATTTTCTGTAAAGGTGAACTTGCGCTTTAGGATGAGATAAAATCTGGTTTGTGCAGAAAGAATTAGCATGATGTTGACATTTTCCTAGGTTCGGGATTGTTAAAATTTTTAATACATTGCACTTGCTTATGCAGGTGTTGAATGTTTACGAAGTAAACATAAATGTCATGCAAAATAGCCAATATATTTTTTGAAGCCCCTGGATTAATATAGAATATTTTCATCAGTCATAGTGTCCCTCTCCATTTACAGTGCTCCTATGCAGGTCACTGAGCCCCCACCTAGCCATCAGTCAACCAGCGTCACAGGTTGACTGAAGCAATTGTCCTCTGCCACCATAACACACAGTAGCCCCCTCCAATTAGTTACAGCTACACCTGCTCAGAATCAGTGTTCCTTCAATTAGTCAGAAATCCTTCTAGTTCCCCTTCCTATCAGTTGCTTATTAAAGTGTACCACTCCATTCTTCAGACCGTGAACCCAGATTTTCCTTTTACATGTTGCACCAGTCCACCTGAAGTATATTGCACCACTTTTCTACATCAGTAGCTTACTTTATGATGGAAAAGGAGGCAGTCAGCTGCAACCTTATTGGCTAAATGGAGTTCCTACTGCTGATTAAAGCACACTGGACCCTGGGAACCACTGTGCTGTACTATTGTGCCACAAGCACTGAGATGCAGCTGCCACATTAGGAGTGATGTTGCCTGGTGCCCAACAGGTGATGGGCCACATGTAGGACACCAGGGCTTTACAATGACTGCATCCTAATTTTTTTTGCCCACAATTGCACTTGAACCTTTTATTTATAGTGTAATATGGAAGAACAAACCATCTCCTTATCTTTCCCTGTTTAACATGACACTAAATTGTTTAAAGCTAAAATATAAAGAAGATTTTCAGGCATTTTTTGGCTCCCACCAAGCCCCACTATGCTCTGGCTAACCTAGAGCACAGCGACTTTGGTTGTAAGGATTCCAGTTGAGTTGGAATTCCTTCTGAAGCTTTTATATTGAGCTTGCAGGAAGTTTCTTCGTTCGTATAAATTCAGTGAGATTTAATAAAAAATCAACGTAACGTCTATTCATTTTACATAATGTTTATGTCTGTTAAGTTCATACCAAGCTTTTAATGTGGTATTTTATTAATGTGCTGTATGAAGATACATTGAGTAGCACATGCTTTGTAAAGACTAATAAGACAGTCAGATGAGTTGTTCTCAAGAAATAAAAAGTTCTTTGTTGATCGTAAATGTGAAAATTATTGCCAAAAGAAGCAGTCTTGATGTGGCTTCCCTCAACTGGGATTTCTCCTACAAGTAATCCTGTTGTACATATAACATATTCCATAACCATCATTTCCAGAAAATCTTTCTTCAGTCTTACTCTTCTCGGAAGTTCATGGATCTTTACCCACTGAGGCTAGCAATATTGTGACTGTTGTACATTTACATCCCTATAGTGCACACACTTAACATCCCCAGTTTAAAGACTAAGTTCACCTTTTTTTTCTTCTAAATTTCAGCTCCCCTATGTACCAATATAGCATTAATGTACTTATTTTGCAAAAATAAAACCGCTTTCCATTAATTCTACATAGGCTTATCTCACTCTTTTCATAGCTGTTTAAAAATACTGCCTCATTACTCCTGCCTTACTTCCTGGTCAGGCTATAGGTCATGACACAGGAAGGAGTTGACCAGCTGATCTTATTAGCACACACCCTGCATCATCCACCCTCCTACCTACCCATCCATTTCTAGGTGCGTGTTTTTTAAATTAAATGCAATCGGTCTTCTCACTAATTACACAATATACAATCAGATGGCATAGTCAAGCCCTGTCACATCTCTGCATAGCGGAACTTACATTCAGTGGTGGCTGGTAAAGTGTTAGGTTTGGGGGGCCAGACCCCGCCCTTCCTTTTTGACCCATCCCACTTCTCATAAGCCCTTATAGAATCCACCCACCCAGTCCCCTGTATTACACTTGCTTCCACACTTGGTGTCAGGAGTATACAGCCCCAGCATTACAGGACAGAGTATACAGGCCCAGAATCACAGGGCAGTGTATTCAGCCTCACAGATCAGGGTGTACAGCTCGGCCCCCACAGATCAGGGTGTACAGCTCGGCCCCCACAGATCAGGGTGTACAGCTCGGCCCCCACAGATCAGGGTGTACAGCTCGGCCCCCACAGATCAGGGTACACAGCTCGGCCTGGGACGGCCAGGAGCTTGTGGCACTGATGGCTCCTTCCCCCCCTGCCAACCCCGGAGTGGGTCTCGCAACACTTTGAGGGCCCCCCCCTCCGTGTGAGGTCCGGCACCTACCGGGCTGTGGTGTCCTCTCCTCTGAGTCCTGTCTCCTCCAGAGTGCGACAGCAGGCGGAGGTGTCCATTCCTCCAGCGCATGTCTTCTCTGCTCCTCTGGCTGCGTTTCCTCTACCTAAGTGCTATGCATCCAATAGGATCGCCTGGCGCTTTGGCCAATCGGGAAACAGGTTTTACGACCTGCCTCCTGATTGGCGGGGAGGAACTTTAGTGTGAAAATAGCGAAAATGTATTTGCCATCGTCACACAGTTGGGTAGGGTCAGGGTGCACTCTGTGCCAAGCCCACCCTTTTTGAAGCCTATTGGAGCCTCTGGCTCTGATCAGGTGCTTACAAAAAAAACACCCCTGCCCACCAGGATTTAATGCGCCCGGCGTCATGAAAGGGGGACGGCAGGGATAGAGGGGACGGTGCCCATGTACCCTTAATATACGGGCCACCACTGCTCACATTCCCACGTTCGTTTTTTTTTTTTTTTTTAGCTGGGGGGGTGTTTTGGAGCCTTTTTACTTATCAAAGGGCAACCCAGAGCGGAGCTTGGTGTGTTTTCTTACTGTGATTTTTGGTGTAGCACATTTCTGAAATGCAAGGAAAAGCACATATGTAAATGGAGCCTCATTGTTCTTGTGTAAACGCACCAATTTCACTTTCAGGCCCCATTCACATCTAGCATAGAGGGAGTGCACATTTTGTGGCTCGTTTTTCCTGTGCCACACATAGGGCAGCCCATTTATTTCAATGGGCTGCACTACATGTGGCTCATGGGACATTTTAGCGTTTTGCGTGTTTTTGCCACTCGTTTTTTTACATGGTAAAATGTGTTTGCTTCGGTGTTTGGTGTGCCTTTAACAATTAATGGCACTGAGCAACTAGTATTTTTAAGTGTATAAAGGTGGCCATACACTATACAATCTGATTGTACAAACCTCTATGAAGACAGGGAAATAAGTGTCTAGAATGGAAAGCTTTGATTTTTTGCAAAAGTACATAAACCACTTCTGGACCAAGCCTATTTTTGACACCCTTTTATTGAAAAGGGTGGATCACTGATTGCATTTCATTTATAAAAAAACGTGCAGCTGGAAATGGGTGGGTAGGTAAGACGGTGGCTGATGCAAGGTGTGTGCTAATGAGGTCACCTGGTCAACTCTTTCCTGTGTCATGACCTATAGTCTGACCAGGAAGTAAGGCAGAATTAATGGATAAGTTTGGAAACATTGAGGACAGTAAGGTATGTGTCTGTGGAATTAATGGAAAGCTTTGATATTTTTGCAAAATAAGTACATTAATGCTATATTGTTACATAGGGGAGCTGGAATTTGGTGAACTTAACCTTTAAGGTTTAGTTTAAAGAAAAATCGTAAACAAAACATTACCTATTTTAATATAAAAGATTTTCATACTGCACGCCTTAAAAACTCTATAGGTTTATTGAAGATGATGCATCCACCCAGCTCAGCTTTTGTGTTATAGGGAGGGAATCGGACAAGTGGATCTAACTTTTTTTCTTTAATCCTATATATTGTTAGATGGACTTGTGTCTTTTTTTAACCAGACTATTTCAACCAATATGAGGCGTTTTTTTCAGAGTGCGTTATGAACCTCGTTTCTTTTGGACATATCAGATGGTGGGGGTGGACCTGCCATGGTATTAACACCCACATTGAAGAAGTATTTTTTACAGAGCTGGGATTGACAGCACCTCGCTCCTTCCTCACTGGCTGTGATTGACAGTGGCAGGAGCCAATGGCTCCCACTGCTGTCTCTGAGCCAATGAGGAGAAAGAGAGCTGAGAGCCTCTGTTCTCGTGAATATCACTGGATCAAGATTAAACTCGGGTAAGTATAACTGGGGGCTTAAGGGGGCAGCTGCATGCCTTTTTTTTTTTTTTACCCGAATGCATTATGGTAAAATGTCTGCCTTTCTCCAAACCTAGTGGTTCTAAAGTCTTCCTGAGATAAACTGTGGACAAATATGTTGATATCCTTCCATAAAAAAAGACCCATTTTCTCTGAGATAACCTGAAACTGACAAGACATTTGCAATCCATCATTTATTACATAGAATCAAAATTACAATAGTAATTAGACTTTGCTCTTTATTTTTGATTCAACTGTATATTTAAAAAAATAAAACCAATGAAAATGTCAAGTACAAAAATGGTAGTACCCTTAACTTAATATTTTGTTGCACAACCTTTAGAGTCAGTCACTGAAAATAAAATATTTCTTTAGCTCTAATTGAGACTTCTGCACCTGCCAACGTTTAGTTTGGCCCACTCATCTTGATAAAACTGCTCCAGCTTTCTCAGATTTGGAGAGTGCCTTCTCCAGACTGCATGTTTCAGCGCCTCCCATTAATATTTAATAGGATTGACGTCAGGGCTCATAGAAGGCAACATCAGAGTAGTCTATTGTTTTGTTCTTAGCCATTCTTAGGCGCACTTAGCTGTGTTTTGGTTCATTATCCTGTTGGAGAGTACATGACCTGTGTCTGAGACAGCGCTTTCCGACACTGAACAGTACATTTCACCCCAGAATTCCTCAATGGTCTTGAAATGTCATTGCATAGATTCAAGGCACCCCATGTTAGACACAGCCAAGCAAAACCTAACAGAGCCTCCTCCATGTTTCACATGGATATGGCATTTTTTTTTTTAAAAAGCTTTATTTTTTGTTTGAGAGGTAATGTGTCTTGCCAAAGGCTTTAGTTTTGTCTCATCTGTGCAAAGTACACTCTTGGAGGCATTGTGACTTGTCCATATAAATTTTAGGAAATGGCAGTCTGTCATAATGCCACTGATGTACCTTGACCTCGGTCCCATTTAAATTGGCTGGCTGAAATACAAGATTGAAGATGTATGATACTAATTTAAAGATATTGTTTTGATATATCACTATGATCCAATTATTTATAATCCTTTCTAGGGGTACTAGTAAATCTGTCCAGGTCATTTTGGAATATCCTTGTAGAATAGCAATTTATTTTTTCTTTACTTTGCTCTGACATATAAAAGGCATGCAGGTATATGTTGGACAATTTTTAAATATCACTTTACAGAAGGAACAAAGCTTTGTTTCAATGATGGTACCAAAAAACTTGTCCACATCTTTTTTTGGCTTACGTTCTGGTCAGGACCCTGGAGGAGTATTATATCTCATTCCACAATACCACCTTGGCACATCCTTTATTAGAATCTAAGGACTACAGCAGGTCTACACCAGGTGCTTTGGACAGTGTTGTATTTGTGCACAGCCTTTTTAAATGAGCTGTAATGCATCACATTGTACTGTACACCAAGCCTGACCATGAATGGATCGAAAATTTGGCTGGTCCCTGCTGAAGAGGACGAATTGCGATCCATCTATGGCTAGCTTTATAGGTGTAACCAAGTACCAGGTCCAATTCCTTTACGTCTTTTGGCTTATCCTAAAAGGGTTTTGGAGATTTCTGAAGAACATCTCGTAAATGATTACCTGGTAATGACCCTGTTTCCTATCCTCTTTAAACTACTCCTCCTCCTTCCATATGTCTATGGGTTCCACAGGAAGGTATACTAATTAATAACTTGCACTGCCATCTTTAATGTCCAAAACTAATGGCAATATACATTTCAAACTGATAATTGGCACATTTGCACCCCTTTTTTTTTTTTTTCTTTCTATGCATTCCCATTTGTGTTATTTCGCTGCTCTGCATTTTTACATTTTCCTTCACGTAATTCCTACTTGTTTTCAAAATCAATCAATCTTCCACCTGCAACACCCTTTCCGAGATATCCAACCTTAATTTGCAGAAATTGTGAATTTGGTGTGGTTATACTTCTTCATTACATTTGCTGGTGTAACTTGCTGCCTTATTTGAAATAGTCCTGATCTTGATTTTTTTGCGGTTGGTTGACATATCTTGAAAATGGCTTTATTCTGTTGGTTTTTAATTGTGTGTGTCCTATTTAGGGGTATACTGTCTTGGTGGTAGTTGACATAAAAGGAAATTCACGAACACTCAACTAAAATTAAATGACAACATACATGCATTCAAGATAGTGGTATCAGTGACTTGGAAACACTTGACACTTTTTAGTAACACACAGGGTCAATAAAAACGTAATCAATGAAAAACTGACAGATGTTTAATGACAGCCATGACAAATTCCTACAGATTTGTCAAACCATGGGTTTAGAATTCTCATTCTTTTTTAGACAACAAGAGACAGATGACTCAACATGGCAGAGGTGGAAAGGCCACGTGATAAACGGACAGCTTGCCCTTTAAACCATCAACCACCCAGGCCAGGCCTCTTTTATTCCCCACTTCTATCTAACAGCCCCTCACCTACATTCTTTATTTTTTTCTTTTTCTCTGTAAGAGGTCTGTTGATACAGTATGGAATACCATTACAATCCACAGTTGATTAGTGACCCATGGAAAGTCAGGATAAACACACTACCAACATTATGACTGTTGAATACAATTCCAATTTCCAACACGTGGGATGTTTTATAGATGGTTATTGAAATCACCTACGTACAATGTTCTTCATATGTACATGTAACACTCCTGTGTCGCTTTGACATTCAGCCATGACCTCATTGGCTTTTCTGATCTAGCCAGATTTTGATGATGCCTTTGCCTTCCTCCAGAAAAGGGGAGTCCAACTTTTACCAGTTTTGAAGGGTAATGCAGATTGTTTTGTGTTGCTTAGTGGGCATCTGAGTCAAATGGAGTAATGGGCCCAGAGATCCCAGCAAGTATGTTTGTTTTTTACATATTTTTTTAATTTACAAGCCCCTCAAATGACTGTTATACTATATAGATAAAAACATTTTTTGTGTCTGTTTATTATGACTTGAGTGACAAGATCATGATCAAGAAGATAAAATCCACATAGATATACCTATCTCTCTCTCTCTCTATCTATCTCTCTTATTTATATCTTGTGTGTGAATTCCCCAGATGGTGATAATTACCTCCTGTGACCTTTTTGTTTGCCCCTAGAATATACTAGAAGCACACAAGAGAAAGCGTACCATCCAGCACTAATAGTATGGTGCAGTACTTTACTATTACTTGTATACGTTAGAGATACTCAAGTACTGCTGTAAGTGGATAATGGAAGTGTATAATCTACAAAGCTTTCATAGGGCATAGGCCAGTCTAGTGTAAAAACAAGAAGAAGCAAGACAGATGCCTAAGGGGAGGGAAAAGAACAATTTTATACAGTTAGATAAAGTTGTCACACTACCTAAGAACTATCAATTATTGTGTACGTTGCTTAGAGGCAGACAGCAATTTTTAGCTGCTGATTGACATTTAAGAGCCTGTGTTTCACAGTCTACCATGCATCAATTACTAGGAATTCTGTGTTTATCAGACTGAAATGCTAATGTGAATTTATCACCCAAATTGTGCAGCAAAGTGAAAGCTCCCTTAAATAATGGCTACTTCAAGGGTCAGCAACTTGGATTCTTTGGTTTAAACGGAATATAAAAAAATTGTGTGTGCTAATAACATTTATGAAATATACTGATATTAAACACTGAACTCAAATGCTAAACTATGTGATGGGTGGAGACAAAATTGTTCTGTGACCTATGTCTAAGATGTTTTGTCTAATCAGGATTTCTCCATGACTTTTTCTATTGATCAGAGTCACTGTTTTATGAAGCTCACACTCATTTCAGTCTGATTTTGCAATATCTTTAATATCTCATTTGAGTTATGAAGAATTGCTCAGTCTTTTGGCTAAAATCAAGAGTAGTATCTGTTCTTATTAGTGTCCAGTAGGGATGCTCCATCGTCATTCTTGTCATCTTGCTGAGATGGCTGGATGTATGGTATACCTGCTAGTATAATGGCTGTCCTGAGGAATCTGAGCATGCACCACGTAACATGTGGATTGGTAGTACTTCCCTAGTGTGGGGGATTCTGAGAGGTCCAGTGCCGCCTGGTTTGAACGATGCTGCCTTGTCTGGCCAGTTGTTGGAAAGACAGAAAGCCTGCTCATTTAAGTGTCCCCTGAAAGTGGTGACCCAGGGATGCTCTTTATGGCACTGTGGGTTTGGGACCCCACTGTAAGAAGGAGCACTTTGCAATGATATCTCTTGATTTCTTTTCTGCCAATCACCTCATGAACCTTTTGGCTGAGACTGAGGCCATTTTTGTTACCAGGTCTCAAGGCCTAGCCATTGTGCACAACATTTGTCTCTGCACTTTATTATATATGTATTTTTCCTTTTACATACAGATGGTAGGATGTATGTCTTCAGGGCCTACCCTGAAGTCTAAACGGGGGTTGTGAGTGCATTAGAGATTCAGTATGTGTCTATAGATCTTTTTAAATCTAGCCTCTGTTTTTATTTATTCTGTTGGTGCAAAATACATAGTGATCCTGCCAGTTCCCTATGTTTTTTGTTTTTTACATTTTCCACACCAAAATATGTGCCATATTCAGTTTGGGTCCCTGGTATCAGTGCTGGCAAGATGACATTTTGACGTATGGTATATCTGTATCTACTATGACCAGTTTTACGGGCACACCCCCTGCTTGCCATTCTATTGACAGCGTCCCCCAACAGGAGCCTCATTGTGGTGATGAAGGACACGATGAGGCTCTGCAGTCGACCATCAAATATAAAAGGATTTAAAAAGAACTGCTATCTTTTTAATCGAATGTAATTTGACCCATATAATACTATTTGTTACAATGACTTTTTAGTGTTCACAAATATTTTAAGATAACCTCTGATTTAGCATTTCTCATCCCTATCTCATATAAAATTTCCTTTGTGACAGGATTACATTTAAAATAATTAATACAAAAATAAAAATATTGTTTAGAAAAATGGCAACTGATCACACACAGAGCTCCTAGTTACTGTGACCAAACCCCTTATGTAAAAAGGCTTCAGCCCTGCTCTCCACCCACAGGAGAGGTCTCTCAGATGCATTTCTGCCCCTAGGGGGATTAAACATTGAGGTCTGAATTTTTGAAGAGGAAGTAAACCCTGATGGATTTTACTTCCTTTTTTGTTCCATGCAAAGTAAAAACCTTATGTGCTAGTATGCATCGCACACTAGCACATTGTGTGACACATACCTGCAAATGAAGCCTGCACTGTCCCCGCTGAAGGCATTCCTGTTCGCCCCTCTTCCTTCCGGGGCCGCAGACTCCGGCTTTGTGACTGCCAGAGTCACGCGATGTCACTCGCCAGTTACGGCACTCCCTAGTGATAAAACGGCATGGAGGGCCATCTAAGAGATATGCACGTTTAAGAGATATTTTCTTTTAGGCTTACCTCTAAGTACAACTTTGAAAATGGAGGTTTATGTCTGTAGGGCCTCTCCTGTGGGTGGAGCACAGAGCTAAAGCCATCTTGCATTTACCTGGTTTAGTTTTGGTCCCGGTGAGTCAGCATCTTGTGTGTGATCAATTGATATTTTCTGTAGCATATTGTAGCCTGACGAGCTGTTTTGTATGATCTGCATTAGGTCATTACATGTCATGTTGGCTGATATCCATGATGGGAGCTTTAGAGTAGTACTTTTTTTGTCTAAAAAAAAATAAAAAAGATTGTTAGAAAAATAAAAACAAATGTAATGTGCAGCTACCAAACTGTTGTGTCCATGTGACTTGATCATAGACAAGTTGGAAATTACCTTGGTGTGTGTGTGTTTTTTGTGTTTGTAAAGGTGTCGGCCTGTTCACTGCATATAACCATTTCAGTATGTTGTCCTTTGAGTAGATTTTTCCCAGGCAGACCTGTTCTTTCAAACAAAGTATCATCAGTTTAAAAGATTGAGGCAAATGGAAAGAATATGAACTCTGAGAATCTGACTGAGATAAGGTAAACCCAGGCAAGTTTTGCAGGCGGGGAAAACGTATTCTTCATAGAAAAGAAATGTTTAGGTTTTACCCCAGGCAACAGTTTGACCTATACATGACTTTTTCTTCTAGCATTGTGGTATGCAGAGTAAAGAAGCGAAAGAAACTAAAGTGAAAAACTTTCTCAGATTATCATCTCTAGTTTCCACTGAAGGCCATACAATCCTTTTTAAAATGCTAAATTGATATGTAAAGTGAATGGCTTTGTGACTTTTTATTTTACATGACAGAAGAAACACATGTTTTTTCAGTGATTTTAAAGACATTTTTAACAAAAAAAAAAATTTTTGAGTGAGATACAGAGAAGCTGTTATTACCCTTCTTCTACATTAGGGAATTCATGTCTCATAATGAAACCCACCTCCTTTTATAGTTTTACTGTACATACTTTTGCTTTGACTGCCTTTTTGTTTTTGTAAATTATTGCTTTAATACTAGAAATATTTAATAAATCTCTATCTTGCAGTGATTATGTTACACTGCACTGGTGACAACGTTAACATCTTAATTTTCAAAAAGTACAGTTTTTACTTTTTTTTTTTTTTCCTCGATTTGTGTGAATGTTATGTGTATATAGGTGTATGATTGCACATAACTGCTTAGTATTTCACAGAAGAGACTGCTTCAGTGCTCCTCTCATATCTGATATGGTAGGAAATAGTAGACTATCTATTAGACTAACTTGGCTGAAGGAGTAGTCATTGAAGAGAAACTAATCGTTTTTGGTATTTGTGTATGATCTATATGCCACTTTTTTATTTTTTTGTTTACAAATGTTAAGTACGGAGTGAATTCTATGATGCTAAATTTGCAGAGCTATTCATATATGGACTCTTTCTGATGCTCCATGCAAATCTGTAAGGTTTAGCAAAGTTTGGGGGAATATGCCTCACCGGACTTGTTCAACTGTGTCCTGAACAGAGCTGTGCAGGAGATCAAATTCTTCTTTACAGCATAGAAGTCATGAAATGCAGAAAACTTGCAGTCAGCAGACTCTAGAGCTCCACCTGCTGGTTGTCCATGGTAAATATGAACTATATATACCTGTATGTGACATTGCATATTTACAGCCTTAATGGAATTGAAAGGTGTAAGCTTCATTCCTAAACATAATGGAGAACCTATGGAAAAATCTTAACTACAGTATAATACTATACAATGCTTTTAGGCATGGAAACTAATCACAAGGTCACTAAAAATTTGTATAGTTGGCCATTACAGTGTGTGTGTTACAAAGCTGTATAATTCAGTATACACAAGGGTGCACTGCAGATTTTGCCTGTTCTGCAACACTGCAGCGATGCTGCTGCAGGTATTCAACACATTGTGATTTCTCCTTGTAAAAAAAATCAGGAGAAACCGGTATTCCACCTATCCTGACAATTGACATTTTTCCAGTAGCCAGGAAACCGCATTGCAGCAATGTTACGAGGCCAGAATGGTAATTGTAGTATCCCTTGCTGTTTTAACCCTGTAGTCACTCGCAGCTAATATACAATATAAAACAGGGATATGCAATTAGCGGACCTCCAGCTGTTGCAGAACTACAAGTCCCATGAGACAAAGCAAGACTTTGACAGCCACAAGCATAACACCCAGAGGCATGATAGGACTTGTAGTTTGGCAACAGCTGCAGGTCCGCTAATTGCATATACCTGGTAAAAAATGTCCCTGCAGTATATATTTGACAAAGTGGTTCACAACACAAGGCATGTGCATCAGTGTGCACTGCGGTGCAGAAGTTTTGTTACCTATTGTAGTCCTATGTCGGAGTAACATTCTACATGAATGTCACTGCAAAGAGCACAGTGTTGTGAGTCACTGAAATGCATAGATGTGAAACCAGCCTTACGGGGCATCAACCCTAAACTGGAAGTCTATTTTGAGCAGACTTTAACATGTTTACAGGTTTGAGTTTTATACCATCTCTAACCTAAGATCTTTGCTATAGGAAACAATATAGGCTGCATATTAGGATGGAATCTAGATATTTTGGGCATTGTAAATTATATATACAGGTCCATCACTGTCTCATTTGCTCATTCTCTGAAAAGTGACTCGCCTTGATCGATTTTAGAGTGTGTTCTTTTGCCAAATGCCACTTTTAGTAAGACGAATGAGCCACAACCGCAAGACAAGTGGTTGCGGTGCATTATTCCCATCGCCAACAAATAGAATCTCCACTTTCTTGCAGAAGTACAATTGCTGCTGCAATCTTCAGCATCCAATACATGCATAAGTGTAAGATTCTAAAAATCATGGCAGCTATAGATGTACAGAAGAGGAAAACCGAAATGGAAGGCGCGCACACACCTAGTGCATTACCAAAGATAATTTAATAATAAAACTGTTTAATATAAAAGTGGGAACTAACAAATTCAACTGACAAAATGCCATAAAAACAATTCATTGACATGCCCAGAACAAGGGGTACAGCAACGCCTTTCAGGGGCGCACCCCCTTCCTCAGAGCTAGGCTAGTCTCGTACACCATGGGCAAGCGCTTATATAGGGAATGGTGGAATTTAAAATTGTGTGTCAAAAAGAGCCACTCCCTCAAGGGCGTAGGAAAAGGGGGGAAAAAAAAGCCTATAACCAAAAACCTATATAGGTTTTTGATATGGATTCTGTTTTATCACTGGTGCAACTATTTGTAGGTGTTAAGATAATATTTTTTCCTTTTCCCACCCCCTTGAGGGAGTGGCTCTTTTTGACACACAATTTTCAATTTCACCATTCCCTATAAAAGCTCTTGCCCATGGTGTAGGAGACTAGCCTAGCTCTGAGGAAGGGAGTGCGCCCCGAAAAGCGTTGGCTGTACCCTGTGTTCTGTGCATGTCCATGCTTTGTTTTTATGGCCTTTTGTCAGTTGCATTTTGTGAGTACCCACTTTAACTGTATATTAAACATTTTTATTATTAAATTATCTTTGGTAATGCACTAGGTGTGCGCGCCTTCCATTATTGTTTTTCTTGTAGTTCCTTTTAGATTACCCCATCTGAGGAAGGCAGCATCCACCCAGTTTTGGATACCATATATACCTTTCACACCACCATTTTATTTGATTTCTGTTACTCCACACCTTGGAAGACCTATTAGCACTGGAAGTGACAGTTTTTTGCATCTCAAATGTACAGAAGAGCACAGAATCCTCTGTCAGTGACTGGATTGGTAAATTCTACTAACGCAGAGTACGGCCCTCTTACATTTAAAAGCTTTCTTGCTGATATTTGTAATGCGTGTGTTAAATTTGGATATTTTATCTACATGCGTTATAGTTCAAAGTACTATAAACTTTGTTCAACTCTAAATGATGGCGATTGCACATCTTTTTTGTGTGCACTGCCAGAAATGCTTTGTTACATAAAATATGCATGTATAATAAAGTATTAGAGCAACACTGTTATTCTTGGAGATCCTAGCATTTATGTATGAATATTGCCTTCCTTAAAAGTATGAAAAGTTTGCTTTTCCTCTGCAAAAGCATGTGTAACGGTTGTTACAATTTCACATTTGTGTTAAGTTATATTTGCATAGCTAACACAGTTCATTAATAACCCTATGGCATGCTCACTTCCTTTCCTCTTACTTAACAGGTCTCATTCTTGGGGATTTCAACATTGCAGTCAATAAAAATAATTCCTGTATCACATGCCAGCCGTTCTCAGTGGGGCAGCCCTCATAAACAGCACACACTTTAATGCACATTTTTGCTGTGTTTACTTAATTGCATGGTGTAAAGCAATGTATTTGGCCAGTATTTATAATCTGTATGGGTAATTCTAGTAAGGATACCCAGATGGTGAGGACCTTAGTCCTGCAGAGTATGCCTAGCAAACCAATTTTTTTCAGTGGTACTCCCTTATATCTACCCCAGAGTAGCTTTATTTCATCTGTGCTGAATTGCTTTCTTTTTCCTCCTAAAGAATTACAACTTTTGGCAGGTAAACTCTAGTTATCTAAACAAAAGATTGTCCACATTTATCGCAAATTGTATATGACGTTTTGTTTAATGTGATTCACATCTACAGTTAATTCAAAACTAATCTGCTCTTTCACTGCAATCCATAGCCCTTTTTGTGAGTACTGTGGCCAATTTAATTAGTAGTAGTTTGAGTGGTAGTAATGGATAATTTAGTAGTATTGCACAATTTGTACCTTTTTTTTTTTTATTTTTTTTTATTTGTATTCGACTCGGTTTGCTTAAAGCAAAATGTACCGATTTACGGTTTATTTAATTTTATATTTAATTTTAACCACTTCAATACAGGGCACTTATACACCTTCCTGCCCAGGACAATTTGGAGCTTTCTGCGCTGTCGCACTTTGACAATTGCTCGGTCATACAACACTGTACCCAAACAAAATTTTTATCATTTTGTTCCCACAAATAGAGCTTTTTTGGTGGTAGTTGATCACCCCTGTGGTTTTTATTTTTTAATAAACAAAGACCGAAAATGTTGAAAAAAAAAGTTTTTCTTTTCTCTTTCACTAATAAGGCGGCACTGATAAGGCGGCACTGAGGAGGTGGCACCTATGAGCGGCCACTGAGGATGGGCACTGATATGCAGCACTGGTAGGCGGCACTGATGGGCACTGGTGGGTGGCACTAATATGCAGCACTGATGGGCATTGATAGGCGGCACTGATAAGCGGCACTGGGCACTGAGAGGCTGAAAAGATGGGTACTTATGGGTGGCACTGATAGGTGGTACTACTGGGCACTGATAGGCGGCACTGCTGGACACTGATGGGCTTTGATATGTGGCACTGGGCACTGATACACGGCACTGATGGCATTGGCAGTGGTAGGCATTGTCAGTGGGCACTGATTGGCAGCTGCCTGGGCATTAATTGGCAGCTGCCTGGGCAAAGATGTGCATTTCCCTGGGAGTCTAGGGGGGGCATACCTGGTGGTCCAGTGTGGATGGCCTTCCTGGTGGTCCTGGGCAGCATGACTGGTCCTGGGCGGGATCCGAGGGGGGGACTGCGCTGATAAACAATCAGCGGCTGATCATGTGGTAAAGAGTCTCCGTCAGACTCTTTACCTAGATTGGTGTTGCGGGGTGTCATGACACACCGCAGCAACGATCGCCATGATGCGCGTCCCGGGGGCACACAGCGGCTTAATATCCTGAGGACGTCATATGATGCCCACTCAGGATATTGAAACCACTTTGCCGCTATCAATCTGCTATATGGCGGGCGGCAAGTGGTTACGTTTATGTATCCTTTAACAATGAGCTTCTCCTATTTGTTCCCTGTTTAATATACTGTTGAAAGAAATTTAGTTCTATCTGTTCAATAGGTGCAAATAAAAAACAAAACCCAGAAATCCAGTGCTCTTCTGTGTGTTATGTAGTGCTATCTGAAACATTATCAGAAAGTGTTAAGGCTACAGAACAACGCCCTCAAATGTCATGGAGGAGTGTTTTTTGCCCTCAAGCCGGCCATAGACTTCGAATTTTGGCCGGTTAAAACCATGTTTGGGCAGGCTGAATGTACCCAAATTGATCAACTTGGGTACAACCAGACTGCCACATTTTACATGCAATTATTGCGGCTGTTATAGCCACTAGCAATAATCATTGTGTTCTCCCTGTGGGGATGGCTTCCCCCAGCCCTGAGAACACAATGGCTTGGTGGGAAGGATTCCCCTAACACCCATGGTTGCAGAAAATGTGCTCAGTCTATGAGCGGCCTAACTTACTTCCCTAGGGGTGACAATACTTCTCCTCCATGGATACAGGACACCAAGATAGTTTTGTCACTCTAGGACAGGGAGTGTGAGTTAGTAGCAGGAACACCAGGTAAAAAAAAAACATTCACCCACCACATTTGACAACTGGTAAGCTACAATATATTACATTGTTTTTGTTGGGTTAGATACAATTTCAAGCCGAACTCTGGATGAAGATAAAATAAACCAGGTAATGCAGTTTTGTGTTTAATTTTATTTTTTTGTAATTGAATTCGACATCCAAATACCCTGTTAAGCAACATGTTCACAGAAAGGTGAGAGATAACCCTATTAGTCCTCTGCTGCTCCCTAAGGGTACATTCACATTGATGTGGTGCGGTTTTTCTGTACTGTGGGTGCAGCACAGTGTACCAGCAGGTTTTGTGTGGATTACCTGTGCTTTGCCATAGACTTCTTTTGCACCATGCGGTTTTGGTGCATTTTCTGAAAGCGCAATGAAAGGCCTGTATACAGTAATTTTGGTGCGCTTTAAAAAAAAAAAACACCAAAATTGCCTGATGCAATAGAAATCTATGGCAAAGCACAGGTAGGGACACGTTTTGCACAGAGTGGCCCCGAACCTGGTCTTCTGGGGTCCCTCGGCGGCTGTCTCAGCTCCTCCCCGCAAGAACTAACCACCTTCATGCGAGCTCTCTCACATGGTGGTTAGTTCTTGCGGGTGCGCTTCCGTGATACGGCCGGCGGCTATAGCCACTCACTGTATCACTCGGCCCCGCCCCCCAATGCACTGCGTCATTGGATGTGATTGACAGAAGCGCGAGCCAATGGCTGCGCTGATTTCAATCCATCCACTCTAGCTAATCAATGGCCAGGCTGAGTGGCAAAGAGGACAACGGGGACGAGTGCAGCAGGTTAATGGGCTCAGGTAAGTAAAACAGGGGGGCGGTATTGTCAGATGTTTTTTCACCTTAATGCATAGGATGCATTAAGGTGAAAAAACGCGAACCTTTAACTCCTGTTTAAGTGTTTTAGTTAGTAGGTGCTGTGTTCCCAACTTATTCGGCATCTTAATGTCCCTTAAATTATAGTTTAGATTGATAGGGGAACTGAACAAAAGAATTAAGAATTAAAGAATTAAATAATGTGTGTTTTAGACATGCGATTTAAAGGGGGATTCCACCCTAAAGTGGAACTCCCGCTTTTCGGAACCCTCCCCCCCTCCGGTGTCACATTTGGCACCTTTCAGGGGGGAGGGGGGTGCAGATACCTGTCTAAGACAGGTATCTGCACCCACTTCCGGGCATAAACTCCCACGGGAGTTTACGTCACCTCCTGTCCCGGCGCGTTGTCTGCCGGGACACACACGTGACCCGGCAGACGGCGCTGAGGATTCTCATTGCGCCGCGCGACTCGCGCATGCGCAGTAGGGAATCGGGAAGTGAAGCCACTTCCTGATTCCCTCACCGAGAATGGCGCCGGCTACAGCAGGGAGCCGAGCGATCGATCGGCCTCTGCTGCCAACACCGCTGGACCCTGGAACAGGTAAGTGTCCATTTTTTAAAAGTCAGCAGCTGCAGTATTTGTAGCTGCTGGCTTTTAAATTTTTTTTTTCAGTACAATCCCGCTTTAAAGAGTGGAAAGTGAATCCTTGGAATATATTGCTTGATAAATATCAGTGCCTGCTACAAAAACTCAATCTTTTCAGGTCTTACCCCTGCATGTCCAGCAAGTTGCATATTTATTGCTCACTTTGTTATTGTGTCTACATTCTTTAATTCCCTGTTGTACAAACATGTTCAGGAAAAGTCAGGTTATTACCATGAGAGAGCAATACTTTTAGCGATCATTTCTGTCAAAAAATGTTCTGGTCTAAGAAGACAGATTATCCATTCTGAAACTCCTAGAGGTCATTACTCTTGGAAGTGACAGAACGTAGGAAGGATTTCCATGTCAGATTGTTTTGTTTGTTTCTTACAGTGACTGAACCTTCTCTGTTACTTGAGAGCGCCCTAAATAATTTTTGTTTCATTCACACTACAATTTAGCATGTCTATTGTGGTTTCCTTTAATGCAAAACAAAAATGAAATTATTCCATTACTGTGACAATTTTGCAGACACTTTAAATTGATAATACACCCTCATTTTTTAAGCAGCTGATTTACTGAGCGTGCGGTTTCTTTGTTTTAATCCCCAGGTTTCTTGTTTCAGGGTGGCTCCTTTATTTTTCAGCACCCTATGTGGCCACCCTTGTATGCAGGGACTAGAGTTGTCTCTCCCGACACTGTGCATCAATAGGAACAAGCAGCCCCCTAGCTTAGAATGCCAAGGCAATCCTCTGCTCCTTCTCTATTCTCCTAGCTGACTGACCCAAGACTGCGCTGTACACTGTTAATTCTTGCCTATGGAGACAGGAAGTTGAGGAAAGCAGAAATTACACTTGTTAACAAATGGTTTACAGGGGAATGTTTATTTTATTGTGCTCAATGTGTTAAGCCTAAATGCTGAGGGTTTAATACTGCTTTAGTTTTTCTGGGGACTTTTTTTTGGGTAAAGTTTATTTTATGTATTTTTTTTGTTTGCGATTTTGAGTTTTTCATCTTTTTTTTTTTTCGTTGTTTTTAAGGTTCACTTAAATAGCATTTTTAAAGGCCGGGAGTAGATGTCATGAACTGTATGTAACATTCATAAATGTTCATGCCCCTGTTTTCCCCAGCCTCTTTGCTGTCAGTAAATGGGACTTTACAAAGTGAGCAGCTTTTAAGCTCTTTGAAGTTGGTGAGGAATATAGTCTTGCCTTACATTAAGGCCCATAAATGCTATAAATGTGTATATTTAACCATTCAAATCCTCCCAAAAAATAACTTTTTTAAATCAAAATTTACCTGTTCTAGCAAATTGAAAATGTAGTTGCCTATATATATTATATTTACAGTTAGCCAAGTGTGCCAGATTCACTCCTAAACCCATTATCTGCCAGTGTCATTTCATTTCAAGCTATGGTTTTGGCATACATTGTCCAGGAAGCCGATCCAGGTAAAAATCTAAATTATGTTTTTTACCTCACACTTAACTAATTGACTGCTCAACCTTAAACTGCCACACCCCATCAAACAGGAATACAAGAAATGTAAGAAATGCTTTCTGGTTGCTCATTTTAAAACTGTTTACAGAAAATTCTTTATTATGCTAAAGACACCGGCTAAGAATGGCTGCCCGTGAACCTACAGCTGTACAGTGGCAAATGTTATATATATATTTCTAACATGTTCATTTAGTGTATTGATTTATCATGTTACAACCTTTCTATTTTAAGATCAGCTAAAATCTGGATCCTATTATCATGAAAAAAGTGACAGTGTCACTGGTGAAACATAAGGCTCCAATCAGTGGCTTTAATAAACTGCAGTAGGCTGATGTGAAATGTACCCTGGAGTGACTGACTTTTAAACTGTTTGTATATGTCAGCCTAGGGATGGTATGCATCACCTTAAATTAAACACAAAAGTTCTTTTGTTTTGCTGGGTGTCAGCTGGGGGAGGTAGATGCTAGAAATGGCTGTTTCTCTAGCACAAGTTATTTTGCAGACTACAGCATTAATCAGTTGGCAGCCAGCGTACTTATTCATATTGCGCAGAGATATGTTTGATAGGAAAGGCATTTTGTCAGAGTGGCCTCTTGCTGTCAATCATAAGCTTCACGCTCTGCACTTGCAGTATGGACAGTATGCGTCATGTGCTGGGCTACGGGCTGAATGACTTCACAAACTGATTTAATCCATGATAATAAAACGCACACATTTTTATGTCCTCATTCTCTCGTTTTTCTCCCCCCCCCCCCCACTAAAAAATAAGATCTATTGTAAACATTAGTGAGTTATTTTGCTCTGTCCCCCCCTTTTTTTTTTTTTAAACAGACCTGCTGTTGACCTTTAGGAAAAAAATGCTTTTCTTAAGTAATACTTGAGAGGTTTTGGATTTTTTTTTTTTTTTTTTTTAATTATGGATTGCAACAGTGATCACAGTTTTTAGTAAGTATGTAAAAAAACGCATCGTAGAGCAAATTGAGTCACTAAAAAAAGATCAGTTTTACTTTTTAGATTCATACTACTGTAGCCAAATAATAATCGGCAGAAATTCAGCTCTGTATACTGCAAAGACAACATGGCTAAACCCAGAGTGAATTTATTTTTACTTTGTAACAATAACCTAGACAAATGCTGAAAAAAATGTCTGAGTCTGTGATTATTGTAATGTAAAAGTCAAAATGTTTGCTTTATAGATCTGAGCTGCTGAAATAGAAATATACATATTCCTTTCAGGTGAGCAGACCTCAACCTGTTTAAAATGGGTAAGAGTAAATGGTTCTCGCCTCTGAACCCTCTAGCTGTTGGTCCTCCTTACGTTCACAATTTTCTGCATATCTGGTCCCTGTTATTTTCCTTTTTCCTCTGATTGTGGCAAAACCTGGACCACACAAGTATGTGGGAAATCTAGGACAATCACGTTGAAAGCCAACCTTTAGCTTAGATTCACACTATTGTGTTGTGGGAAGATGCATCAGTATGTTGCAGGGCCATTCGTTCTGTACGCCACACCAATGCACCTTCCTAGTGCGAGTGTCCTAGTTTGTATCTGCGTGTGCCAGCAGGACTGGTGTCGGTAGCCTAGTGTCTTGTTTGTGAATATGTATCAGGTGCATGGCTATAGATATGTGCAAATAAGATCTGTGTATGGTTGGTTGACTGAACGCAAGGCACTTTGTGTTACTCGGTTCCATGTGTGCATGCACAGGGGACACTATGCATCAGTTACAAGTATGCATACATGGGACACTGCATTTTACACGTGTGTGCATGCAGGGGACACTATGCATATTACTCATGTGTGTGCACACAGGGGACACTACGCATCAGTTAAATGTGTACAGGGGTACTATGCAATAACTGTGAGGGAGAGTGTGGATTTGCAACTTGCGTTTGTCACAGTATGCAGATGCAAGATGTGTATTCTTTAGTAAAGCGTGTAAATGTCCAAAAAACAGGACAGTGGTGACCAGGATTGATCTAGGTGTGTTTAACAGATTTATTTACACACTTCACGAAGTGCATAGGGCTGTATTTTGCTGGCTCCAAACTTTTTCAGCTTTGTGAGATTTTTCCTGCCCTGATATAGTATAGGGATAGTTTTATGTTTATTCATGGTATTTATCTAGCGCTGACAATTTGTACATTCACATCAGTCCCCATCTTCAAGGAGCTTATGATGTGAGGTCCCTACCCCCATGTATACATACACACAGAGGGGCCAATTTAGACAGGAGCTATTTAACCTCCCAGCATGACTTCAGAGTGTGAGAGGAAACCCATACAAGCAAAGGGAGAGCATTGATGTAGTTTCTGGGCTGCTATTTGAATTGAGGACCCTAGTGCTACAAGCTAGGAGTGCTAACCACTGAGCCACTGTGCTGCTCATGTGTTCACAAATGCGTAAAAACCTATTTTGTTGAATATTTATATATATATAATTTCCCCTATGTGCTCATTGCTGTGGGTAAAATGATTTAGTTCCATGGCCTGCTGTGAAGCTATAACAAAAAAGCCTAAGATTGTTTTGAGTGCAGAAAATCTGTACGGCCTCCTTCAGCTTTCATGCCTTTACCTGTTATAAGTAATGTGATCACAGAAGATCCCCAATTTATTTGTAGATCTATTCTGCAAGTTGCTAAAATGGGAAACCCTCAACCTAACACAATTTAGCATGCATGTGTCACTATCTGTACAGGGTGTGATTTTCACAGTCCAGTCCTTTAGATGGCTAATGAGTCCATATGTTACCTTGCAAGAACACCAGATGTCCTTAAGGTTATGGTATTTTACGTAGGTGCATAATAATTGATTTCATTTTAGTAATGCTAACTATGCTAAATGATCACACATTTATTTATAATTTTGGCCCATTTGATCACAAATGACATACACTCAGAGCTGAATGACTGCAGTGTACTCCTGCCTCTACTATACTCCCACATATGGGTGTTACACCCACATACTGTTGGGTGGGCAATTGTGCATATCATTCATTATTTCTTCTCTGGGTTCATATGGGTCCAACAATATTTGGAGAATTCTCTTGATTTTTTTTATTTTTCACATTTTGATGTTTTCTTAAAGGTAAACTCCAGGCACAAACATTTTCATTAAAAACTATTATTTCAAAGCCACAACCAATTTAAATCCACTTTGTGTACACCAAATTGCTTTTACAAACTCACTTATGATTTTTTAAAAGTGAAGTGACATCACTGTGCTGCACATAGCCTGCACAGGCAGCAGAGCTGTAGGAGAACACAACAGGTCCACCTACTACAGGCTGCCTGCAAAAAATTAGAGGGCAGATGTAAGACTAGTCACCCTGTACAGGGGGAGAGCGCAGCAGCAACTGGTCTTTATTACTGGAAGCTCCAGCACAGAGACAAAGTATCGCACTCGATTACTGCATAAGTCTGGAGGAAATACACAATGGATGCCATCATACAAGAAAATAATTTGCATGCCTCTATTCAGACAATATTTGCTTAACACAGTCTATCTTTATACCCTTCCCACTGCCGCCTCTTTAAGAACCCTTTTAAGAGCTTCTAAATGCCAGGAGGCTGAGGTAGGCATTAAGGACTTGTGATTGGCTGTCACATTGGTCACATCCGAAAGCTCCTGATCGCAAGTATGCATCAGTAGCTTTCTGGTCCCTGTCAGTGACTGTGCTGGGAGCACACAGGGCATGTGCACTCAGTACAGAAGGTTGTTTACATAGGGCCGCTTATAAGAGGCCTCTCAGCATTGAAGCCCACCTGCCGAGAGACTGTATATATTCGCCACATCGGTGGGAAGAGGTTAACCCATTGGCGTTGGCTGCACGCAGCTCTCGGCGGATGGGCCTTGGTGCAGAGCGGCTGCATATTTTGCATTAGTGTGGATAAAGCTGTGCCGAGAGCAATTGCCCTGCGTGCTCCCAGCACAGTTATTGGTGGCTAACAAAGCTACTTGCCATTGGGAGCTTTCTGATCATGTGCCTGTCTTGGTAGCCAATCATGGCGGTCACATGATCATAAACCCCACCCCACCTCCCAGCATCCTAAACCCCTAAAGTGGTAGTAAACACTGTTACACCACTTAAACCTACAGGTAAGCCTATAATAAGGCTTACCTGTAGGTACTTGAACTGTTTAGGAGATATTCAGAGTGCATGCAGCTGGTGATGTCACTGGCATATGCGCTGTAAGGGTCCGGCAGAGACCTGCCTTCAGGTCCCTGCCATAAACTGTAGCGTCCTCAATCCCCCAGTCACTCATGCAGCCGGAGGCCGCAAACCCAGAAGGCAGACTGGGGTAAAGATGGAAGCCCTCTCATCGGTGACAGCGCGGAACTGGAGAGCTTTGTTTTGAGGTTAGTTTCTCATAATGTGCTAGTATGCATCACCTTGCAGGGAAACAATTTTAATATATTTTAAAGCAAATCTGTCATTAACATGTAATAAAATTTAAACCCAAAAGTTGCCTGCAAACTGCCAAATTGTTGAGTCTCCAAAGCTTCATAAGCTGCACTGCTGTCCCTAATATGCAGATCTCAACTTCCATACAGAAAGTAGAGATCTGGTCAGTCTCCTTGCGCCTAATAGGAGGGGCCGGGGGTGGATCATCTTCACTTTCTGTACAAATCAGGAATCCAAGGTTTGAATACTAGAGTAATTCTGCTTCATTGCTCAGAGTGCTCTGTAGCTGCACAGTGAAGCACAGTTCTTAAATATTGAGGTGTGTGTGTATGTATATATATGTGTGTGTGTGTGTGTGTGTATGTATATATATATATATATATATATATATATATATATATATATATATATATATAATGTATGTATGTATATGTGTGTGTATGTATATATATATATATATATATATATATATAATGTGTATGTTTGTGTTTTGCTTGGAAAGTTGTAATGAGAACAAGTTTCCCCTGGGGAAAACTTCCATGCTATTTCTCTTCTGGTGTCAACTCAAAATTTTGGGTCCGTACACACACTACGAAAACCGGAAGTAAAATTTTGTTCAAACGATCTACTGATTTTCAGATCATTAGTATGGTGCTTTCGACAGCCAATTACGTTTTTTTTGTCAGACAAAAGCTGGATGTGTAGACTAGAACATTTTTGTCATAAGTGAACTCAATGTCTGATTTTCGTTCAATTAGTACGGTTTTCATATGAAATAAATCGTAAGCGGAAGACTATGCTAGGCTTTACTTTCACTCCAGTGATATTAGTGATCAGTTAGAGCAGCCTTTCTCAACCTTTTCAACACAGAGGAACCCTGGAAATAATTCTCCGGTCTTGGGGAACCCCTGCTAGGATAAAAATGAAAAATCTACAACTCATCCTACATTAGTGTGATGGTCAATGAGAAGAATGCTTCTTACACTTGTGGTTATTGGGACGAATTAGCCCTTACAGATAACTAAAAAGATCAATGGTGTCCTTGAGAACTTACATGTGAGGCAGACATTGACCATTGCTCACGGAACCCCTAGCAACCTCCTAGAGGAACCCTGGTTGAGAAACCCTGACTTAGAGAGTGAACCTTCCTGTAAACCCTGAAAATGATTTTAACTCTTTACCACCATATCCAAAAGAAAAAATTACTTTGGAATACTTTAAAAGAGAAGTGCATCATCTGTAATCTTATCACTTGTTTTTGTTCTTCCTATGCACTCCAGTATCCATTTTTACTTAGGATAAATCTGATTTAAGCTGGCCATAAATGATTCAGTTTTTTTTTTTGTTTGTTTTTTTTCATTCAGCCTGCCGGCTGAATTAAAAAAAACTGAATCGAAATAAACGCCTCGCTGTGTCAATGTTTTCTGACAGTGGGATTCCCCCACCACCAGAATATAGCATGGGCTGCATGCTATGATCGAGCGAAAAATATACCAACAAGCACGGTAATGAAGTCGATCAATAGATTGACTTCTCCTGATCGGGAACAGTTACACATGTATTGAATTTCTGCTGCCTCCTAAACTGGCCAAATTTCGATCCATGTATGGCCAGCTTTAGTTCTTCCTGGTCTCCCCCTGCTACAACATATAACTACAGTAGTTATCTATTGTTTTCTGCCAGCAGCAAGGATTATTTCAGTGATGAAATGATCTGTACATGGCGTGCCTAAAAAAATAAAATGCAAAGAATGTAAACAAATATATTGAATAATTAGGTCAGTATAAATCTAAATGATCCCCTTCCTCTTCTATATCAATTTCTTTAATGTGCAGTAATTATACGTTATATTGCAATGTATTATCAAAACTGGAAACATTTCTCTGAAGTCAAAAGCAAGTTTTTATTTCAAGTTTTACCATTTCACTACATGTTTTGGTGTAAATATTTTGTTTTTATTACCTAAGATGTTGTTGGGAAAAATTAAAGGAAGATGAATTTCCTGTTTTCATTACTCCTTCCTAATTAAAACCTAGGAAATGAATATATGTACAAATTAAAGCATATCTAAACCCACAAACAAAAATGTAATTCATTGGAGCCTGCCAGCTGTTAGATGAAGAGCCTGCATTTTTTTTTAGGCTTTTTTTCCCTTCATTTTTACCTGGTGTCCCTGCAGATACCATGCTTTCTGTCCCAGGGTGACTGTGCCCCTTCACTCTATGTATGGACTAAAGTAGTATAGATTTGTGTTTTTTCTTATTTTTTGTCAGTTGTACAGCCATTTTAATGTTCCTGTTAATTGCATATTTCCATCTAATGTACAACAATAATGTAACTGCTCCACGTCTGCAGTCACTTCTGTTTAGGATTAAATCCCTGTCAGTCTGTTTTCAGTAGCACAAATACGAATAGCGATAATTTTATCAGGTTTTAAGTTGCTGTTTTCTTACAGTAAAGTTTGTTATACTTGGGATACTTTTAGCATTCTATTAACTATTTTGTACTTTTGATTATATTATATTAGGATGGATTTTCAACTCTTGGGAGTAAACCTTGGCCTGCACTGGGCTTTATGCCATATTATAAGCTGCAGTTTTCTGAGAGAAGATGCTTGTGAATTGGAAAGTATTAGGAAGAACAGTCAGGGTATTGACTTTTAAAGTATCATTTTGAAAGAATGAGTTCTAAGGGTAATATGCATGGCAATAACATTGTAGGTTTGCAGCATAATCTGTTTACTAAAGTGTTGATATATTATTTTGCTTGCTTTGGGCTTTTGGCAAGAAAACCAATGCTAAGAAATGACTGTCACCATCAATATATTTGTTACGGAAGACTAATTCTTTCAGCATGTTCATATGGTTTCATACAGCCCCTGATGCAAGGTAAATCCCCCTGGTGTTGTAAGACAAGATTGCTGCTTGAAAATGTTTAGGTTTAGCCCGTTTCTTCTCACCACTGGAACCATGAGGGACTATGGGTAACAGTGTTTATACTAAGCTTAAATTGATTGGGCAAGTTTAATGCAAGCAGGTCAAAGGTACAACTGCTTAGCTAGACTCATCAACCACTCGGGTTTCAGCTTCAGTTTATAAGCAGAGGCCAGGGAAAGATAACATCTGGCTGGGAGTACATGTGAATCAATTTCATTTATGATTGAATGGCTATTAATGGTGGGGAGGAGCAACCTGAGAGCAGCTTCATTTGACTTATGTTACTTCACAGATAAGATGAACAGTCAAACTTTGATCACATCTGGCTCTCTTATCAAAGCATTTGATGGAAAACTTTTCCCCAGCACAACCCTGAACAAAATGTCCTTGTTGACTGAAGAAGAGCAGACAAGTCAGTAGTGGCAAAGTCAAGTGCATGTCCTAATGTGTCCCCTTTCAAGGCTGTTTTACATTGTTAGCCAAGTTAAAGCACATGCTAATAATGGATCTAGTTTGCAAGACTTGAGTGCAGAAAATGGCTTTAAAGCTGAATTTTTAGTTCTCGGTCCTGCTGGCTGCTGCGTAGTGTAAAAATATTTTCATTACTGTCAACGAGTTCTCCCCACAGCACTGATCTTCCAGTACTACTGGGGTTAACATTAGCTGCTGTGAGTGTGAGAGTTGTGCCACTCACCAGCCTGTCTCCTCCATTCATAGAATTCAGTTTTCTTTCCCAGAGTGCAAAGTGTTCTGTAATTGCAGACAGCTGATACTGTCATTCTTTTGCCCATCCTTCATTCACAGATAGCTTTGGTGTCTGGGAAGTAGTACAGGTTCTATGAATTGAGCAGGCAAGCTGAAGGGATGGGTGAGTGTCACAATTCTTTCACTCTCACAGTGGTGATGTTAATCTCTGCGGTGCCGGAAGAACAGCACTGTGGGGAAGAGCTGCCAGCAGTGGACAGACTACTACACTATGCAGCAGCCAGACAGACATGGGACACTTCATTAAAGTTGTGTTATGTCCCTTGTGCTGAATAGCAAAAAAATGAAAAACTTTAGCTATAAAGTGGTTGAAAAAGCAAGATGTTTTTACCTTAATCCATTCCCTGCATTAAGGTAAAATATGTCCCAATGTTTGTATTGCCCCACTCTGCTTAATACTTACTGATCCAGCACTGTGCCCATCTGTAGCAGCTCCTTTCTCTCTCCCTGCATTCACAGGACACAGAGGTAGCAGTGGCAACCATTGGCTCCTGCCGGTGTCAATCAAATCCTGTGAGGAGGGAGCAGGCCAAGCATGCTCTGTCTTTATGGACGTACACAGCCCGGCTCAGGAACAAGCTTGAATGCCTGCCCTCCATAGCAAGCACCTTGCTATGGTGGCGCATGCAGATAAGGAGGAGCCTAGGGCATGGGTGGGGGCCCCAGGAAAGGGGGTTAGGGTCCGCTTTGTGCAATACTATTGCACAGAATGGGTAAGTATACTGTATTGCCACTTGCCGAACAGGGAAAATACGTCGCTATTTTTGACGTTAAATACTGGGGTTATGGCTGCAGCTCGATGCCTTAACCCCCGGTATTTTATTTTCCCTTAAGCACTGGTCCATCAGATTAAAGTGGTCCCTGTGGTGGATTTGCCACGGGATCACTTATAGAAGCGGCAGGAGAGGTGCCCCTCCTGCTGCTTCACAGTGGTTCCTGGGCTTACATCACCAGTCACTTAGTCTGGGAACTATCTGGCTCCGGCAGTGTCATGCCATAGAGAAGTGATGACAAGATGTACGCCATCCATCTCTATGCCCTTGGAGAACCGGAGCAATGTCATTACGCACTTCTGTTTCTCAGGCCATGTAGACATGATTTTTTACTTTTTTTTTGTACTTGGTGGAGAAACCCTTTGTTGGCAAGCACAGAGGTAAGATGTTTCTTGTAGTTGGTTAACAGGTTTGCGCACATTTCAGGAGGGATTTTGGTCCACTCTTCTTTACAGATCTTTGTATGTTTGGGGTCATTGTCCTTCTGGAAGGTGAACCTTCGCCCCAGTCTCAAGTCTTTTGCAGACTGTCACAGGTTTTCTTCTAAGATTTCCCTGTATTTGACTCCATCCATCTTCCCATCAACTCTGACCAGCTTCCCTGTCCCTGCTGAATAAAACTTCCCCACAACATGATGCTGCCATCACCATGTTTCACGTGGGGATGGTGTGTTCAGGGTGATATGCAGTGTTACAATATGCCAAATACTCTAAAAAGAAATAAAATATGTCCCAAATATAGTGCAAGTGCTCAGTATAAGTAAAATGAAGTGCAAGTGCTCAGTGTGTGTATATACACAGTCCTCAGTAATGTTTGCAAGCAAACAATAATGGTCCATAGAAATAACAAAGGAATAAGTGAAGCAAAAGGTGTCTTCATGCAATGTGAACTCCACCCCTTCAGGTGTGCCCTCAACTTAGGGGCTTTAAAAACAAGCCTGTAGTAATTAGTAACAGCTTAGATGGTCATCATCCATATAGTGGCTGGTTAGTGGTAAACATGAATCCCATATTCAATCCGCATCCTGGTAAGAACGCTGATCAATAAAGCCAACTTCTGCCTGGTGTTTTAGTGATCACCTGGAATTCAGCTTTAGACCATTAGATTTCTCGTGTTCATCCTTTCTTGGATGAAGCACTGCTCCCTTCAGTGCTGCAGTGATGAGACTACAACTGAACTTTTTGTAGATTATGGGAAACACTATGTGCTGCACAACCCAACAAGTTCCATCACCCTGAAAACACTGTGTGAATCATTGTGATGGTAGCATCATGCTGTGGGGATGCTTTTCATCGGCAAGGACTGTAAAGCTGGTCATGATTGAAGAAAACAGTTGTCTGGTATTAAATATAGGGCAATTCTGTCTGAGGTTTGAGACCGAGATGGCTGTATACCTTCCAGCAGGACAATGGTTATAAACATACTGCTAAAACTACACGGGGGATGGTTTAAAGTGCCTAAGAATGGCCTAGTAAAAGCCCAGACAAACTGAGAATATGTAGCATGAATTGAGGATTGCTGTACATGGACACAACCCATCTAACTTGAAGGAGCTGGAGCAGTTTTACCTTGCAGAATGAGCAAACCTTTTAAGTGGCTAGATGTACCCCAATAAATCCATTTCAACTTCAGGTTGTAATACAATAAAACAGGAAAAACACCAAAGGGGTGAATACTTTCGCCAGGCACTGTAGGTTAGGTAGTTCAATAGATTTGTCCTAGTAACCAATCAGACTTTTATTCTGGCGAAGCAATAAAAAGATATCCAACTACCATGACTTAATTTTGCATTCAGTCATTCCTCTTTGCACATCTTCCTGCATAAGCTTGTTAGGGTTTCATGTGTATGATATGAAAAACATTGAATTTTAAGACTCGCCTGCTTTTTAAATACTAGACAGATTAAGTCAGATAATTTTCTGATTAACAAATAATGTATTAAGTTTTTAAAATGTGCTTTTAATTTAAGAGGCTTGGAATGAAGTTGTAACCATCACAACAGCATGTAAATAATTCCCCTGTTATTTCTCATAATTATGAGAATGTTTAGGTTACTGGTTTAAAGAAATATTTCTGTGGGACAAATACGACTAAATTGATTTTAATGCAGTGGATTTTGTTCTACAGGGACTGTAGTGGTACCATGTACATTTTATTTGTTGGTTTGTATGTTTACAAGCGTGTATTTTTATTGTAAATAGAATAGTACATTGTAGCCTGCTGATTATTTCATTTCTGACCATACAGAGCTTCCAGCTTTCTAAGTATCCAAGGTCTTGGGTCATCTGGAATTCTGGCAGACTGTCTGGCACTATGGGTCTGGGTGGAAAGAGATGAAATTAAACAATTTTAGTAAGAAAAGGGAGTTGCTGAACCATAATTAACTACTCCCGTGAAATGTAATGGGAGCTTAAAACTCAGCCCACTCGTCATTAAATCACAAACGACATGAAGATCCCAAAATCAATTGGGAATGTTACTTGTAATATAATGGCAAGCTGTAACTCCTCTCCTTTATTCCATTAATCCAATTAAGACATTACACAAATTATTTTCGTGTAGTGAAAGGCTGTGTGGTGATTTTGGGATGACTTCTTCCACTTTGTCAGAGCCAGATTATACAATTCAGCTTGACAAAATTCCAGTTATGAACTTCTTAAATAGTTTGTAATAAAATATTAACATGTTTACATGTATCTAATAAGTCTTTCAGGCATATAAAGCCCTTTTGTATATGGGATTGTTTGTGGCAAAAAAACATTAACATTTTTTAAAGCTGTTTAAAGCTTAGTACAAATTAAAATTTGTAGGGTTCCCAGTTATTATAATTTGTTGATTATGCAATAGAAAATGCATGTAATGTATAGTTACATTGCTAGTTTACTGTAAAGTCATTAAAATATAAAATGACTGGTTATTTCTCTAGATTTTTCTTTCCTGAGAACATATTTGACAACTCCCATTCATGACACCTTTTTCCAAAATTAGTGTTGAGCCTCTATGTTCTGCTCTATACTGTGATCAGTTGCATGTTATTTGTGGATTATTCTGCACTTAACTCCTGCAGAAATCTCAAAATGTAACTTCCACATGGAGTGCTTATTTCAGCACTTGAAACTCTTCCTTGTCCAGTCATGGTTTAACCCCTATTTTTTTATTGCCAGAAAGAAAAATAATTTAGAAAAATAAGGTAGTAACTTGTATTTAATGCTCTGTTCTGTTTTTTGTATTGCTTTCTGTGACCATACAACATATAAACATTTCAGTTGAATAGTTGAACACATCCCACTTGTTTAGTGATAGTCCACTTCTTCAGAGCAACACTGCAGCCCATTGAAAAAAAAACACATCTACTAATAACAATAGTAGGCAGAATACCTTCTACATCTTGTAATTTATTTCTCAGTGTTTCAGTAACCAATAGGCAACGTAAGTGGCCAGGAACATGTCTACGCAAATACAAACCTTCAGAGCTTGCAAGGCTTGAGTGATTACTCTGTAGCATCTTATGGTGCTTGCTGTCCATCTGCAGTAATAGTTTGTTTCACAGGTGCTGACATTTTATAGAATTTTGTAAGCAGCACACAGACCTAAAATGAAAGTTTTATATGATATATTGGTATGGCACAAAGTGAAGAATCAAAAAGCCAAATCTTACACATTCCACGCAAACTCCAAAAATGGACTGGTAGAACACACCTTGAAAAAAAATAACAATAGATTCCTGTAACCATCAATGAGTTTTACACCTCTCTCCTGGAATTTTGGACCACTCTTTCACTTTCACCAACTGCTCCATGTCTCTCAGATTGGATGGGTTCCTTTTCCTAACTGCTTTTTGAGATCTCTCCACAGGTGCTCTATTGGATTTAGATCTGGGCTCATTGCTCATTTTAAACCATTTCTGCATGCTTTTTTACATGTGCTTTGGGTCATTGTACTGCTGTAAGACCCATGACCTCTGACGGAGACCTAACTTTCTGACACTGGGCCCTACGTTGCACCCCACAGTTCCTTGGTAGTCTTCAGATTTCATAATGTCATGCACACAGTCAAGACATCCAGTGGCTGAAGCAGCAAAGCAACCCCAAAACATAAGTGAACCTCCACCATGTTTGACTGTAGGGACTGTATTTTGATGGGCTTTACCAATAAGCTGTAATTTTTTATTTTGTCTGTCCACAGCACATTCTCCCCAAAAAATTTGGGCTTCCTCAGGTAAGTTTTGTTAAACTCCAATCTGGCTTTTTTATGTTTGTGTCAGCAGTGGGGTACTCCTGGGTTTCTTTCCATAGAGTCCCTTTCATTCAGATGGTGATGTATAGTGCAAGCAACACAGTTGTACCCTGTGCCTGAAGGTCAGCTTCAATTTGCCTAGAAGTTGATCAAGGTTCTTTAGCCACCATTCGAACAATCCTTCATTGCTATCTTTTGATAAATTTTTCTTTCGTCCAGGGAGATTAGCTGCAGTGCCACATGCTGTTAAATTCTTGACAATGTTGTGCAAAGTAAGCACAGGAACATGAAGATCTCTGGGGATGGGCTTGTAACCTTGAGATTGTCCATGCTTGAACACAATTCTTGTTCTCAAATCCTCAGACAATTCTTTGCTGCTTTCTCCTCTCCATGCTCCGTGTGACACAACAGAATGGTTGCGATTGTTCAATTCACATGACAGGAGTTTGTGCCTGGCTCTCTATAGGGCCGGTTCGCACATCTCGGGGGCGGCTGCGGAGCGGATTGCACAGAGGTCCTGTGTGTCCTTGGGTTTGTTTCAGGGCCAAATTCAGGCAAAAATTCAGCCCTGATTCGTCCCTAGTATGGAGAACAAGGACGCACTGGAACCCCTGCTGCGAGCTGCATGCATCTTAAAGCGGAGGTTCACACAAAAATTTAACCTCCGCCTTTCGAAACCCCCCCCCCCCTCAGTGTCACATTTGGCACCTTTCAGGGGAGAGGAGAGTGTAGATACCTGTCTAAGACAGGTATTTGCACCCACTTCCAGGCATAGACTCCCACGGGAGTTTTCGCCTCTTCCCGTCCCCCCCGCGCTGTCTGCTGGGACACACACAGGTCTCAGACAGCAGGGACCATTCGTATTGCGCAGCGCGACTCGCACATGCGCAGTAGGGAACCGGGAAGTAAAGCCGCAAGGCTTCATTTCCTGATTTACCGAAGATGGCGGCGGCAGCATCCGAGGGGCGGTTTGGCCTTGGGTGCCGACATCGCGGGCGCCCTGAACAGCAAAGTGTCCTTATTTTAAAAGTCAGCAGCTGCAGTAAAAAAATAATAAAAATAATAAATTTGCGAGACTTCTGCTTTAAATGTGAACCCAGCCTGAGTAAATTTTTTACCATTTTAACTGGTTGGTGTGATTTCTATATTGTCAACACTGTTAATTGATACAGGTGAGTTTAATTTCAAATTACAGGAGCATCACAAACTTGGAATGCAATTATTTCTTACAATTTTGAGAAGGTGCCAATAATTTTGTCCAGTCCATTTTTGGAGGTTTTTTTGTGTCATGTTTGGCTGTTTTCTCCACTTTTGTGTCATACCAATGCAATTGAAATAAGCTTGGAGAGTCAGCAGAACCAAACTTGCAGACGGATTGCCCCTGCATCTTCTCCTCCTAGGGTCTATAGGCAAATATAGTATACAATTTACATTTGCTTTCTCAAAAATTGTTATATAGTTTACTGCTACATGTCCCTTTCAGTTGCGGCCCATGCATTGAGGGCAAATGGGCACCGCCCCTCCCCATCCCTGCCACCACCGCCCCCTATCAATGCGCCCAGCCTCTTTCAGGACGCCGGGCGCATGAATTATAATTGTGGGGATGGGGCGGAGGTGTGTCTTTTGAAGCACAGATTAGCGCCAGAGGCTCGAATAGGCTTCAAAAGAGGATGTAGAGGAATTTTTACTATTACACTAAAGTTCCTCCCCGCCAATCAGGAGGCAGGTCATTGAGACCTGTTTCTCGATTGGCCAAATCGTCAGGCTATCCTATTGGATGCCTAGCTTTGGAGGAACAGAGAGGAGACAGAAGAGGCCACGGGAGGAGGGGGACACCGAAGTCCCTGCCCGCACCGGTGGAGAGGGTGCACCAGCCCTAGATCGGGTAGGCTGGGGGGTGATGTCTGTCAGTCCTGCACCGCGGGCCGCGGTGTGTGCAGTGCGGGGTGTAGTAGAGGCAGATCTCTGTACGCCTCTCTGTAATTATAGGGTCAGCACTGCGCTCCACTGTCCTCTATTGTCTCCTGTCACTTGTTAGTGTTGCTATGTGATCTCCTCCCTGAGAGGACACTGACATTGTTGTCTGGTCACTGGGAGCCTCCGATACAAACTTCCCGCCTGGACAACAACACCCCGAGCCCAGCGATCGGAGCCCGAGAGCCAGAGAAGTGTCGGAACTACTGCGACCTACAGCAGGAAATGCCAGAGTCCTGTGTGCGATCAGTTAATGAGAGCAGGGAGATGCATATTGCTCAGGATCTACACTGCACAGGATGTCTTTCAATCCCGCGCCGTGGACCTGGGGGGGGTGCTGCCCTCAGTGCCGCCTCGGGGAGGGGGGTGCTTGTTTGCCCCCCCCCCCCCCCTCCGTCCAAAGGAAAACCACACCAGCTGCCACTGGTCCTTTTTGTTTATGTTTAAGTTAATTTTAATAATCATTGTTTTTATTTTCACTTTTCAGGAAGCTTCCCATAATTTGTTGCATCAAATTCTACATAGTCAACTAATTTTGTAAGTCAGAATAGCAGTGCAGGTCTGTTGCAGCATCGGGAAATGTGTCCTTGTCTAACATCATTCTGTTTTCAGCCTTGTTTCTTGAAATGTCCAACAGAAAATCATGTACGCACAATTTTATTGGATCAGTATAATGTTGACTCTTCCAATTTTCATGATAAGTGTCTGCCTATGAAGATTTTCAAGAGTCCCTTGTGCTTAATTGTTATTGGCCTTGATCATACATTTCATGCTTTTGCATAAAGAATTCAGCAAATCCATCTTTCTGTTCTCCAGAGAAATGGCGTTTTGAGTAAAACTTGCTGGATCAATGAGAACAAACTTTTATTTGGAATCCTTGCAACAGGGTTTAATGATATGTAGTCATAATTCTTTTTCAGTCTGATGGTATTAACCCTTTTACAGTGCCATGGACTAGTCTGTCCATAGACAAAGGGGAATATTCCACAAAGCTTCAACGAATTCCTCAGATGAACCACATTTTCCACCTTAAAACCTTTTAATGCATTAGAAGATTACAGTCATACTTTACTATCTATTACTAGTAGTGGTGACAAACATTAAAACATTGTGCCAGAGTTGCAGTTCTACTGAGTTGAGTAGTAACCATATGGTAAAAGAAACAACCTAAAACGATAATATAACATAATGGCAGGAATAATTTGCAAATACAAGGGAGGGCAGTACACCTATTTTGTAACACAGGGGAAGTGCCTCCTTGTACATATTAAGTTTGTGGTACTGTAGGTATAGGGAGGTTAATGAGGTCTAGGGGCAAAACTAAAGGCCCTTGTATAGATTTATTCAAGCCAGTTGCCCATGTTCTCTTAAAAATACTTTTGGGCACAGAATATTTATTTCTGAAAGTATAAACCTACAGCAGTGTTTAACAATATTCAGATGATTCTTTCAGATACAGAAAATGTGAATATGTATGGTTTGTTATCCCATTATGTGTAGACAGATAAGCAGACACAACATTTACCCAAAAATTTCAAAAAAAGAAAAAAAAATACAGATCTTTAACCACTTTAGCCCCTGAGGATTTGGCTGGCCAAAGACCAGAGCACTTTTTGCGATTCGGCACTGCGTCGCTTTAACTGACAATTGCTAGTCGTGCAACGTTGCTCCCAAACAAAACTGACATCCTTTTTTCCCCACAAATAGAGCTTTCTTTTGGTGGTATTTGGTATTTGATCGCCTCTGCGGCCTATTATTTTTTGCGCTATAAACAAAAAAAAAACGTAAATTTTGAAAGAAAAGCAATATTTTTTGCTATAATGTCCCCCAAAAATTATATAAATTTTTTTTTATTTTTTTTTTTCCTCAGCTTAGGCTGATACGTATTCTTCTACATATTTATGGTAAAAAAGATTGCAATAAGCGTTTGGTTTTCGCAAAGGTTAAAGCGTCTAGAAAATAGGGGATCGTTTTATGGCATTTTTATTAATAATTTTTTTTTTACTAGTAATGGCAGCGATCAGCGATTTTTATCGTGACTGCGACATGGCGGACACATCAGACAATTTTGACACATTTTTGGGACCATTGGCATTAATACAGCGATCAATGCTATAAAATTGCATTGATTACTGTAAAAATGTTGCTGGCAGTGAAGGGGTTAACCAGGAGGGGCGCTGCAGGGGTTAAGTGTGTCCTAGGGAGTGATTCTAACTGTAGGAGGGATGGGCTAGCTGTGACACAACACTGATCACCGCTCCCGATTACAGGGAGCTGTGATCAGTGTACAGAACAGGGAAATGCTTGTTTACATCAGCATTTCCCCGTTCTTCCTCTCCTTGAGACGATCGCGGATATACCTGCAGACATAGAGTCCGCGGGACCCGCGGTCACTCACGGAGGTCCCAGTGGGCACGCGCGCCTGCTATGCAAGCCTCGCAAGATCACATCACATCACATAATGATGTGAGTACACCCCTCACATTTTTGTAAATATACACTGAAGAAATGACACTTTGCTACAATGTAAAGTAGTGAGTGTACAGCTTGTATAACAGTGTCAATTTGCTGTCCCCAAAAATAACTCAACACACAGCCATTAATGTCTAAACCGCTGGCAACAAAAGTGAGTACACCCGTAAGTGAAAATGTCCAAATTGGGCCCAAAGTGTCAATATTTAGTTTGGCCACCATGATTTTCCAGCACTGCCTTAACCCTCTTGGGCATGGATTTCACCAGAGCTTCACAGGTTGCCATTGGAGTCCTCTTCCACTCCTCCATGACAACATCATGGAGCTGGTGGATGTTGGAGACCTTGCGCTCCACCACCTTCTGTTTGAGTATCCCCCACAGATGCTCAATAGGGTTTAGGTCTGGAGATATGCTTGACCTTTTACCTTCAGCTTCTTTAGCAAGGCAGTGGTCATCTTGGAGGTGTGTTTGGGTCGTTATTATGTTGGAATACTGCCCTGCGGCCCAGTCTCTGAAGGGAGGGGCTCATGCTCTGCTTTAGGATGTCACAGTACATGTTGGCATTCATGGTTCCCTCAATGAACTTTAGCTCCCCAGTGCTGGCAGCACTCATGCAGCCCCAGACCATGACACTCCCGCCACCATGCTTAACTGTAGGCAAGACACGCTTGTCTTTGTACTCCTCACCTGGTTGCCGTGACACATGCTTGACACCATCTGAACCAAATAAGTTTATCTTGGCCTCATCAGACCACAGGACATGTTCTAGTAATCCATGTCCTTAGTCTGCTTTTCTTCAGCAAACTGTGGGCTTTCTTGTGCATCTTCTTTAGAAGAGGCTTCCTTCTGGGACAACAGCCATGCAGACCAATTTGATGCAGTGTGCGGCGTATGGTATGAGCACTGACAGGCTGACCCCCCAACCCCTTCAACCTCTGCAGCAGTGTTTGCAACACTCATACATCTATTTCCTAAAGACAACCTCTGGATATGATGCTGAGCATGTGCACGCAACTTCTTTGGTTGACCATGGCGAAGCCTGTTCTGAGTGGAACCTGTCCTGTTAAACCGCTGTATGGTCTTGGCCACCATGCTGCAGCTCAGTTTCAGGGTCTTGGCAATCTTCTTATAGCCTAGGCCATCTTTATGTACAGTAGCAATTATTTTTTGAGGTGCCATGTTGAACTTCCAGTGACCAGTATGAGTGTGTGAGAGCAATAACACCAAATTTAACACACCTGCTCCCCATTCTCTAAGACCTTGTAACACTAATGAGTCACATGACACCGGAGAGGGAAAATGGCTAATTGGGCACAATTTGGATGTTTTCAGTTAAGGGTGTACTCACTTTTGTTGCCAGCGGTTTAGACATTAATGGCTGGCTGTATGTCAACTTATTTTGAGCTGTACACTCACTACTTTACATTGTAGCAAAGTTTCATTTCTTCAGTGTTATCGCATGAAAAGATATAATAAAATATTTACAAAAATGTGAGGGGTGTACTCACTTTTGTGAGATGGAGTGTGTGTGTGTGTGTGTGTGTGTGTGTGTATATGTGTGTATGTATATATATATATATATATATATATATATATATATATATATATATATATATATATATTATGCCAAATGATGTTTGTTAGTTTCAGATCAAATTTTGTAGGGTTTTTTAGACTGTGTGTTTTTTGTCTGAGTTGTTATGGTGAACACCAGCTCTGCTAACACACCAACCATCATAGTTGGTATTGCTGGGATATTCAAAATTGCTCAGTGCGTGCTATATTTGGATTCACATGCAGTATCCCAGGGCCAAGAGGGCAGATGGTGACACCAATTTCTATGAGGAACAGCTGGTTTTATTTATTGCTTTTTGACTGCGATTCTAAACACCGGTGACATGTAGAGTAGGAATAGAGAATCCTAGTCATATGACTTGGTGATCATGTGATCACGTGATCACTCTGTGGGGTCCTCAGAGAGCAATAGGGCACTCCTAATTTCCCTCTTGTAGAAGCAGTGTAGTAACAAAAATAAAAAGGATTTTACGACCTGTAACATTTTCACAGTTTTGCATACATTCGTTTTTCACGTTTTTTAAGGGTGCATGTGATTTTGTCTAGTCATATGCCCTTACAGTGTTCTGTTTTATCTTTTACATATAGCAGAAATCTTGTATTTTAAGATATGTCATGTCTTTATTTTTTCAATAGCCCAGACAGCAAGGATAACTTGCCACAAATTTGTTGCAGTGTTGAATTGTAAGTCTGTTGCTGCACGTGTTAACTGGCAAGTTGTACACTTGCAGAGCACTAGAAGCACAAGTTCTAGTTGACACTTTTCCAATTTGTAGTAAATTTGCATGGCAAGTCTCTAGCAAGAGCAAAGTTGCAGTGGTGAATCTACAGCAAGAGCTCAGCAAGTCTACAGCGTGAAAATTCAGCCACAGTTACCCCTGCGGTGGGATGACTATTGCACAACATAACTGAACCAGAACTTGCAGCAGACTTGCAGAATGTTTTCAAAGAAAGTTGATCTGGAGTCATGCAATGCGGACTTGCTGCAATTGTGCAACAAACTTGTGAAGCCTGGGAAGTCTATTAGCTTACATTAGCTTGGCAAGTCATTTTCAAACTTGCAGCACTATTGCTTGCTATCTGGGAGGTTTAACAAATAATGGAAATGCAAAAATATAAGCTTTTACCCTGTAGAATTTTTGCTTTCAAAACATGTTTTCATGGCTTAAAGAGGGTGGGTTTTACTTTCTCTTTTGTTCCCTGCAAAGTAAAAGCATAATGGGCTAGTATATGCATACTAGCCCATTATGTGCCACTTACCTGCAAACGAAGTCTGTGTTGTCCCCACTGGTGGCCGCATCCATCTTCACCCCTTTTCCTTCCATGGCCTCTGGCTCTGTGACTTGCTGGAGTGGCGTGACATAACTCACATGCGTGCGGGAGCCACCAGGCATGGGCCCTTTAGAAAAGGCACGATCGTGCCCTTTCTTCAGTGCACATGTGCCGATGACGTTGGCACAATTGTATATGGTAAATATCTCCTAAACCGTGCAGGTTTAGGAGATATTTCCAGTACCTACAGGTAAGCCTTATTATAGGCTTACCTGGTAGGTAAAAGTGGTGTAACTAGGTTTACAACCACTTTGATAAATGCTTAATTTTATACTGTGTATTTTACTGGTACATGTGAACATTGGCTTAGCAATCTGGGGTAAAAAATGTAAGCAGGACCGTGGTAATAAAAGTTAAACAGTGTGTACTGTGATGCATTATGGTTTCATATGGCGACATAAGAACAAGGCAGACATATATGGGAAAAATCAATCCTGAGTTTTAGCATGGCCTAGATACAAAAATACTTGTATTCCATTGGAATTTAAATACGTTGTGACATTGGCATACGTTAACTGCTACGGTTCCAATGCAAAAGAATGGTGTTGACGCCCTCATTTAAAAGTAGTCATCCTTGGATTGTTTCCTTACCACTGGATTGTCCTTTATAGGTGTGTCTATGCCTCTTGAATCTTTGTACCAGTCACTGGGCTTAGGTGAGCAGCAATCTTGATGAGCCCTTCGGCAGCTGATAACATGATTGATTCGATTGATCTGCGGTTTTGTGCGCTGGAAGGGAATTTTCACAAGTTTCCAATGGACCTAATGTGGTTTAGAAAACAGATATTCTCAACCAATAAAAAAAAATTGGATACCTTTTTAAGGCCTCGTGCACACTGAGTGTTAAAAACGCTGCTTGTAGGGGCTTCTGGCTATTTTATTCTGCCTCTAAACACCGCTCCATGTTAGCCTGTGTGTGTACACATTGAAGTTTTTGAGGCAGAAAAAAAAACACTGCCAGTGCATCCAAGAGCAGCAGCAATTTGGCAGAAAATAATGATTGTGTCTAAACGTGCATTAACGCTAGGCACATCAAGCACTTGAGCGTTCATTTCAATGGCTTTATAAAAAATTATTATTTTGACCAACAAAAAAACTCTCCAAGCGCTTGATGCACCTAGATGTGTTTACACAAGTCTAGTTTTTTTTTTTCCAAAATGCTGCTGGCAGGAGGAAAGGCGTTTAGGAGAGCTGGGCAAATACTGTCTGCATGAGGCCCAAGACAAATGTATAGTCCATATACTCACTCATGGAGGACAAATCTGCCGTGCATGGTTGCTAAAAAAATGGTGGTGCTAGTAACAGAATTTGCGCACAGAAACCGTTATGCAGTTAAGCTGCCATAATCTAGCAGATCTGAGTGGTTTGGAAATACTCTGTTGGCAAATATGACCATACATTTTTATGGCAAACTGCTTTACAAGCTTGGTTGGGTACAGTAGAAACAGTCCTGTGATAGTTACATACATAGGAAAAAAGTATAATTGTTCTCTGGCTGCATGTACCATTCCAGTGATTTGAAAGCCTATCAGTGTTAAATATTCACCCAATTAGTTTTGTGGTAGACTACTTATCTTAACAGTCTTGCTAATTTATAGACTATTTACCATAACAGCTTGTTTGTGCAGATATTCCCCCAGTAAGGCCTCATGCACACTGCACATTATAATAATGTTCTAAAAACACAAGTAGCTTTGCAGTGAGTTTTTCAGTGTTCTTGCAATAGCGTTTTTTTTGTGTTTTTAAGCGTTGGCGTTTTGTAAGCGTTTTTTGGTAATTTATTTTTTTATTTACTTTTTAATCCATGGGATTAAAAACCTTAAACGCCGGTGAGTCGTGCTTTTTTTTTTTTTGTTTTTTTTTTTTACAGCCTAAAAACGCCCTAGCCAGTTAACAGCCTGTGTGCATAGACGCATGGGATAATATGCTGGAGGGTTTGACTGTAGAAAAAAAACATCTGAAGCCAAAAACAGCAGCTGTAAAAACGTCCAGTGTGCATGAGGCCTAAAAAAAAACATTGAAAACTATTGTGTACAATATAGAATTTTAACACACAAAGTTTAACATAGATTTACACCCTTGTCGCATAGAGTATGTAATACTATCTTCAGCAGAAAATAGGAGCATATCTTAATAGGTTTATTGGCTCCTTCCTGTGATAAGACCATGTCAGATATATTGTATTTCAGGAAATGAATATCGGAGTATGAAATCCTTCTTGGTTCCTGAAGTGTCACAATCTAGAGAAAATTTGTTTTAAATTGTTCTTAGTACAGCAATTACTTGACAATTATGCTTGTAAAGTCACATCAAATATTTTGTATCAACAAGACGACCTGGTATGATTTCTTTGGGCTTAAATTGACACTAAATGATTCCCTTATTATCCAAAAGTGATTCATACACATCCCATACTTATATTGCCCTGTAATATATTTTTCATGAATTGTTTCTTAATATTTTTTTTCTGCCTCCTTGTAACATCCTCATGAGCTTTTGACCCTCTCCTTTTCCTGCTCAATTCTATGTTTGAAATGACCAGTGCATTGCTTTATGCATACTAAAAATCTATAGTCCCTACTCCAGCTTGAGAGTGAACAAGAGTGGCTATGTTCCTACATGTGGGGAACCATGTAGAACCAATGTATCCATAAACAGGACGTTGAATCACAGCAGCAAAAAAGGAGATTGGAGATCTCAAGTTACATTTTTGAGTCAAAGTGGAACTTCACCCAAAAGGGAAAGTTCCACTTTTCCTCTTCCATTCCTTATTTATCTGAGGAGGAGGTGGGGAAGTGGGTACTTGATTTTGACAGGTACCCGCTCCCACTTCTGGACGTAACAATGAGACAATACGAATGGAACTTTGCCCCCCCCCTTCCCCCGCAGGCTCTTAGGACACTTTACAGGTGCCAGAAAACTGTGGTACCAGGCAGCCAGCTGTGAAGCCGCAGGGAGTTTGCTGCCCATAGTTAAGATCCCGGCGCCTGTACTCTAAGACCGACAGAGCCGGGTTGGGTGAGGACATCTCTGGATTCTGGGACAGGTAAAAGTGTGTTTTTAAAAGTCAGCAGCTACGTTGTACAAGCTACCTGTAATAAAGTAAACTGTGAACACAGAATGGTTGCAGTTACCAGTAATTTAGAACATAAAGGGGCAAAAAATTGAAATTCCGAGATTAAAAAGGCACAATCTAAACCAGAAAATTGAGATGGGCTCTTACAAAAATATTATGACTTCAGACTCAAGTGTTTTGATAACGTGCGCACAAAACTTAACAGTGAAATGCTTTAATATGGTCTCTGTCTGTTTCTTATATAGGAAAATGTATTGTATTTATTTGAAAAGTGCTAACAAATACCTGTTGGTCCTACCGGTATCTGGTCTTTACTTGCCCTTCCTGTGACTGGGTGACCATGCTGACCACATGCTGTAAATGCTCTAGTAATGGGCTGCATCCTGTGTTCGCTCACAGGGACTAGAAGACTCCATACTGATGCTGCAGTGATTTATATGCTAGAAAATAAACATATGCATGAAATGTGTTTTCCGATCTAGCACTAAATAAAGCAATCATACCAATTATGCATCCAAAATGTGTTGAGATCCAGCATTAGATAAAGCAATAAGTAAAAGTTGTGTGCGCTTGTAGCCTTCATATATTATACACTGCAATTACCTGAAGTCCAGTGACGGAGTGCAACACACAACTGTGCTATGTACATATTCTGTTTCTTGTCAGTTTGTGTATACAGATTTATTTGCTTCCTTTTTACTTTGGTCTCAAAACAAATTAGTTTTTACCCTGAGACATGCTGCAAGAACACAAAGTGAATTATAATAATGACTCGGTGCTAATGTGACACTCCTTTTTAATGTGGATTATCTAAGGTTCCCGGAGACAGATTTGCTGGCAATTTGTTAGGGAGTCACTCATTTTGGCAACAGATTCTGCCAGTGTTCAGTTGTAAAGAAATATGACCTATAGCATTTATAATCTATTATTTACTGATGTGTGATTTTGTTGCAGCTGATCAGTTTGTAAAATGCTTTTTTTAATACAATACCTAGTCACTAATCCTTTAGGGCTGGTTCACACCAGATGCAGTCCAGTGCAGTTTTATTCTGCATCAAAAACTGACAGTGTTTAACATAGATTCCAATGGCCCTAGTTCACACTAATGCTGTGCGTTCCAGTGCAGTCAACAAAAGTAAAGCATGTTGCATTTTTGTATGGATCGCATCTGGAATGCGGCAAAACGCACCAGAGCACACATGTCCGCAATTAAGATGAAGGAATGACCACTAGAATGGTTTTACTGGATAATCCAAATGTTGCCCAGCTTGGAGAGAAAAGTTACTGAGTATGCAGCCGATTAGAAGCATGTTTTAATGTTCTGGGCCCTCTGTAGCATAAGGCCCCATAACTGCATAATGTTTAGTGACTGTACTTCATGGAATGTTGAGGGAATTGCCATAGGCAGCTGTTTTGCAGCAGACTAAAGTATAATGTACTCATATTTGTTTATAAAATATCTAAACCCAAGAAATGTAACATACTAAAGACTACTAGCCCAACAAGTGCCCTGAATCTTGCAGGACAGATTTTGGATTCTTGACACTGCCTGTAGGGTGTAGGACAGTGCAGAGTGGTAAGGAGGTGCCAAGTGCTGGAAAGCTCAGCGTAATCTTTGCCCGAAATGCTAATGAGGCAGGCAGTAGCAAGTGATCAGGTAAGAAAACCACTGATGGCCAATGAAAATGTTGGGACGATGAATTATCAATGCCACTGACCACCAATGAAAGGGGTGGGATAAATTGCCACTGATCACCATCAAAAGAGATGGGGAGGGTTAGTTATTACTGCCACTGACCACCAATAAAAAGGGTGGTTTTGGGGGATAATTTTCACTGCCTTTGACCACCAGTGAAAAGGGGGTGGTGTCTTAATTATCCTTCCACTGACCACCAAACAAGTGGTGGTGCGTTAAGTTATTATTGCTATTGACCCATCCATGAGGGGAGGGTTTAATTATTACTGACACTAACCACTAGTAGAGGGGGGGGGTTAATATTACTGCCATTAAACACCAATGCTGAGGTTTATTATTCACACTGACAGGGGTCCATAAGGGTTAAGGGGTTCCTTTTACTGACACCAGCAATGTTTTAATCAGGAAACAGTGCCACGTTACAAACCATGCACTGTAAATGTAAAGTCACACCCAATTGATTGACCCCACACAGTTTTTGGCCACTATCCCTACCCATTTCCCACTCCAAAACAGGTGGTCCTACTGATTATGTTCAAGTGCTCTCAACTACACCAGTCATTTTCAACAAGTATGGAAATACCTAGGGAGCAGCCGAGGGTAACAACCATGGCTCTCTCCATAGATGCAGTGGAGGAGTAATTACCCAGGGGCGGAATGTGTTATTTGCATACCAGGTAAAATGCAGATAAAAAAAGCCTTTCTGTAGTAGGTTACTTTTTCATTTTTGGTTTAAATGTACGTATCCATGAATGCAGTGGTTTTAGCTAACAAGATTTATCAGCTGTAATTAAATGTCAAGAACAGAATATATTTAACCACTTGCCGACCGCTGCATGTACATATACGTCGGTAGAATGGCACGACTGGGCAAATGGGCGTACAGGTACGTCCCTTTGAATTTGCTGTCGTGTGGTCACGTGCGCGCTGGCGACCCTGTCGCGAGCTCCGGGAGTAGGATTGAGATTGCATCTTTTTACCAAAAATGTGTAGAAGAATACGTATCGGCCTAAACTAATGTGTTTTTTATATATTTTCTGGGGATGTTTATTATAGCAAAAAGTAAAAAATGCTTTTTTTTTTCAAAATTGTTGCTCTATTTTTGTTTATAGCACAAAAAATAAAAACCGCAGAGTTGATCAAATACCACCAAAAAAAAGCTATATTTGTGGGGAAAAAAAGGATCAATTTTGTCTGGGAGCCACGTCGCACAACCGTGCAATTGTCAGTTAAAGCAACGCAGTGCCGAATCGCAAAATGTGCTCTGGTCTTTGGCCAGCCAAATGGTCCGGGGCTTAAGTGGTTAAAAGAAAAAATTATAATATATTTTAATCCTCAGTAAACTGTCTCCCAGTTTTCAAGCCTTGCACTTAAATGTCCTTTTATGAAGCGGTGAAATCTATTCATTGCTTCATTCTCCGGCATTCACAGAGGAGATCTTTTTCCTCTGTGTGCCTGTTTATGAAGCGGAGTAGATCACTTCACCCTTGGAGGAGTGGAGCGATCTACAAACGCTTCCAACGCTGGAGAACGGCTCCTGATACATGAATCTCGTGAGACTTTGAGATTACAGCACCAGAAATTCACAGAAATACTGAGATGTCAGTTTATTAAGCAGTGATAGATTATCACTGCTCAATACACTGACAGACTGTGTGATTAATGTTAATAAAATAGAGTCCCCCCTACAAAATATATACATGTATACACACACAAACATTATGTATACACACACACACACATTATATATACATGTATACACACACATTATATATATATATATATATATATATATATATATATATATATACACATACATATGACAGGGGGACATGGTTACTGTCTTGGGGGGTCTGAACGAGGCATAAGGAAGTTAATAATCTTCCTCTTTCCTCCTCAGATCCCCTCTTCACTCCCCACTTCTCCACCTCTGAGTTGGTGAATCGGGGAGTGTGAATTCTGACACCGATCGCCAGTGAAGCGCTCAGATCACAGCTTCATAAACTGGCCGTTACTGTGTCATTCTATGAGGATTCTCCATGTGCAGAGATAATCGGCGGGAGAACAAGTTCAAACACTTCTCCCCCCTATTATCTCTGGTTCATAAACTGTTTATGGGATCTCCGCTGATCACTGCTTCATAAAAGGACACCAGAATAGGAATAGTTGATCATGCTAAATTCTATCAAGTGTTAGTTTATTGGCTTTAATTGTGTTTATCAGTAAATGGTTAAATAATCAGAAACAGACAGCAGCACATTGAACTTTTTCCAGATTCATCTGTGTTTTTAACGTTTTAATTTATAATTTTTTATTTTTTTAGCAAAGATATTCTAGTTCTTTTAGGTTCATTTGTAATTTTGGCAGAAATGTGCAATTCGCATGCAATGCAATACTTCAAAAGAAAAAATGGAATGAGGAAAGTTGTACATTTAAACGTTTTTTTTTCTAACACCTACATCCTATCCGAGACGTTTTCAGTCACATAAACATGTATATGATGATTTTTTTTTGCTTGCATTGCTTTCTTCCTCTCCTGATTGCAGAGGTTTTCGAAGTATCAAATAATAGCAAACTGACATTTTTATGCAAATGAAGGCACTCTCGTGGGGATACAATATGCTAAAACCATCTCAGATTAAAACCGCACTACCAAAAGTGGAATGGTTTCTGCTTTATCTCTGGGGGTGGATCTTGAAAAAGCTTTTTGAGGAAGAATTTAAATGCACAAAACCTCTGCATGCATTTGCACTTTAGTATTATGTATAGAGCATCATGGCTCAGTGTAGATGTTTTAACACACATCTGCGTTCTTGGATGAATTCATCCTAGATAGGCAGAATAGTGAAGTAAAAGGGCATTCAGAGCTTTTTTTGGAAACACTTAGACAAAGGCATGGACAGCTTTTGTGTATGGCCTACCTTTTCAATGCATCTGGTGTAGATGTAGGTTATGATAAAAAAACAACCCTGTGTTTTAAAAAAATTCAAATATATAATGGTTGTTAATGCATTTGTTTTTTGCTTTTAATTTGTTTTGAACATAGTTTGTGCGTTTCTGTTTTTTTACAATTTAAGGCTTGAGTTGCATTAATTTTTAAGGTTACAGTATAGTATTCATCTGAATGGTTAGGTTAAGGTCAATGGTTACATTTAGAGGTTTATTTCAGGTTAAGGGGTTGTCCATTTTCAGGTCCAATAAATATATATAATTTTTTTGTGTGCCGTTATGTATGGTTTTTTTTTTTTTATAATTTGTACCACAGCAAAGCTCTTGTGACTAAAATAAATGCAACACTATGAACGGTCCAATTAAGAATATAATTTCTAAATCTGAAAGTAGCCATTGCGAGGCCAGTAAAATATTAACAGATAGGTATGTTCTGAATAACGTACTGTTGATTTCGTAGCTCGTTTGATTAGCATAGTTTGCAAGTTTCTACCTTGCAACCAGCATTAGGAACTAGTAATCCCACTTATTAAGTAAGTAAATAGACAGCAATACACTGCTCTGTGTTGAGCAGGAAGAAGTGTGTGATTTAGGGAGGTTCTCTAAATGGTTTCTGGATTATCACTTTTTTTTTTTTATTGTATTAATCATGCCTTCTTAACCTGTGTGACAGGTGTGATGTCAAGATGAGTAGCAGTGTATAAGCCAGGGAAATGCCAGGTAATGCCTACGTGCAGAAGCAGACATTGCCACAATCGCTTTAGCTTTTGATTAGATTTTTTTTTATTTTTACATTAGTGAAAAACATGAGTATAATTATTTGAAAGCGCCGAAGGCATGGCTAAGCGCCAGGAAAACTGTAACTTAGCAACCTATATGTCTGTATTTATTTGCCTCTTATTGTACACTCTTTCCACCTTATAAGTGGCCAGCTTTGTTTGCCATTTTAATACACTGACATGCGCAATTTAATATAGCATTATAAGCATTTAAAAAAAATCTTAAATTAGTTTTGCATATATAGGGATATCTGCTTTATCCCTATAATGTTTTAACATTAACATTTTATTCTCAGATTTTTTGAGGAACACAAAATCTAGTTATAGCTTTAGAAACTGCAGTACATTTCAAATGCAATCATATAACCAAACGCCAGCTATTGCAAAAAGCACTGCATCTGCAAATGTTTAAAGTAGTATTCCAGAGAATAATTTTTTATCTGAAGATAAAAGCGAACAGCCCAGTTCATGTTTTTATTGCTGCTTGCTTTCCTATCAGGGAGACCTTGTCCCCTTTTTATATTCTTTCATTTCACCAGGAGTGAGGGGCATTTCTTTAACGGAACAGACAGCTTTAACCCCTTCATGACGAGGGTAAAACAAATTCTAATGCTTGAACACAATTTTGCAGCTTTGCTAGTATAATGGCACATATCCTCTCAACTACATATTGTATCCAAGTGAATTATACATTTTGTTTTTTTCAGGAAAAATTAGGCTTTCCTTTGGTGCAAAATGGTAGCAGATCTCTCCTATTTTTATTATCAAAGGAAAACTGGCCCAAAATAAAAATCAGCTTTTTAAAAAAAAAAAAAAAATCTTGCTATTGCCATGACCTACCATCAAAGAACAACCCAAAATAAATTCTCTTGCTCCTGATGATTGCAGGAATGCCATGTGTGTGTTATTTGTTGTTCATACCCGTAGTAGGGCCCAAAAACAATGGTGTGCATTTTCCTTTTTTTTACCCTTCTTAGGACACACTGGGGCTAACGAACACTGATAATAATTTAAAAATAAACGTTTATTTTGTTTTAACGCTACTCAAAATCTGGTGACCCTGACCTTTTGACCCTAACCTTTAAACAGACCTAGATCCAACCTTGGTCTACCTATTTTTTCAATATGGTTTTTATTTTTGTATTTATTTTACACACTTTTGTGTACATTTTTCTTTTCGAACAAGGAGAGAAAGATAGAGGCAGGGGTGGACCTTACAGTGATTGATCACTGTGATAGCCAATTAGAGGCTATCATAGCAATCGGGTGATCAGGCACTGGGCTATCCTGTTCCCATTAATTAGTACATAACCCGAGGCTCTCGTGGGAGCCCAGTCCCTGTGCTGAGTGTGCACTGTGAAGCACGCAACCAGCGCAAAAACATGTATGTATATATGTGCTCTCACAGATAAAGATCCACTTCAATGAAGCTCTATATCACTTGGCAACAAGGGGTTAAAATCTTATTGTATTTATTTATTCTGTTGGAAAAATAGCTATTACGCCTATTAAAAAATGTTTTTATTGTGAGCCGTCTCCCTATAAGAGAATTCATCCTGAATGGGGCCTCAGACCTAACAGGGATTTTTATCATTGCTATGATGAGGTTTACAATAATAAAGCACTTCGGCTTGTACAGTGAAAAATGGAGCTGGATCTCCCTTTGGTGAAATCTCCATGCTATGAGTCCTGACTAGTTCCTTTCCATCTGGGAATGTTGGGTGGCTACCTTTTTTCTGTGTTCTAGCTCCTCTTCTTGTCATATAAAACCTCCCCCACAGTATAAGAGAAGAAAAGCTAAACCCTAGAACTCAAGTGTAGGAATCTGTCGCTAAGAAATATAAGAAGCTGTCAGGGGGTTGACCTCTGCAGCATCAGCTTTGGGTGGTTAAAGAGACACAGGACTTTGGAAACCAAATAACACCTTACTGCGGGTATAAAATTCAGGCACATCATGCCTGTAGCTGTCTCTAAAACCACTCCTTGTGTGACTGAACACAAGGCTGCTAAAGGTTAAGGTTCTACACTTTCTGATCATGCTGGAGCTTGCCAACTCCATCCATTCCACTACCAATTCCTGTTGACTATTGACACAGCCTATCATAATGATGGACCAGCTGGAATATGTGATGTGTGACTCGGCTTAGCTGTAAGATTCAACACCAAATTGAGTTGTCAGGCAAGTGAAGCTTCCCCTTTTGGGCGGAGCCCGCTTTAACTAAATGCAAAGAAAAACTTGAAGGATAGTAGTATGGGGCTGCCATTGCTACTCTGAGACGTTTCCTGAATTTCTGATCTACATGTTACTAACTCAGTTCAGTATTGAAACTAGTGCTTTTAGAAGGTTTCCAGTAACCATTTGCATGAAATAAATGTTCACACTTGTAGTTCTAACACATGACCAGTCTTTTCAGGACAGAGCGAGTACAAATTTGGCAGAAGATCTCTGTACTTAAGTTTAGATATTGTTTTTTATTAAAATTCTTTTCTTTTTATGTTACACTTTTACCTTTTAGTATTTGTCAAAAGCTCCCTAATACCACATAACTGATTTTTCTGAACAGAGCAGAGTGGTGCTAGGCTGTACCTTTTCGATTCACAAGAGATCCCCCCCCCCCCCCTCATTACTGTATATGCATTGTTGTGATTGCATTAGAATAAATTAGAAATCAAAGGTGGGAATGAACACACAACTTTCAGGTAAACCGGAGCAGAGACAGGAGCTATGGTGGGGATTTTTTATTTATTTTTTGGTTGACTGAATGAGTGACTTGTATAGCGCTACCTATGCAAACTGAATCGCCTCAAGGCGCTTTTGCCGCCGGTGTCCATCTGCGGTATAGTGTGGTTATTTTGCCCCATGGGGTCCCGACACACTTACAAACGCATACACATACAACATGCACATATTTGGCCAATTTTTCGACAGGGTCTAATTAACCTACCAGCATATCTATCCAAAACATAGAAAAAGCCAGATGATGAATCAGGCTCCACCTGTAACTTTAGTATCACTTTAGGTTGACCATTTAACATCCCATAAAATAAGATATGCTCGTGTTCAGAATGCATCCAGGTACATCTCAGTTGCAGGGGGATCATAAGGAACTGTGTTCTGAACGTTTAACATGCTCTGGGCTGTTCTCTCTTCCATTCAGCTGTCCGTTTATCAGCCTCCGTGCAAAAATCAGTGGCTGGGGAAATGCATCAGAAGCCAAGGGGAGTAAGCACAGTGATCTGCTGTCAAATTTTACTACAAATTTTATATTAACAGTCTGCTATAAATGCTATTATTGCTGGAAAGAGGGCTCTCTATCACAAGTGTACATTGGAAAGTCTATTATAACTGCCATATTTTTATACCTTCAACTTTGAGTATGAGGAATGAAAAGGTTTAGTTTAAAGTGTATGTAAATTCTAACAATGAAATGATACTTTAAACACTTCAATACCAGACACTGACACCTTCCCGCCCAAGCCAATTTTCAGCTTTCAGCGCTGTCGCAATTTGAATGACAATTGCGCGGTCATGCTACACTGCACCCAAACAATTTTTTTTATCATTTTGTTCCCACAAATAGAGCTTTCTTTTGGTGGTATTTGATCACCTCTGTGATTTTTTTTATTTTTTTTGCGCAACAAACAAAAAAGGACCGAAAAATTTTGCAAAAAAACAAGTTTTTCTATGTCACTGTTAGTTTTTTTTGTAAATAAGTGCGTTTTCTTCAATGATGGGCACTGATATGGCGGCACTGATGGGCACTCATAGGTGGCACTGATGGGCACTCATAGGTGGCACTGATGGGCACTCATAGGTGGCACTGATGGGCACTCATGGGTGGCACTGATGGGCACTCATGGGTGGCACTGATGGGCACTCATGGGTGGCACTGATGGGCACTCATGGGTGGCACTGATGCATACATATAGGTGGCACTGATGCATACATATAGGTGGCACTGATAGGTGGCATGGATGGGCACTGATAGGTGGGCCTGGATGGGCACAGATGGGCACTGATAGGTGTCACTGATGGACGCTGATGGGTGGCACTGATGACACTGATGGGTGGCATTGCTGGGCATCCCTGTTTTATAACATAAATATGATGTGCCAATCAGTGTCCATTTGTGGGCACTGATTGGCATATTGTGTGCATTTATTTTAACATGTGGATGGTCATGGGGGATGTACCTGGCCATCCACATGCTGGGGGCTACCCTGGTGGTCCTGGGGGCTTCCCTAGTGGTCTAGTGTGGGCATCTGAGGGGGGGCTGCGCTGAGAAACAATCAGCGCATACCCCCCTGTCAGGAGAGCTTCCGATCGGCTCTCCTCTCCTCTACTCGCGTCTGTCAGAGGCGAGTGAGGAAAAGTCGATCAACGGCTCTTCCTGTGTACATCGTGATCAGCCGTGATTGGACACAGCTGATCACGTGGTAAAGAGCCTCCGCACTGATAGGTGGCATGGATGGGCACTGATAGGTGGGCCTAGATGGGCACAGATGGGCACTGATAGGTGTCACTGATGGACGCTGATGGGTGGCACTGATGACACTGATGGGTGGCATTGCTGGGCATCCCTGTTTTATAACATAAATATGATGTGCCAATCAGTGTCCATTTGTGGGCACTTTACCGAGATCAGTGTAGCGGTGTGTCAGACTGACGCACCGATCGCCGCGATGCGCGCCCCCACGGGCACGCGCGGTTGTTATCCTGAAGGACGTCATATGACGCCCAGTCAGGATAACGAAACCACTTCCCGGACGTCAATCTGCTATTGACCGGGCGGGAAGTGGTTAACCTAAGAACAGACCTTTAATGTATTGCAGCTTACTAGTCCCAAGTAGAGTTGCTGAACTAGTTTTAATTTTTCAGAAAAAAGGCAAATTACCAGAGCGCTTTTGTCATGTGTCATTAGCACTAGCTCTGACAGGTCTTGTTCCTGCAACCATGCAACAATAATATGATAATTAAGCTAAATTAACAGGCAGTAGTTTTTATAAGCTTAAAAGTTCACAGTGAATGCGTATAAAGAATGCACAAACCACAGAAAGAAATAAACCTCATATACAACATGCTTCACATCTAATTCATATTTACTGATGTAATGAATGAGAAACCCAGTTTTAGGATGCTGTCACAGGTAACTTGGCATACAGTTCTTTTCATAGAAAAATATGCATATTTTTTCCTGCAGAACTTCATCAGCTCAGTGTTGGCTGAATTTTAGGCAAGTCTAAAAAAGATAAAACTTCATAAATACAAATTTATTTTGGCGAGTCTGTGCAAAATTTGCACTGCCTTTCATACAGCGCAACCAAGCTTGTGACCTCACTTTTCTCTACTGGAGTCAAACAATACAGCTTGGTCCCCTCCCTGCTCCCAACCTGTGATTGGACAATAAAAGGGCAGCAGGAGCATTCTGGTGAGATCATCTCTCTCCTTTCTCCCTATATCTGCATGTTCCTTGTCCATAGATGTATATGCAGCACAGCCTGACTGGCTCAGAATACAGACCCTTCCTTTTATCAGAGGTATCCTGTACAGTGGATTACATTAAACCTATTTTAACCACTTCAGCCCCGGACCAATTTGCAGCCAAAGGACCAGGCCCCTTTTTGCGGTTCGGCACCACGTCGGTTTAACTGACAATTGCGTGGACGTGCGACATGGCTCCCAAACAAAATTGGCGGCCTTTTTTCCCCACAAATAGAGCTTTCTTTTGGTGGTATTTGATGGCTCCTGCGGTTTTTATTTTTTGCGCTATAAACAAAAATAGAGCAACAATTATGAAAAAAATTCAATATTTTTTACTTTTTGCTATAAAAAATATCCCCAAAAAATATATAAACATTTTTTTTCCTCAATTTAGGCCAATACGTATTCTTTTTCTACATATTTTTGGTTAAAAAATCGCAATTAGCGATTGATTGGTTTGCGCAAAAGTTATAGCGTTTACAAAATAGGGGATCGTTTTATAGCATTTTTATTATTTTTTTTTTTTACTAGTAATGGCGGCGATCAGCGATTTTTTTTTTTTTTTTTTTTTTTTATTGTGACTGCGACATTATGGCCGATACATCGGACATTTTTGACACATTTTTGGGACCATTGTCATTTATACAGCAATCGGTGCCATTTAAATGCATTGACTCCTGTATAAATGACACTAGCAGTGAAAGAGTTAACCACTAGGGGGCGGGGAGGGGTTATGGGCTGTGACGTGTGTGTTTTTTTTACATTAGGGGGCGTGGCTGACGTCTGACGTCACTGATCGGCTTTCCCGTTGACAGGGAACAGCCGATTAGTGACAGGCAGTGTAGGAAGCGCGGGGAGAGGTTTGTTTACACAGACCTCTCCCCGTTCTTCAGCTCTGTGACCCGATCGCGGGACACCAGCGGCGATCGGGTCCGCTGGTCCCGCGGCCGTGGTCACGGAGCTCCCGACCGGGTCGCAAACGCGACCCCACGGCTGGGCAATTAAAGGGGACGTACCTGTACGTGCTTTTGCCTAGCCGTGCCATTCTGCCAACGTAAATGTTCAGGAGGCGGTCGGGAAGCCGTTAATGAATGACTTGTTCAGGTACTTACACCAGTTTTATTGAAAATGCATGATTACGTTTTTTGATGAAATAACTATTGTATTTTTTAAGCTTCTTGGAGTCCAGCTTTTAAAAAAAAAAAAAAAAACGTGCATGTCTCTTTTGCTGTCAGACAAATGTGGCAACCGCAATCTAGATTAAATTAAAACACAATTTTTTTGTTAAGATGCAGCTTACATATGTAGTTCACGGCCTAAGATGTGCTCATGTAATATGTGTTCATGTAATATGTGCTGAAGAGCCATGCGAGTGCAGTTTTATATGCTTAAGTTGCTGTTGTATTTAGAATGTCAATAAGGATTGACCGTTTGTGCTGAACCACCTGAATTGTACAAAACTGGTTGAGCCTGCCTTGCTTTTGGTTTGTGTATGCTTATAATGCATGAATAATAAAGTGCAATGGTCATGAGCGTAGAGGTGCTTTAGATATTGGACCCAGCAGTCCCCGATATGGTGTGTCAGTAAGCTTGCAGTGCTTTCTGTGTGAGCTATGCTGATCCACAACAAAAATGAGTCCACATATTCTATATTATTGTACATGATTTATATAGCGGCAACCAGGGCTCTGCAAGTCCTACAGGAACACATGGGAACTGGTTCCTGTACTTTTTCCACAACAGGAACTCCGTTCCCATTAGCAGCCGTGTCCTTCAAGACCTTGAAGTGTGCAAGCTGTGTGGCAGGTGCTACACCAGCAGCTGCCGACACAGCTCGCAATAGTAAGTGCCGCACACATGACCATTCAGGCATTGCCAGTAGGGGGCCCTATGACAGCTTCCGCTTCGATATACCCGTCAATTACAGCTAGCTGACAGGTAGATCAGGTCCCTGCTGCTAAGAGATTGTATTTAGTCAGACCTCTCGTGGTGATGAGCTCCTCCCCGCCGGCCCTCCTGATTTTGTCTCCTCATCCCCCCCCAGTCTCCTGCATACTTGCTCTGTGTGTCCCGCTGAATCCCCCCCTCTATCTTCAGTGCCATATGATGAGAGAACCCAGAGGAGCACAGCTATTCTGCTCACAGGACATGCAGGGAGAGAGGTGAGCTGAGGGAGGAACATCAGTTTGGGGTGGTAAGCTGAACACAATACCTGGCAAAGTTTAATGCCAAGAGGGAAGTTTATGTGGAAATATGTGAAGGGTTGGAATAGCAGCGAGTGTGTGTTGGAGCCCTGCAGAGTTTGCAGCCCCCCAAGCTAACATACATCTCCTAAGCAGGAACACATCACTATCTCCCCAAGCATTCTATCCAGATAATGTGCAGGGTATTTATGACCTTTCCGTTTAACCCTGTTATCCAAACTCTGTTCAATGAAAAGTGTAAACTCACCACATAAACACTCTATATACAAAATACAATTTCCCAATAAAGATCAGAACATGTTCACATTTGCATGGAAGCACAATTGAATGAATGCTGATTATTCAGAGAATTACCGTATTTATGTTTATTGAGGATTGTTTTTTTATGTAATAACAGTTAAGCTTCATACACACAATACGAAAATTGGATGAAAAATACCACTTTTAAAGCGTTCATGCATATGAGCGTATCATTTTTTTTTTTTTTTGGTGGACGAGTGGATCTTGGGTGGGAGTTCCCACACTTTTTTCCCCAGGACTTGACCCCTGGCGGCAACAGTTTGCGCATCGCTTTAAGACATGAGCAGACAGTACAGTTACAATACAATTTAATACAGGGGGAATCAGTGGGTCCTGCTCCTTTAGAGCTTACAAAAAAGAGTTCATATATTTTCTATTCTCTGCAAGTGAAACCATACACAGAGAAAATATTTCAAGATTTATGAATCCTCTTTGGAAGTAGACTTGATTGGGGGGCACTCCTAGCCCCAAAAAATGGGAGGTTCTTACAGTGTCCCTACAGAGCAACCTTTTCTGGCTTTTCCAAATTTTGCAAACATTTAGTGAGATTTCTTAAGGCCATTGCCTCCTAGAACAGTAACCTATCTGCCCTTGCACGCTATTTTCTCAGGTATACAAAGCACCCTTTCCTGGGTAAACTGTCTTGGGCCCCTTACACACAGGGCTCGCTCTGCAGGGAATCTGTCTGCTGACCCCTGGTGAGCAGGCAGATGGCTAGTCCGTGTTCACTCTGCTTATGCAGGGCAGTCGGTTTGCTCTCCTCTATGGGCAGTCGGATGTAAACTGACCGCCTGTCTGCTTACACAAGACTATCGGATCCAATCTGCTAGAATGAAGGTGTCTGTTTTTAGCGGTAGGGGTTAAGCATGAGCTCTGGCTCCTGAATTCTTGCTCTCATTCTGACATTTGTGGCGATGCTTTACATGTGTGTTGCAGTTGTTTACATGTGTTCAGGGGAGGAGGGGGTGTTGCATTTTTCTTATTTTATTTTTAAAAAAGTTGACTTTTTTTTTTCTTAATTGCTATGGCAAGGGATGAACAACATCCCTTGTGATAGAATGGGCAGTGACAGGTACTCTTTATTAAGAGACCTGATCTCTCCTCTGCACTCAAAAGCATTGAGGGAAAAAAATATTTAATGATAAAACATTAGAGAAAAGGCATCCATCTTCCATGGACGGTAGCAAAAAACGAATACCAGATCCAGATTACTGCCAACTTGGTAGCTTTAATGCTGGTGCATTACTACTATACCTAATGACAAACATCGGCCCTGTGTAGGTATGATGCATACGTTGGGTGCATTACCTGGCATAATTTGGAGAGGAGTGCAGCATTACATATGATGAACATATGGTAGGGTTAAGAAAATCTCCAATTTCTGCCTATACAGCTTTATAAATTGTACAGTTTTGACAAGAAATTTTCTCCTTTTGCTTAGTTTATGGCGTTATATTAAATGTGATTGTTTGACTTAAACTGGTATGTAAACCATTTTCCTTCACAATAAAAATGCCTTTGTGAATAAATAAAATGAACACTCGTTGTATATATCATAAAAATGTTAAGAGCCTTATAATGTCTCTTAATAGCAGTTGGCCTTTACAGTAAAGCTGCTGACAGTGGATATAAACTGCTTGTTAATTTTAGATGTTTAATGTTTTAAAATATAAAAAAAATAATACTTTTGTTAGGCAGGCCATAGATGGACAGATTGTTCACAAAGATCCAAGGGCAGTGACATGTTTTTCTGTTAAACCCGTAAAGCCCAGTTATTGGGTTTATAATTAAAGCCCAACTACAACCAGAACATTTGCACTTTGAGGACCGCAGGACATTTTGGCCTGTATTTATCCATTAACAGACTATCCTTTTAAAAATATTTTTGCAACTTGCAGTATATGCTTTAAATACTAGGTTATGTAGCCAATGTTGCACTTTTTAAAAATTAATACATATATTAAAATCTAATGTATCCCAATCTATCAAATGCTTTTAACCACTTTAATGCCTGGCACTTTTACCCCCTTCCTGCCCATGTCAACTTTCAGCTTTCTCTGCTGACACTTTGAATGACTATTGCATGATCATGCAACATTGTACCCATAAGAAATTGTTATTTTTTTTACACAAATGGAGCTTTCTTTTAGTGATATTTAATCACCACTGGGTTTTTTATTTTTTTGTTAAACAAAAAGACTGAAAATTCTGGGGAAAAAAGCATTTTTCTTTCTGTTATAAAGTTTTGCAAATAACTTTTTTTCGTAAATTTAGCTCAAAAGGTTTTCTGCTACATTTCCTTGGTAAAAATAGCCCAAATCCAGTGTATGTTATTTATTCTGTTGGAAAGTTTATAGAGTCCACAAACTATGGTATACCCTGTTTCCCCGAAAATAAGACCTAGCGTGATTGTCGGTGATGGCTGCAATATAAGCCCTACCCCCCAAATAAGCCCTAGTTAAAGTCCTTGTAGGTCTTATTATCATGGTAGGGCTTATTTTCGGGGAAACAGGGTAGGGCTTATTTGGGGGGTAGGGCTTATATTGCAGCCATTACCAACAATCACGCTAGGTCTTATTTTGGGGGAAACAGGGTATATCTGAAAAGCGATTAAGCCTGATGTGCTGACGGTCTTTCTCATTTCTTGAGGCCTGAAAACACCAGGACACTACAAATAATCCCCAAATTACTCCTTTTCGGAAAGCAGACAGTCCAAGGTATTAAGATGGGTTGTGATTGGTCAGTGATAACATGGTACAGACAGGGCCAATCACAGCTAGCAACACAATTGTATACAATGGATGGCATGAAAGGAAGCCACCTATTGTTTACAATTGTCATGTGATTGATCACAGCGGTCACATGACACTGGCAGCGGGCTGCTATAGCGATCAGTTATCGGTGACCGATCCTGCCGCTGCACTGCCCCTTCTGAGAGGATGTCATATGATGTCCACTCTAAAGGAGGAAAGTCCCGCGGGTCTATAGCAGATTGACGATTGAGCGGGACTTTGTTAAAGTAGAATTCCAGGGTAAACCTAATTAGTCTAAAAATGATCTGTGCCCTCTGAACCCCCCCCCCCCCTTGTACGCTTATGCTGACTAAACCTAAGAAAGATGTCTATACTTAACCTCAGTCCTCTGGTCACATGATCCAGCTCCCCTGTGTCAGTCGGTATCAGCTGAAAGGGATAGGAGTGAGCACCAAGAACGGATGGGCCAAACCAGCCTATGGATGAAGTCGCCCCTCCAGGCTTTACTAGCCATTGTCGAACGTTGTCTCCTCTCCCCTGCAGCCACTGCTGGCTTAAGCAAAGGATCATGTGACCGAGCTGAAAATAGGTAAGTATGCACATCTATCTTTCACGAGTTAGTCGGCATAGATGTCAGAAGGGAGCATTTTTAAGGCTAGTTAGGTTTATCCTGGAATTCTACTTTAAGGCTATGTTGACACTAGCTGCTGTCATTGCCGCACCTGTGAAAAGTATTCCACGGTCAGATCACTTTTCAGAGGCATAAATGCATGTTTTTACGGCCGTAAGTGTAAACTAGGTCTTATGTTGCTGTCTCTGTTAGAAAGCAGTTGCATCTCTAGATAGTATATCTCTAGATAGTCATTTATAATACAATAACTGTCCAAGACCTGTTCTAGGAGAAATGGCTGCAGAAGATGAGTAAGGTGTTCCAGACTACTTGGCGGAACAATCAACTTTTTATTATAACCTGTTAAATTAATATTTTTTTCTGCCCAAGAATATTGTACAATGCTGCGTCCAACAATCCAATGTAGGATTAGTGATCTGACTGCAACATGCTTAGTTCTAAAGTTTGTGCTTTAAAGCTTAAATTGCTGTTTTTCAGAAAGAGAATTCAGTGGTTAATAACTATGCAGTGTTTGCTTCCAAGAATTACCTGAAGAAAAACTTGCTGCTAGTCATGTTAATTGCAAAGGGTTACTGTGTAAAGTGTCAGGCTTGGATGTATAATAAAGCTTTCATCAAAGTAAATCTGATTATTTTCCACATGGTTTTCCTGAGAGGATGTTATGATTTTCTAGATGTTTGGTGGCTGGTGATAAATTAGACTTTTATGATGTCATGTGAAAGGCCACAGCTTGGACTTCCTCCATTGGGCATGCTGCATAGAAAATAGAAATTTGGACATGTGCCTATAGCATAATATGAGCTGTTTAACTAATAAAGGGCTCAGCACCTGTGCACAAATAGAAACCTGTGTATTTTAACGGGTAATTGCAACCTTAAAACTCAAATTTCCATGTAGACTTCCCCTGTCTTTCTGATCATCCTAGACCTATATTATACAAATCTCAGATGCTGACTACATAGTATAGGTTGTCCAAAGCCTGCCCACTTCTTGCAGAGCTAATTCTGATCCCAGCAGTCTGCTCCTGCATTAGCTCTCTATTGAAGGGACTCTCATATGCACCGTGCAGCCAAAGAGAATAGATGTTTGAAGCAGATGTGTCAAGCTTTTGTATGCCGTTTTATGATGCACATCTCTAAGCCTGCAATTCTTGATATTGATGGGGACTGTGTAAGTAACTTATTTGGTATGCTTTTATTAAGGAAACATTTTGAAACTTTATAAATTTGTTGTTACTCTATTTGATTTTTAATTTTGATTGAAATTACTAGTTTTACATTCTTCCCTTTTCTGCTAGTTATTTAGTTTCATATAGAGATTTTTAGGTTCTTGTATCTGTATAGGGATGCATTTCTAATAAATGGTGATATCAAATATCAGCCATGGTAGAGTGTCTGTGTTTTTGTTTATAGGTCTTTGTATAGTGATTGAGCAGCAGTTGAAATGGAAATTTTTTTTAAAATTAAATTCAACAGAGGGAATTTCATAAAGCTGTTCCTTCACTTTTCTGGTGTTAATGTGTTACGTTTAATTAAAAAATCTGTATCTGCTTTAGTTCTTACTCATGCACCAAATTCAGGTAGTTCTAATTTTCCCCACTTCTATATTGTGGCGCAACACCTGCGCTAAGATCAAAATAAAATATCGACAGGTTGTACCTTATGTAAGTGGAGTTAATTAAGAACCAACTTTCTTTTGGCATATAGAGATTTTGCAAAAGTGTCTTGCATACATTCTAAAAATGGTGCACCATGCGCCAATTTCAAGTACAAGTTTTAGACAGGTACATGAATTTGGCATACACTGTGAAAATTTTAGAAGGCATAGAAGACCTTTTTACAAAATCTATCTGTGCCCTGAATTCCAGGGAATGTCTGTAATCTCATGTTAATGTAATTTTCAATATTTTTAAAAGTAGATTTAACTTAAACACCTCGTGATTCTGCCATGAAGCTTATTCCGACACTTTGTTCATAGATGACATTGCTCTGTTCCTTTTCTTCCAGATTTCCTGTGTTGTCTCCCTGTCACACAGGCTTCCAATAGAGATTACAAGTTGCTATTTAACATTACACACAGTCCAGAAAACCAGCCCTTAGAAATGCCATTGACCCATTTCTGGAGTGCATGCATGTACAGCGGTTGCAGGAGATCAGCAGCACAGAAATGCAACAAAGCACTTATTTTTCAATATATATTTTCAGTTACTGTAACCTTCACCTGAGACATTTTTCTTTAGATCTTGCAGTTCAATATTTTGACTATTACAATATATACAGATTGGTTAAAGCTCATCTCCCTGCCATGCGTAGTATAAAAAAACATATAATTATGTCTGAGCAAAACTTAAACCTCTTACCCCGTCACCTGTTATTATTTTCTTTAAACCCTTTCCAGCCAGAAGGAGCCAGCCCTTTAAACGTTCATAAAGCCAGAAGTGTTGCATAGGCTTTTCTCGTCATGTGATCACAGTGATTGGCTGTCACACCGTGACAAGTAGCTAAATAATATACGGTACATATAATAGGTGCACAAATAAAGTCCACAATAACAAAATTGTGCAAAAACTTCTGTGATATAATTTTCAACCCAATTCAACCCAATTTTAGAAAAAAAGACATTTACTTAACCTCCCTGGCGGTATGATCATTTCAGATTTTAGGTGCTGAAAGCGGTACCATTATTTTGCATGGAAATTTGGCGTTTTATTTTGTAGGCCTGTAATTCTTAGAAATAATTCACTTAAATCCGTCCAAACAAGAGTCTAATAGACATCCCGGGTATGATAAAGTTTGAAATACAAAATCCTAAATTAACTAATTAATAACAAATAATATAATAATACAAATTATTCAATAATGTAATCAAATCAAAAACACTGAAATTTGCTCAGTTGCAGAATTGTTGCTGTCATTACTTTTATTGTTTGTTTGACGAATTTCCCCACAAATCGCTATTGCTCAATTCTGCAAGTGATTCTAATTTATTATCCCTGTTTTCTAGCTGGTCCTAAAGCACTTTTGACGTAAATGAAAATTTTTTGGTTGCTATGGACAATCTCCAGTTTCCTGGCATAAAGAACAGTATTTATAATATAAAACTGCATGCAGGAAACTGGACAAACCACTAGGGACAAAGTGTAATTATTTGATACAGTACTGTAATCTGTAAGATTACCGTATACTGTATCTATACTGTGTTTTTTACTTTTTAAATTTTGGCGCCGAACTCCGTCCCCGTGAGTTGCAACGCTCGCCGTGTCTCGCTCGGCACTGTGACAGATCGAGCGAGACACGGCGACTCGCAGATCACAGCGGGAAGACATTGCAGGATCCAGGGGACAAGGTAAGTAAACCTCTACATGGATCCTGCAATGCGATCTTGAATCTGGCTTGGGAATACCGCTTTTGGTACTGAAATCTCACCCCGAGCCAGACTCGGGAATACTGCCAGGGAGGTTAAAGATATAAACAATCGCAGCAAGTGTCAGTGCCTCGCCTGCATCCAACCAGCATTTTGCTGTCACAGCATCCGGGGAACAGGAGCACTAGTAGCGGTTTGTGACAGTGCAGTCGCTGGGCTGAGGGCACTGAGTAGTAATGCCCCCAGCACAAACAAGGGACACTGGATGCATATGGCAACTGTGTTAAAGCCCACAGCTGTGCTGCCACATGTAGTCTTGCGGCCAACGTTAAGCCATGTGTTGCAGCAATGTTCTACTTGCCTAAATCCACCATTTGGGTCCCTTACTGGTGCCATTTTTGGTTATGGGAGGACCGTAACTCACCATGCCTCTTTCTAAATACCTTTGATTGTCTACTTTCCAAAAAAGCATAATTTGGGCAGTATTTGTACTGTCCTGGCATTTTAGGGTCTCAAGAAATGAAAAAATGAAAAGTCAAAAAAACAGTACTAATCGATTTTCAAATTATAAACCATGGCTTGTAGACGTTAAAACTTTCACACAAACTAAACATACCGATTTTAGTTTTTTTTTTTAACCAAAAATGTAGCAGAATTTATTTTGGCCTAAATGTATGATGAAAAAGCTTTATTTGCAAGTTTATAACTAAAACATTTTATTTATTTTTTATATAAAAAAAATGCGGTGCTTAAATGTCACCAAAAAGCTCTGTTTATCAAAAAAAATATGAAAAATTAAAGCTGAAAATTGGCCTGGACTGAAAGGGGGTAAAAGTGTCAGGACTTGAGGTGGTTAATGTTAACATGTGCTTTGTCCACTTCAGTTTAGCTTTTTCCTATGCTTACCTTATTTTTGCGTTCAGCAGGCAGGAAATAGATTACCAGTGCAACAAATCGGAGTGCAGCTGGTTTGAGTTGCAGTTACATGTGGCAGGGAGTGGTGTGATGCATATTTTTATAGCTTCACATAGCTCCTTTTTTTTTTTTGTGAATTTTATGTGAAGTGCGCAAAGGGGCACTGCATTCATGTCACTGCACAGCAGTGTGGTGCCACACGGGACCATCCAGAGAGGTGCAATATTATGCAAACATGTTGCACAATATCGCACAGCTTTGGAGCGCAATGAAACTCTTCAGTCTGGTGTGAACTCAACACACAGAAAACAACAGTTTTTCTATGTGTCATTGCAGTTGCCTGTGTTTATCCATAGGGAAACACGCTGGCAACTTCATTGTGAACAGTCACTAAGCTGTAAGTTGCCAGTCATGGCATCCAAGGGCTACAGACTGTAACAGCGCTGATGAGGCCTGGTGGTCACATGTTTCTCCATCCCTAGGAAGTACAGGGTAGTAGTGGAATAGTATCAAAATACTGGGGAGTGTAGTGGGGGATTAAAGCACTTAAACCCATAACCATTACTACAGAAAGTGGTCTTCCGCATTTGTGTAAGTAAGAAATCGCTGCAGTGTTATTTTACAGGAAACTAAACTTTTAGTAGGAGCCTGAAACAATCTGCCTCTCCATAATAAGTAACTTGAAAAATCTTTTTAAAACCAATTGTTGCACTGTCTGCTAACTAGAAACATAAATGCAATTGCCAAAGAAACAAATCTAGTTGGTTATAAGAGACCGATATGGTGCTTTATGCATACAATATAATTTGACTACATTGAAAAGACGTAATCAACACCCCTCTTGTTGCAAACATCCTGAATATTTCTGTTTCTTTTGATATTTGTATATTTGTTTTTGATTTGTATAGCAAGTTTTCTTGAACACGCTTCTGATATTGAGAGTTGGGGGGGGGGGGGGGGGGGGTATTAAGTGAATACTCCATTTTATGCATTTTTTTTATAGCCAGACTTCCTGTCTGAAGGTTAATGTATAGAAGGAATCAAACACTCTGCTACAGATTTTTATCTGACCACCCAATTCCAACCACAGGTGCTTGATCACTCAGGGTCTGCACCATTTACCCTTTCACCATGGGGGCAGCAGCCATATTACTCCTTTCCCTCATCTACCTTTTACATCCTGATTAGCCCAGATACACACCTGACATTCACATCACAGAATTATCTTCAATACTCTATTTTACTCCTAATGCTGGCCATACACGGGTCGAATTTCGAAAGAACTTTCTTTTGAAAATCCGAAAATTTGTGCGTTTTTGTGATTCGATGGCGCCACCATTGATTTCGAAATTCGACCAACCAAACCTTCAATTTCACCTCATGTTCCTACAGAAAATAATTTTCATGTCTGGGAATTTTCTTTTCGGGAATTTTCTTTTCTTGCACATGCACATTTCTTTTTCGATTACATTTCTCGCACGATTCTCCCATCATTGATTAGAAAATAATTTGTTTTTTCAAAAGATTTCCAACATGTCGGATTATTAAAATTCGATGGCCGCACGAAAATTGGCCGTTGCTGCAGCCCACTAATGGTGCGAAATTCTTCTTGGATTAGATTTTCGAAAGAAAGTTCTTTCGAAATTTGACCCGTGTATGGCCAGCATAACCTTGAACAGGAAATGGCCAATGTTGCTTTTTGTCTACAATGAAGAGACTTTTATAGTAACAGGCAGGAAACCCTTTCAGCGTTATACTACTGAATGCATGATAGCTGTGTAATGGAATGCTGAAGAACTGCTGTATACATGTCACAACTCCTCTGCTGGCTCCTTCTACATTTAAATATTTAAGGGACTCTGGAAAATACTGTAAGTTTATGTAGCTTTAGTAAATGTGATCAATTTTTAAAGCAGATCTATAGACAAATGTGTTTATTTTTTTTAATCTATATTTTGAATAGAGCAAGAGAGGGTTATAACCCCTGTCAGATTTTTTTTTTTGTCACTATCTGTGTACCCATTGCGAAAATTTTCCTTCACTTCCTGTCCCATAGCTAAAAAGGAAGTGAGAGGAAATCCCTGCAAATTAAGAGAATTCTTTGGGGACCCCCAGGTCACCAGAACTAGTGTCCTCATTGGAAGATTTTGCCGCTATTACTTTTCTGGAGAAAACAAATGGGGTGAATATCCTTATTGGGGGCACAGACAAGCATTCTAATCAATCCCGTTGCACTCTATCCAAAACAAACAAAAGAAATTGCCTTTAGTTATACTTTTAATTTAAACAATTATAGTGCCACTTTGTTTTTCTTCTAACTTGGATTCAGTAATGTGTCACTTGTGGATTAAACCCATATAGTAGCTGTTGCATGAAAGAAGGCTGTAAAATATTTCCTATTACCGGTACCTTTTTTGAGAAAATGGTAGTGTCCATAGATTCCCCGTATTGAATGGAAAACCTTTTATATGTTAAGTGAGAACATATTTTGTGTTATTTCAATGTTCATCATGAAGTAACATATAACTTTGATATAAGTGTGCTTTCTTTGCGGGCAAAAGGTCTCATCCTCACTCAGAACTTTTACTACTTAAACTGTTAAGAGTTTTTGTCTTTTTTGTTTTTTTCCAAAAGAGATCCGAGGTAGTTTATAAGTACAAATCCAAAGGCACATTCAGGATTATATAAATCACTAAAAAAGGGTTTGCGCAAATTTCAGGAACACATTTACCTTGGTATTCCAGGAAAAGAAGAAAAAAATGGTCTTTTAATAGATTACCATCTAGTTAGTGCGGTAGAGATTAGGATGATCATCTACGGATTGGATGAGGGGAAATGTGAGGCATGCCTATGGGGAAACCATGTGGCTAGGGGGACGTCAGATGTGAGGTATGTCCCTTGAACATTTTTTTTCGTATATATTTTGAGATCTCTCCAATAGATTAGTGTGGGGGGGGGGGAATTTGGACTAGGGGTTCTACCAGTCTAATGACAATATAGGATACAAATGTTAGCGAGCTGTGAATAAAAGAGGAATGAGTTGGAAAGCTGCAAGAGGGATGGGAAGCGGGTTTGGCAAACCATGAAAAGGGGAACTGTTTCAGTAGCTGGGTCTTCTCTGGCCTACAATAGTCAGGTAGTTACCATTACTTCAAGAGAATGTTTGTTTCCAACAGTGCCTTCCCTTCTTCTGGGAAGTCCAACCCAAATAAAACGTGTTCGGTTAAGTTTCATGATTTCCTCCACTTTGTTTAGCCATGTGGAAGGAAGTGAAGAATTCTTCACTGCATTGAAGAGGCGGTGGTAGAGCGATCTCCTTCTATAATTTGGTTAAAGAAAAATGAAACTTTAGCCCTGAACATTTGCCAACAGCGACCGTATTATTTCCTCAGGCCAATTTTAAATTCAAATGGTTCTCTAAAGTTACCACTTATTTAGGAGTTCAATTGACTCCTTACACACGTTTCAAGAGCACTATCTCCCTCCCTATAATAGAATAGCAACGTATTTACATAGATGTTCTATCTCCACCCCCTCATGTCTTGGAAGATATACTCAGTTAAAATGAGTAAATTACCCAGGATATCACATTTCTTCAGAGCTCTGCCAATACCAGTCCCCAAACAAGAAGTGGCCAATATTCAAAATGTAATTTTTCACTATAGATGGGGAAACAAGACCTTAAATTTACGAAATTATACTATAGAATACTAAAGTTTGGAGAGGTCTAGGTGTTCCTAATCTATTTGCCTACTGTCAAGCTGCGCAGATTGCCCAGTTGGTACAGACAACAAATAAGCAAACCCATGGAAGCCTTGATATGTATAGGGGACTTTGTCGAAAGATGCCTATAGGTTAGACCATTATATAAAAGAATTCCAATTATGCCCATTTGAAATTTTTCATTACAATCCGCTTACTATTTAAGGACTAGAATTAAATGTGCTACTCAATCTTTCGTTGACACCATTCAAATTATCTTTCAAGTCTAGTTAGATGGCACAGGAGCAATTTTAATAATATACGATACACCCGAAGCAAGGCCTGAGTAGGACTTTGGACCTCTCAGACTGGCAAGAAGTAGCCAATGATCTGTTAAAAGGTATCTATTTACACCACCCTCATAGAATCTCTTTAGTACAAAACACTATTCTGATGGTGCAAGGTACCCAGTAGGGTAGCTATGTTATGTCCTTATGCCTCGTCCAAATGCTACAGGAATTGTGGCCAAATGGGCACAATGCTCCCATATTTCCTAGCGCTGTCTCATAATAAACAGATTCTGAATTGGAGTTTAGTCTGTTCCATCTCTAGGGTCAGTTTACCCAGATTAAAATAGTCTGACTTGCTCCACAAATCCAATAGGGACAACAATTGAGAAGATTAGTGTTGTACATTACACTGGCTGCCTGATTTTCTATAACAAGATGTTGGAAATCTAACTGTGTCCATTTGACTATGTTAAACACAAGTTAAAACGGATCATGGTTAATGACAATTTCACTTATACACTCAATAATACACAGACCAATATTGATAAAACCGACTTGTGGATAAAAAATGTGGTTGGGCTCAGGTTGGCCTGGGGATGATTGACCACCTTTTTACAAAGAGTTTAGTAGGTTATAAGTTTCAAAAGAGAATATAGAAAGCACAATAACACTGTTTTCATTCAACCAGCGAGTGTGGGGATGGGAGAACGCATCCTTCTGAGCCTTTGTATTCTGACAGCAGGGAGTTTGCTCCGCCATCAGAATACACTGATCAGCACTTCTGGCTATAGCTAGCGGCGTTGATCGAGAGAATTTTCCAACAGAATGGTTCAACCAGCCTGCCCATACATGGATCAAGATCCGTCTGGTCCCTGCTTAACCAGACAAATTTTGATCCCTGTATGGTCAGCTTAAGAGTACAAGGTGACAAAACGAAGATTGCTGTGCAACAAGATAAAGTGTATGAGGAGGGCGCCATTATATTGTAAAGTAGTTATAAGATGGTGGTTAGGAAGGACAAATGTCAACTGTAGTTTAACACAATATGTTTCAATGTGCAATGTTCAAATTGTGCTATTGTTAAGCAGATGTCACATGTTTCTGGTAGTGGACAAAGGGAAAATAAAGCTTAGTGAAACCAGAGAAGTGCAGCTGGAAAAAGGTGGAATAAAAAAGGTAGGGAGTGAAAAGAATTTATAAAAAAATTGAGGGAGGGGGACAGGGAAAATTTGAAGGAAAGAAAACAGGGGGGGTCACTTTGTGAATGATGTATTCCGACAAAAGAAGAGTGGTCCAAATTCATATGGTGGTTATAGTCCATCCATGGAGAGACAATGTTTTGAGAATTTTAGGGTAAATACCAAATGTGGATTGAGGTAAGTTTCTCTTGCACCATAGTGCCCATCATCCTCTGCTTTACCTCGATAAAGTTTAAGGCTAGGTTGCTTCCAAGCACTTGCCTGTGTTTGCTTGGCAGCAAGAAAAAATTAAGTTACTAATTTACAAATGTATTTTCAGGTCTAGAGAGGTTAGAGACAATCCTATAAAACAAGGCTTCCCAGGGGAATCCGTATTAAAAAAGACCAAACTAATCAGACTATATACGCAAATTCAGAACTGACCAGCTTTAAGACAGTGCCACCATAACTGTATTGAAGTACTTTGTTCCTCACAACCCCGGAAGCAAAAAGGAGGAGCACTGGAAATTTATTTTGTAGTGCATTGTTTTCAGTGCCTTGGCCAACTCCTAGAGTTGGCATTGTAAAGTGGGAAGGGAAGCTTGTGTGTGTATTGAGCAAATATGGCTGACCTTATGTACAAATATATAATTTTAAAAAAACTATCTGTACAAACCTTTTAAACCATAAAATACTGAAAAGATTGACCTTTAGCTGATATTACACCTGCATATTCAAAAAGATTAATAAAAACTGATGAACAATGATTTCAGGGGGTTGTTTCTTTAACCGCTTGCCAACCAGCCGCCGCAGTTTTACTGCAGCAGAAGGACACAGCTGGGCGAAATGACGTTGCCTTATGTCGCTTTGCCTTTTGGCCACTAGGGGCACGCGTGGACCTGGTGCGAGTGCGCGATCGCTCGTGACAGGGTGAGAACTGGGATCTGTGTGTAAACACACAGATCCCGGGTTTTCTCAGGGGAGTAGAGACAGATCGTGTGTTCATATTATGTATAAACACCGATCTCTCTCCTCCTAGACAGTCCCATCCCCCTTCAGTTAGAACACACCTAGGCAACACAGTTAACCCCTTGATCGCCCCCTAGTGTTAACCCTGTCCCTGCCAGTGACATTTATACAGTAATCCGTGCATTTTTATAGCACTGATCGCTGTATAATTGTCAATGGTCTCAAAAATGTGTCAAGTGTCCAGTGTGTCTGCCGCAATATTGCAGTCCCGATAAAAAATCACAGATCGCTGCCATTACTAGTAAAAAAATAATAAAAATGCCATAAATCTATCCTCTATTTGGTTTGCGCAAAGGTTATAGCGTCTACAAATCAATATACGCTTATTGCAATTTTTAATTTTTTTTTTAACCAAAAATATGTAGAATACATATTGGCCTAAACTGAGGAAAAGTTTTTTTGATAAAAAATGTGGGATATTTATTACAGCAAAAAGTAAGATATTGTGTTTCTTTTAAGAATTGTTGCTCTTTTGTTTATAGCGCAAAAAATAAAAACCACAGAGGCGATCAAATACCACCAAAAGAAAGCTCTATGGGGAAAAAAGGACGTCAATTTTGTTTGGGTACAGCGTCAAACGACCGCGCAATTGTCAGTTAAAGCAACACAGTGCCGTATCGCAAAAAATAACCTGGTCATTGAGCAGCCAAATCTTCTGGGGTTAAAACCCAGCTGTTTTTAAAATCTGATGCTTTTTAGAAATTGTTTTTAAACAGACAGAAAATTCTCAGATATACTGTAAAAAAAAATAACTCCGATGGCAATTGTATTCTAGTAGCAACTCCTGTGCCTTTCTGCTAGCGACACCTACGAGCACTTGCTGTGTATTAACACTGAGGGTAGTACGGAGTGGGTACACTGTATATACATATATGTTAAATAGTGATAATAGTTGTGGCATATTGACAGTTTAATCACTAAATAGTTAACAAATGCAATACCGATGTGAGCGCAATTATGCTTTCAAAGATAAGACTTTAAGGCTGGGTTCACATTATGTGGGGCACAGCAGGGCGTCTGGTGCGTCCCCGTTCACCGTTTCAGGTCCAAATTAGGTCAGAATATTTGCCTGAATTTCGGACCTGAAACTGAGCCAAAGACGCACAGAACTCCCCTGCTGCCACCCGGAGATGTGTGAACCGGCTCCACTGAGAGATGGTCACACTCTCTTGTCATGCAAATTGGAGGCGGGGAAACCCGCATTCAATTTGCATAAGTGTGAACCAACCCTGAAGCTTTTACAGAGCCATTATGGTATATTTTTATTACAAAAATATATATTTTTATTACAAAAATATATATTTTTTTTGTAATAAAATTAAATGTTTGGTTTTGGCTTTTCTGTGACTATCAAGCTAGGCTAAGTCAATAAATAAAGCATTAGTGATACGAAAAAAGAGTCTTGGTTAAATCAAATTGTAACTATGGTATTTTGTATCGCATAAAGCATAAGACTAATTTTTATTCAGCCCTGTTTGTCATTGATAGCTGAGTTGCTACTGTTCCTACAATAATGCTAGTATGGACTAGAGCAGTTCAGAATTTAATGGGGTGTTGTATTATGGCGTTGTGTTGATTAATGTGTGTGTTGCATCCTTAGCGCTGGCAGTGTGGAATATGCACTGGAGGGGCCAGCTTGCTCCATTTACTGTTTTATCTCCAGTGTCAGTATGCTTGTCAGAGGCAGTGCTGACTGACTCCATTTCCCTGAGGTTGAGCTGAAGCATTGTTTGAGCACTGACGGAATTCTCTTGGCCCCCTCTGACGGACAATGCTGCTGATTCCAAACTTCCTGAGCAGACCAGACAGCTTTCTGTTTTCTTGCCGTCTCTTATCACCTCTGTCATTAAAGTGCAGAGCAGCTTTCTGCTTTAATTTGTACTGATATTCACAATCCCAAATTCTAAGAGGGCATTTCGTATGTGTTATTACTGTCCTATGCTATCAGCATTTTCCAGTTTGCAATTTTCTTTTTTCCTCTCCTGTGCACAAAGAAAATAGAGATTCCCACTTGGTGATAAGGAATTTTTTTTTTTAACATCTCTGGAGACGGAAATGCCTGTCTGTTGTCTTTTTTTTTTCCTAAAGCCAAGAACTACAGGACACTTCATGCAGTTGTTTTTTTTTAATGTAAATGTGATTTGGGCTACATAGCATTTGTCTATCCAGTCTGTAGTTACCACAAGTTTATAGTAGAGGCTAAATCCCCTAACATTCTTTCATTCCCTTGATACCTTGTCTGTTCCACTGCTTGAGATTTCTAGGAATGCTGAAAGAGCAATAGACGTCCTCCTCTTCTCCAGTCTGCATTATTGTATACTCTGCATATTCTCTCAATCATCATTGGAGGGTAAAGAATCCCATATATCATAAACTTTGCATTACATAAGTGTAGAGACTAAATAGCATGACATGACTGTCAGATGTGTGTATTTTCTCCTAACTGCATGTCATTGTGTATTGCCATCTGTTTATTAGATTGGTTTCTTGTTTTTAATACATACTTTGTCAGCAAAAGTAGACAAATTGGGCCAAAAGCTAATTGCCAAGGCTATAGTGTATAAATAATATAGCAAACACCAATGTTTGCTAGGTCATGATCCACCTTTACAAACCTCACAGTGGCAAAGTAACATGCATACTATTAAATGTTACCATGTACAACACTGTGCAAACGTTTTAGGCAGGTGTGTATAAATGCTGTAAAGTAAGAATGATTTAAAATGTATATATATTTTTTTTTTTTTTTTTTGACAAAACGTAAAATGGATATATTTTAATTGTTAAGATCAATTTACAAAAAGTAAAGTGAGCAAACAATAGAAAAATCTTAATCAATATTTGCTATGACTACCCTCTCGGCTTCAAACAGCATCAGTTCTTCTAGGTACAATTGCACACAGTTTTTGAAGGAAATCGGCAGGTAGGTTGTTCCAGACATCTAGGAGAACTAACCACATATCTTTTGTGGATGTAGGCTGCCTCAAAAAATGTAATCCCATTCAGACTTGATGTTGAGATCGGGGCTCTGTGTGGGCAAACCATAATTTGTTCTTTAAGCTGGAGATAGTTCTTAATGACCTTGGTTGTATGTTTGGGGTCATTGTTATGCTGCAGAATAAATTTGGGGCCAATCACATGGCTCCCTGATTGTATGGCAAAACTGTACGATACCATGCCAAAATCTTACATGTGGGACCCTTAGGTAAACAATTTCCTACCACCTAACTTCACTAATGGATTTCCACACCTGTAATAAAGTAAATATTACCATTGGATTACTCTCTCCCTGACTGTAGCCTGCCCCTTTCCCTATTCCGTTTTTTTTCTGCCTCTCTCTCCTTTTTCTTCTGCTTTAAGCCATTTCTGGTTTAGTTGGGCAACTACCAATGCTTCATCACAGGCTTGTTCTACTGTTACTCAACAATTTGGTCCTAATGCCAAGTGATGTTCGGTTTCACCCCAAATATATTTATAACTATTTATTTATTTTTTCACAATGTGCCACCTACATTTTTTGCCGTGTACTGTACAGACAGTGAGCTGCAACTGTGCATCTTTGTTACTTGAAAACTTCTATAAACATTTTAGAAAAAAAATAAAGCTAAAGCCCCTTAATTTTAATAGTATAGTTTGAGCTTCTTTTTTCACAGTACCACACTGCTTTGTCTTTAAAGCGGTTCTGTACCCCGCTTATCTGTAGGGAAAAATGTATATCTCCTAAACCTGGGCATGCGCTCTGAAGGTCCCGCAGATGCTGCTGGAAATTCAAAGCTCGCATACGCGGGAGTGACGACATCATGGCTCTGGCCACTTGCAGCACCACAGCCTGCAAGATAAAGTCATAATGAGCTAGTATGACTAGCATACTAGCTCATTATGCATCACTTACCTTAGATCGGGGCCCCCAACGCCGTCCTCTTCTCCCCCTCCAGCCGCATCTCTCCACAGATACCCTTCCGGGTATCGCCGCTCTGGCCAATCACAGCGCCGCTGCGGCGTTGTGATTGGCCAGAGCAGCAAAGACCTCGCTCCGCGCATACGCGCAGGACAGTTCAACTGCGGCGAGCCGTAGTTGTGAATGGGGATTAACCCTGTAAATGCACCATTGTCTAAGGTGCGCATGCGCCGTAGACAACGTAGAACGTTCTTTGCAAACATCTCCTAAACCGTGCAGGTTTAGGAGATATTTCTTGTACCTACAGGTAAGCCTTAATCTAGGCTTACCTGTAGGTGCAAGTTGAAGAAAAATGGTCAAAACACTTCAAAACCAGAATGGCTCAATCCACTCCACTTAAAAATCACAAACCACCATTCCTTGAACCCCCTCACATCCCCAAATTATTCAAATGATAGATTTCAGGTATGTCTTTGGTAGAAAATGGCTAGTGTCAAGATCGTTGGTGAGCGATTGAATAAGACACATATAGAAAGAAACATTAAAGATTTTGTCTTTCAGTTAATATTGGAGGGTATTATCTAAGAAACAATAGCCACAAATATGTTTCACTGGCTGAACAGTATGTAAGCAGCTTGATCAGGCTGCAATATAATGAAAAGAGATGAGACCATTTTTGTTTTGAAATAGAAATTGGTACATATTTCTAAGTAAATGGCCAAAAATATTGTACAGTAGCTGTACAGATCCATATGGTAGCAGGCAGCAGCTGCCATCTGGATGTGAAAAAAAGGCTATACCACTCTTAGGTCTGGTGGTTTGAACCCCACTTTATCCAAACTTTGTGTTCCAGAAGCCAATGTTTTTTTTTTTTTTTTTTTTTTATTTCATGTGTCACATTTTTTTTTTTGTTCTGTATTTTGCTATGGATGCAGTGGTTAAGCTGCACACAGTTGAGGCCAGGCATTTCTGCAATTCCTCTGCTTGTTGGCATATTCTTTCTTTTCCCAGGCACTCGGCAGCCAGTTGTGCTTTTGTTATATTTTATTTATTATAGCAGGGCAAGGGAGACATAGCTGTAGGGGAAAAATCTACATCTGCTCGGCCTTCCACAATGCAGCAAATAGAAGGGGAGAATCCTACTTCCAGGAAAAAGAGCAGGCATCAGCAAAAATTAAGTGTAGCATCCTACAGGTATAGGCTGTCCAGCCTTCTCAAAATTAGAATGACGGCACTCAAAATAGAATAAGAGCTGCTTCCACCTGGAAATAGTAGGTTGTGAGCCTTGCCAATGTGACTGCTTTCATTGTCTTCTCTTCTTCCTTGTACTCCTCCCCTTCTGCTTTCACCTCATTCTCCTCTTGCACCTCCTACTCCTCCATCTCTCTCTACTCCCTTTCTCTCTCCACTCCTCCTTCCCTTTCTCCAACTTTTTCTCTAATTCCCCCCCATCCTATGTGATTATGGCAGAATGAGATGCTACGAGGAGCTGGGGTTATATGGGAGGCATGGGCAGTTGAATTGCGCATTGTGAACTGTTGAAAATGGTCCCCTTTCTCCATTTCATGTCCTGGGTGGTCCCACAATAAAACATTTCTACCTGCCATTGCCATGTTTTCATTTTAATTAAATTCTACTTTTTTATTGTTTTTTTTTTTTTTTTTCCCCAAGGAACTTGGGCCGAAACAGCAATGCAGACTGCGTAATGACAGCTGAAGTGGGGGAATTTCTGGAACTGCCACATTAGTTTAGACTTATTTTAATGATTTCTCCTGTTGGCCTTATCCTATTAGTCTTTCATCAGGGACAAGTGGAAAAGGGCTAGCAGCAGCAAAAATTAGTCATACAATCCTACAGCCATAAGCTGCCCCTGAATCCTTAAAACTAAAAGCCGCACTTACGAACACCCACCCCACTGTCTCAAGTAATAACCTTGCCAGGTTTTTGCTGATGCAGAGGAGAAAAAAAGGTCTCAAATCCCCCCAGCTCCTGTATGCCAGCTCTACACTTTGACTAGCGAAAAAGCCTCCTTCCTATATAGATGGTCAAAGCATATCCCACATTAACATTTTCCCACCTGCCATCACTATTTTCAGTTTTTTTTGTTCAATATTATTTACAGATTTATATATTTTTTTTATAGTTTTTAGATTTTTATCCTCATGATGATGTTTATGCCCTGGTAAATCTAACAGGGGCATGAATGGCAAGGCTGTAGCTAAAATGCTAAAAAGTGTTTATTCCAATTAAATACAGGCTGTCATGGGTGTTGCCAAATTATGTTTGAGGCGCTAGCCTGCCCTGTTGCATTTGTCATGTCACTGTGGGCCTTCAGCACAGTGTGAAAGTTGGTTGGGAGACAGACATGTCAGTTTAAACCTGCCTTTAAAGAAAACATATTAGACCTGGATCAGGACTACTAAAAATCCACTGCAGATGTTACCAATAAAATTATTACAATTATTTTGTCTATGTGTAAGAAAAGGCCACACACATTTTGGGCACATGAAGAAAAAAAGCAGGGGGTTGAGGTACATGTATGGGGTGAGCGTGTGTAGTGTTTTGGGTGCCGTGAGTTGTTGTGAAAAAGGCAGCTCCTGAATAGGGTCAACTGCCTGCCTTATAAGCTTTAATCACCATAAGCTAAAAGTTATCAATTAAAAACAAAAAAGGAAAACCCCTAATAGAAAAAAGTAGCTAAGGTGTTGACAATTAAAGGGCTATCAATTGCTGCTGACAGATATTGGTGCTTAAAGTTTGTGTACAGATCTTTGCTCACAGGCATTGCACCTAAGAAAAGGTACCGAACCACTGCAATTCAAATAACTCAAGCATAGTTTGGTAAAGTAGATGTAAGCATAGCCAATAAAATAAACATTAACATAATATTGCCTTTTCATTTTAGTTGCTAGCTTTTATGAAAACAACTAACAGCTTCTGATAACCAACAATGCTTTGCCCCATCTTCCATAATCTTTGGCCTGTAAATTACTATCCCCTGTTCTCACAAAACAAAACTATAAGCTGTTGTGCTGATGCAAACTGCCAGACATATGTCACGGTTTTCAGCATCTAAAACAAGTCCACTCTATTGAAAGCCTGCAAAAAAAGACAAAATACTCACATAGGTCTCACTTAAAGTGCCCAGCTATCCCAGCAAGCAGTAGCGAGGTACGTTGACATCAATTGTGCCTGCCAGAAGCCAACGCGGAGGTAAGGATTGTTTTTTTTTTTTTTGGTTTTTTTTTTTTTTTTTTTAGCAAAAGCTTTATTAAATCTCCTTTGCACGCAATTTGACTTGAAGGGTTGGGGGCTTTCTATAGAGTAGACCTTTAATGTGCAAGGAAAGTACCCTTTAAAAATGAAAATGCTTGTGAAATACAAATGCAGCCAGCTGCAAATATGCTGGGGGGGGGGGGGGGGGGGGTTGAATTCAGCTTATTGTTACTGTTCTGCATGTGCCCAGGGATAGGCTGTAATGAGGCTGCAGGACATCAGCAGTATTAAGATGTACCAAAGGTTGAAAAAAAAAAAAAAGCTAAAAACCGTTAGTTTCCTACACCACATTTTGTTACGTCTACCAGGCTGCAGCAATGGAAATCTGCCTGTGCTAATAAACATTTTTTAGAATTATCTTTTTATGCTCAACAGTCAGTCAGATGGATTACATTTCATTAATGTTTTTTTGGTAACTACAATTCAGTTTAGTTGCCTGTTATAAAGGTTTTATAGCCCAGGGTTTGTCTGTGAGGAGATGTATATGACCCTATGTTATTGTAACATCTCTAGATCACTCTGAATTGCACAAACCTCTTGCCGTGTGACACTAAATGAATTTCCACAGGGAGCTCACATTGCGACCACCAACATTTTATTTGGGTTCAGACATTTAAATCTAAACATGGAGCAGGGTGATGACATAGATACAAATGCAGGGGTTTACATTATCAATTCTGCTCAGCTGTAGCACTGAGACTAAAGAAAAATGATTCTGTCAAGATGATTATTCAGACTGATTCAGCGTGTTTCTTAATACAAAAAATATTTCAAATATACTACTTTTTTTAAGTTGTATACATATCCCTTAAATTATTTGTCATGCAAATTCCCTTTCACTCAATTTTGTCAGTCCTCTAAGGATAGCAAAATAATGAATTTTCCTATATTAGAGCAAAAATGTAGGTGCATTCATTTCCATGCAGCAATAATTTGTAAAGGGATCATGAAAGGAGATGTAAACCTGTGAGTTCACAAATTCTTTTATTTTTTTTAAATCCAGAAACCACTGTACTCTATAACAAACCATGTATGTGTTAATGGCAGTCTAAAAACTTGCACAGCTTGGCAGTCGGTCACATTTCATCTGTAACAACCTATATAGAGATAGTAACCTACACTGTCTGTATATTAGAGCCTCATTTTCACTTTAAGACTTAGTTGCCAAAAATGCCTAAAGAGCATGCGGGCAACATCAACATTATGGTTGCCCTCAAAGGGCTGGTTGTATCTGTAACACTAAATAAATGTATCTACTCTTTGATATTAAAATAATTGCTTCTGCATTTGATCATTACTGGTTTTGGCTATAAGAATTAAGAATTTTATTTTTTTGGACAGAGTGGAGAGGGATTAGAATGTTAGTTTTTATTGCTGTCTGTGTCCCTGATCAGGAGAGTCATCCTCTCTTTTTGTCATGTTTACCATGATCATTGAAAGTAAAAGAAAACCCCACATTTTGGGATGTCTCCAGAAAAGTAATAGAGGGGAAATCTTCCAATGGGGACACTAGTTCTGGTGACCTGTGGGTCCCCAAGGAATTCCCTTAATTTGCAGAGATTTCCCCACTTCCTGTTTGGCTATGGGACAGGAAGTGAAGGCAAATCTCTGCAATGGCACACATATGGCAAAAAAAAAAAAAATTGACCAAGGTTATAACTCCTTGCTCTATCCCAAAATGAAGAAAGTTTTGCCTATATTTCTACTTTATGCTGTAAAAGGGCAGGTGCAGACTGGCACAAAGTCCACGCACCCTCCTGTAGCAGATGGAGGGTCGCACTCCGCTGGTATCATCCACAATAAACTTTATTGGAGACTGCTCAGAAAGACTGTGGTCCTGCCATGGCGTTTTGTCTGAGCAGTCTCCAATAAAGTTTCTTGTGGGTGGTACCAGCAGTGGATGATACCAGCAGTGTGCAACCCTCCTTTACAACTGGCATAGAATTGTAGTAATCTCATAATTATAAGCAGATATTCAGAGCACTCCACCTCCCCTTTTATCAGATTTCGAGTCTTCCACCCTTCCTTAAATCGCAGTGCACCCCCCCCCCCCCCACATTGTGCTGCTGTCAGGAAGAAGCTGGGGTGGAGCTGGGAAGCAGAAAGTGCGGAGTCTGGAGGAAGGCTGGAGTCAGCTGCTGAAGTCTGCTGAATCCTGAGACCAGGGGAGGTGGAGACTGGTGGGGTGCTGCAGCTGCACTGAGAAGTGCAGGATCTGTAGGAGGAGTTCTGTTCTCTCTAACTGCTGAGACATGGTAGGAGCACAGACGAGGGGTGTGCTGCAGCTGCAGGGGAGGTGTAATGGCCACATGAAATGACCTGTTGGGCCGCTGTTTGGCACATGTGTACTACATTCTGACTTTGAACATACAATCTGTATAACAAACTGAAACCATGTGGGGAAACTTGACCTTCATTTTACTTCCTGTATTCTTTTATAATCTTTATGGATATGTCATCCCCTGAACAGAGGAGGTTACTTATCCATATGCAGTCTCCTATAATTAACTGCCCAGAACAGATTAATTAATGGGTAAATCTGCTCATGGAATCTTTCTGACAATTGAGGGATATCAGTTATGATTTTTTTGTTTCTTTTTTTTTTATGGGCCAGTTTTGTGTTGGGACCCAAATTATATGGAAGCACCTGGGTTTGCATCTTTTGGCCTGAATTATGTGCCTGATTATTCTGACAATGGTCACCACAAGAGCACCACACTGACACCTGAGCCCTTATATTGAGGAGTAAAACAAAAGAAAATCGGATAATGCACATCCAAATCGCAATACCAGTGCTGAAAAAGGTTAAATACATTTGCGAGGGTTATAGAACCGTAGATTGGCTTTCCTCAAGAAAGACATGGGAGTAATCCACTCTAAATAAACACCAAGATAGTTTCATAGTAAGGTTGAATAAAGGCATCATTCCATTCAGTTCAAAGTGTATGAATGTGTATGTACCCAAAAAAAATTTTTTCCCACATCCTTAACACTCTAACAGTAAAGAATCCCCTACGCAGTTTGATTAAACCGCTTCTTGTCCAACTTCATTGAATGGGCCCGTGTCTTAAAGCGTTTGTAACCCTAACAAAAAAAATGGATCCTGTTCCCTTAAAGCATGTTATACAGCACAGCACAGCACAGTGCATGTGCTGTGTAATTTGGCCCCCTGTATCATCTAAAATACCTGGTTTATCCTGCCTGGTTCTGCCCCCCCCCCTGTAAACTGACCACGGCTGCTGAGCCCTGACACCATGGTCAGTTTACGTGCCTCCATCATCCACAGCTCTCCTCTGTTATCGTTCCCCCCTGTCTGTCAGCTCGTACCAGTGCCTCTCTACTCCCCTCCCTGCTGCTATTAAACTGTGATGTTCATACCATACCCTCTGTTGGATGGCATGTGCCGCACTATATGTGCTTTATAAAAAATATGACCATTTCTACCTTATTTCAGAGTGCCTCACGGCGCTCACGTGACAGCTCACCTCTCTCCTCCCCTCCTCTCGGCTGACGTCAGTGGGAGTTCTCAGCCTGCTTTATCTGTCAGACTGGGAGAGGAGCGAAGCCGAGCAGTCACAGGAGCACCAGGAGGCACTCTGAAATAATGTAGAAATTGTCATATTTTTTATAAGGCATATACAATGGGACACAGTTATCTAATGGAGGGTATGGTATGAACATCACGTAGTGGTGTTACAATCACTTTAAGTGACCTAATCCTAAATAGGGAAAAGACTATCTTATGATCACCATTTAGATATTTGTACATTGCAATCATGTCTCTTCAACAGGGAGCATAAGTTTAATGTATGTAGTCGTTCTTCATAACAGAAGTCCTGCATCTTCTCTGGACTCTTTCCAGTTCCAGCACATCCTTCCTGAGGACTGGTGACCAGAACTGGACAACTTAGTTTCTTGAGTAGATACCCTTCTTGATGTTAGCTACAGCTTGGCATTGCATGTTACTGCTGAGCCTGTGGTCTACTAGAACCCCCAGGTCCTTTTCCATCCTAGATTTCCCACAGAGGTTCTCCCCCTAGCAAGTAGCGCCCATTCATATTTTTAGTCCCCAAATGCATTACTTTACACTTGTCAATATTAAACCTCATCTGCCATGTAGTTGCCCACCCCTCTATTTTTTTTTAGGTCTTTGTGTAGAGTTGCTATGTCCTCTTATGAGGTGAAGATGAGCCAGAAAGATCAACTTGATTGGATGGGTGCAATTACCCTTTTGTTGCAATACATGATTAATGTCCTGACTCTATAGCACCTTTTTTTTACCCCTTCCTGCCCAGACCCGGCATCCCTTTAATAGGGTCTGTACGCCCTGGGAGTGGAAAGGATTGGTGCTCGCGTGACCACTGCGATTGGCTGTAGTCAAATGATCAGGAGCCAGTACCGCTGTCTATCAGTCTTTAGTGGAGGCTGAGAGTTGTCTTTAACAGCTCAGTCTCTGTGCTTGGTATCTCAGCATAGAAACACTGGCTGACCGGTGATGCATATGTGTGACGTGGTTGTGAAGGTCCACCCTTTGGCTGCCTTGCATATGTGTTATGCAGGTGGTTACCAGTTAGCAGAAAACATTGGAATCTTGAACAGTAACTAGTGTTTTGCTGTATTTTTTTTAACTGACTTTATCAAAACTTTGTGTTGCAACACATGGAAGAATAAATAAATGTTCTAAATACTAATCAGAAGCTGAAGGCCACATATTGACCTGTTAGGTTGGTCAAATATGCATGCACAATCTAACCATCCTAATAGTAGTGAGATCATCCAGCAGGTCTATGAACAGCAACATTTTGGATAGCGGAATGTTCTTGTGACCAGAAATAGGAAGGGGGGAATGATATCTGTGGATATTATACATGTCGCAAGCTTATTCCATTTTTTTACATCTACCAATGATGTAGTACAAGGGCCTGCTTCATTGGAAACAAGTAATTGATTGTTTAGAATGGCCTTCGTGATACATAGTGTTGATAAATCTAAAGGTGATTTTGCAAAGATTTTACAATTCTATTGTAATTCTATTGTAACATGATGATCCGCTTATTAAGATTGGTCACAGACAGTCTGAATAATAAAGGCAATTTGGGCTATACTGATCCTTGTTTGTGATACTTAAGCAGTTTCTAACCTCCAAACAAGCACATTTAGCATTCAGTGTCTTTACTATACAGGGAATGTTTCAACCTGCAAGTGGAGCTAGTAGTTCATTTATTTTAGTGACTCTCTTAACGGCTGGTAGATATCGCCTGATCTTCATTCCAGAGAGATGTGCCCCCCCCCCCCCCCCATGGCCACATTACATAGTCTGGTTGAAAAAGACACAAGTTCATCCAGTTAAACCGTTAGAAGGAAAAATATATATACAATCCTATACATACAGCTGATCCAGAGAGAGGCAAAAAAACAAAACAAAGCATGACCCAATTTTCTCCAGTAGGGGAAAAAAATCCTTCCTGATCCCCCAAGAGGCAATCAGATGTTCCCTGCATCAACTTTACTCATACATTTTGGTATCCAGTTCTAATGTGTATCTAGGTAAGAATCCAGGCCTTTTTTTTAAACAATATGCTTGAACCACCCCTTGAGGGAGTCTATTTCACGTTTTCACAGCTCTTACTGTGAAGAAGCCTTTCTGTATTTGGAGATGAAATCTCTTTTCCGTCAGACGTAAAGTGTGCCCCCTTGTCCTCTGTGATGACCTTAAAGGGAATAACAACACCAAGTTCACTATATGGACCACTGGTGCCCAAAACTGAACTGCATATTCCAGATGAGGTCTTGCAAATGATTTTTACAGAGGCAAAATTAGATCTTTCTCTGTTGTCCATACCTCTTTTAATACAAAGGATTTTGCTCACTTTGGAAACAGCAGCTTGGCATTGCATGCTATTATTAAGCCTATGATCTACATTAAAGGGGTTGTAAAGGTTTTTTTTTTTTTTTTTCTAAATAGGTTCCTTTTAAGCTAGTGCATTGTTGGTTCACTTACCTTTTCCTTCGATTTCCCTTCTAAATGTTTTTTTTCTTTGTCTGAATTTCTCACTTCCTGTTCCTCCTCAGTAAGCTGTTTAGTCAGCCAGAACAGCTTACTGAACAGCTTACTGAACACCACTCAGATGATGGTGTGAAGTTTACTGAGGAGAAACAGAAAGTGTGAAATTCAGACACAGAAAAAAAACATTTAGATGGAAAATCGAAGGAAAAGTTAAGTGAACCAACAATGCACTAGCTTAAAGGAACCTATTTAGAAAATAAAAAATGAACCTTTACAACCCCTTTAAGATTAGCAATATACAGGAACACGTGCAAACACCCCCCATGGCAGACCATGGCTTGGGGTGAAGATGGGGGGGTAGTGATTGGTCAGAATCCATTTTCTCAAACCATAATTTCCCAAGCATCATAGATGGCTTTAACAAATGTTTAGGGAAAGCTGTTCCATAAAATATATTGACGGTTGGATATTTCCCATCGCCAGCTGAAGTCTATAAACAAACGTAAAGCTGATCCAGCTATTTTAGTAATCTCATACCTATGACAGAAGGTGCCCCTCCCCAGCTTGCCATTCTTTTCGAGAAATAGATCAACTGGACAGCTTTACATTGCACAGTGCTGTGAAGCTACACTGGTTCACTCTCCCTACTCTACCACATCTTCCTCCCCCTTTCTTACTTCTCTGTCTCCAGGCCATGACCTAAGACTTGCTAACCAAACTTCACTGTGTGTCATGTCAGCATGATGCCACTAGTGAACTGGTAGGTGTTACTAGTATTCATAAATGGTGGGTTAACTCACTGAGAGTTGCCTTCATTCTTTACAAAATTTGGATACACTTTAAACCAAAACAAACTAGGAGAAAAAAAACACTAATATAGCCACTGAATAAAAAAAAACTCACATTTTTAAAATGAGGTCTAGATAACAAACAAGGAAAGCTCTTAGTTACTCACATAGAATCTATAACTCAGTCACATAGTTTGTGTTCAACCAACTAGCAAAGGAAACTTTGAGAAATCATTCAGTTCTTAAAAAGACCCATGTATTGTAGATATTTATCACATAAGAATTGAGAGATCTTAACCATTTATTATGCTAGCCAAGCTTTGCCAGCAAGGCTTAACTATCCGCAAGCTTAACTCACGAAGTGTGCTTTTTTTTTTTTATTTGCGATTTATAACATTTAAAAAATATCAATTACAATGATTACATTAATCCAAATACATTTTTAGACCATATCTTTCACCTAAGCAGGCAGAGTGCAGGCAACGCTCACACCCTGAAGCGGTGCTCAGGAAGTGGGGTATTTACATTTAAATGCTTTACATTTTTCACTGGGTTAAAAAAAGAAAGTTTCAGAAAGTAGTGTCAGAACTGTACAAAATGTCTTTTGTCTTTGGCTGTAAGGGGTATTTCAATGTAGTCCCTGGTTATGCAAACTGATTTTTGTTTAATTATTGTATGGTATTGATTAACAAGTATGTATCTGTGGCAATCTTGCTTAATCATTAATATACAATGCATAACAATGGAAATGTAGAGAGTTTGTTAAAATTTGGTGCATACATGTATTTCTAAATAAACACAGAACATTCTCTAACCTCTAGTGTACAGCAGCAATTTTAAGACAAAAGCAAGTATTTTATTAAATGTTTTGTTAAATCTGTCACTAGCGAAACAGAAAAGTTAAAATTCCTTATCTGCACGTAATCCTGATTCTGCTGATTTTGTATACATCCCCTACTAATTTAGCAGGCACCTTCAACTCGTGGATCTTTTAGGCGATAGACTGTTCACTCCAAGTAAGAGGAACAGAGGTGTTTGCTGTGCACATACACATGCAGTATAATAGTTTGCATATCCATATACTAGTTTGATGGAGGAAAGATTGTTCAACAGTTGGATCATGTATATATGTTCAACTACTGGACATGCTCATTTGTATAAACTAATTCTGAGAGAAAACTGATTAGATAGGAAAACCCAACACAGCTTATCAACTTTCCCCCTTCATTTGGTTGATCAAAAATGTCTGCTCGCATCTAGATGTGTGATAGTCACCCGATCAATCTGATTTTGAAAAAGGGTCATCTAAGGTCACATTGTTAACGTTTAAATATATGGATTTAGTGTACATCCATGCATGCAATAATACATTTATCTACATAGAGGAAACTGTATTGGGTGTGATTACAGCATGGGGAATTGGGCATATTTGATCTCTTCTGTATAACTTTGTTCTTTCCACCAGTTCAGCAGACAACAGGTTACAGTCTAGAAGTATATAAAACTCAACCTCTTGGCATTAGGGAAAATCTAAGGTCTTAACAATTTCAGCATTTTGTCTTGACCACATGTTTCTATTTAAGGTTGGGCATTTCATTTGTTATTGTGTTTGCTTTGTGATTTACTCCTGTTTTAAACAGAGCAAGACAATAATTTGAACCAGTCGATAGAGAAACCCGACCACTGCGCGGCACAATTGAATTTCTAGTGCGTCTCCACTGTTTTTATAGAATGTGGTTTAGTCATAGAAGAACTAGAAATGTGCACAGATTTATCTGTCTGCTGTTCAGATAAATGTAGACCATGAACTGGAACCAAAGTAATTTCGTGTATACTGAGTGGGATGTGTGTATGTGTTTGGGTTTTCAGCAATGGCACATAGTGATTTGTGGTTGGGACGATGGAGGTTTGTTGAGTAATCAGTTACAGGAGCCTAACCCTGACATTACCTTTCACCCTAAACTGAACATTGTCCCTGAAAGGACCTTCTGCTGCCTCAGGGTTTAGCTTGATTTCATTGTTTAGGACAAATTGGTGCTACTGAAGCTAAGTGCATTTCATTATGAAATTCCAAATTCGTGTAGAGAACAATCTAAATGTTAAGGTTGCTTAAGCTAGCAAAATTTTTAACTGAATTGCACCCATACCTTTTGACATGCACTCATACTTGCGCAGAGTTGCGTGGTGGTATCTTAAGCTCCTGTTTCATGTTTGTTTTTTCCTGGGAAAATCCCATGTTTATATTTTTGTAAGAGTACAAAGTTAACTAGGAAAATGATATTCGGCACACTCAGTCTGTTCATTTTTCACTTCTGTCCTGTCCAACATTGAATCTGCTTGTATACAAAGTATGTAACACTCATTCATCTTGTATCCTGACGCCTACAGTTTTGGCCAATACTTACATTATACTGAATTGTAAGTAAGTGGAATTCATTTAGGGGACAAAGCAGAACAAATATGTCATCGTAAAAAAAAAACACTGAAACTTGCCCCGTTTTTAAAGTAGAATTGAATGCTATACAGTATCTCAAATTTGAAATGTTACTTCCCCTTGGCCTGTGTATGTTTTAGCATAAAATGCAATGTTTAAAAGTTTTGTTTTTCTTGTAGTCCCCTGACCACCAAAGCCCAGGTTCCTTTTGTTAATATGTGGCTGGTGGGTGTAAACACTCTCTCCAATGCTTAAAGCACAAAACACCAGAGGATGACATCACTGCCCTATGGGAATCCACCCCATTGGTTGCTCTGCACATTTACACAGACGAGCCAGAGCTTTGTGGTCACATTACCACTTAGATAAACAAGAAAAAAGATTTAGACTGCAATTAATGCTAAATTGTATGTAAGGCAGCATTTAAAAGGTGGGATATTATATAGCCATAATTTCTCCTTCCTTTAATTAGTTGATCCTTTTTTCCTTGGACATAAGCTCAGAGAGGGCACATTTTAGGCAAAAAGAGGACTCATACTTTAAATCATATGCGACATTCATAAGTGTTAACCAGAGGAAACTCTATGATGAAAACCCAATTCACTCACCAATCTCTGTACTGAGGGCATTTCCATTCCATAATCTTCCACAAATAGCTGGACATGTACGGTATTTCTGATGGTCTGTCTGATGAGAGGATCTGTAGTCACTCAAAAAAAAAAATGCCCTTTGCCTAACTGTGCTATGGATGCTATGCTGGATGCACAAATGGCTTGCTTAACTGTTCATGATCTCATTGTTCATTTTAGGGATTAGTACCCATTAAGATTGTCATGTGACTCATCATCTTCCTTAAATTTTGTAAAGACTTGTAGTGTGATAACTGTCGTATATTTGACTCTAAATTGTTCTGATATTAGCAGGACATGCTGTATTTGAGTGCAAAAGCTAATTTCTATATTTTCTCTTGCTCTAGGAGTTCCTCCAAGGAGACTGCAGCAAAGCCAAACAGAAGCTGAACTGGGAACCCAAAGTCTCATTTGAAGTAAGTCTTTCCATTGTCCATTACATTCGTTTTAGCTGTAAGCTGTTAAAATATTGTAAATGTATATAAATATCGTTCAGATGCAATCTTTCTCACTACTATACTGAACATCAGTATAACTTACCATGCTCTCTTCTGTGTTTAACCACTTCAGCCATGGAAGGTTTACCCCCCCCCCCCCCCTTCATGACCAGGCCATTTTTTGTCATACGGTCGTGCGACACTGTACACAAATAAAATTTATGTCCTTTTTTTTTCCCCCACAAATGGAGCTTTTTTTTTTTGTGGTATTTGATAACCTCTGCGGTTTCTATTTTTTGCGCTATAAACATATAAAAAAACTTTTTCACTTTCTACTATAACACACATCCAATAAAAAAATGTTAAAAATAAATTTCTTCATCAATTTAGGCCAATATGTATTCTGCTACATATATTTGGTAAAAAAATCACAATAAGCATATATTGGTTTGCACAACACAATTGGTTTGGGATATTTTTTTGGAACTTTTACATATTTTTACTAGTAATGACGGTGATCAGCGACTTATAGGGGGGAGTGCTTGTACTGTAAGAATACAGAGATCAGTGTTCCTGCTTAGCAGAAGCACAAGATATGTCTTCTCCTGTCGCAGAACTGTGATCTGCCTCTTCTTTTTTTTTTTTTTTTTTTTTTGTGTGTTTCAAGTTCAGATACAGAGCCAATCGGGCATACCCAGGCTCGGTCCACATACATCACAATAAAACCGTACATAAAAAATAAAACCTCAACAGTCGGGTTGTCCCGATACCGAGCATTTGTGCGAGTATTTGTACTCGCACAAATGCTCCCGGTGCCAGATTCAATACCTGGGAGGGATAAATAAAGCGAACCAGCGCAACCATAAGTCAACGGGCGGAACAGCGGAAGTGACGCTCCGTGTCGACATCAGCGGTTGGACATCCCGAGGCCCATCTTGGTACACCCTGCATTCGGCCACAGTAAGCCACCTGTCCCTTGGGGAAACAAACTGTAGAAAGGCACACTCCCATGTTTCCTCCCAACCGTCATCATTTAAGCTAGGGACGTGCAGTGCCCATTTAGATTTAAGTTTCCAGCCCCAAGTGGACAGAGGGAGACATGGTCTTATAAATAGTGGAGAGGGATTTAGTGAGGGTATCCTCTGAGTACTTCCTCTAGGGTCGAGGTGTAAAAAGCTACTGGTTGCTGTTTAAATTTAATTTGAAAGGCGTCTCAATTGTAGATATCAAAAAAAAAAATAAAGTAAGCATTTTAAGGTATCGAATGGCTTTAGTTCTCCAGCTAAACATATCTGCTCTAAATATTTAATGCTCTTCATTGCCAAAACCTGAGGATCCAGTATAGAGGCGAATTCCAGTAATAATGGATTGAGCCATAATGGAGTATGTGGTGAGATATGTTTAGGAGGGCTTTCATGGCTGCAGTCAGAAGAAGGGAAGCAGAGGCCCCTCTGTATTCATTTGGGGGCAGCTGTAAATGAGTGAAAACACAGCGAATATTGATATCTATAGATTGCTCGGGTATGAAACCTGTTTGATCTATGCTGAAGGCAATCTGTCTTGTTTACATAAACAGACCGCCGTTCTATCTGCCTCGGGAATGATCAGCAGACATCTGGTCCACCGGACCCGTTGAGTGTCCAATCACAGTGGGGGCTGGTCGTCGGTGGCGCGCGTGTGTGCCCCAGACCAGGAAGAGCGAAATCACGTATCGGTACATGATTTCACGCAGAGAGGCCATCCTGCAGTAAATGTACGTGCGGCGGTCCAGAATCGGTTAAATTCTGTTCTTTTTTTTAGAAAAGTCATAACAATACAAAACTGTCAAAACACAGGTGATATCCCTAAAATAAGTACAAGAAAATACAAGTCCAGAGGGATTCCATATACCCCACAATATACATAGAAATAACCAGCTTACAATGCATAAAGAAGAAAAAGGTTTAAGGCCTCATGCACACGAGACGCTGTTAAACGCGCGTTCAGAGGCAGTTGGACACTTTTTTTCAACTGCACCTGAACGCATGCAATGTTATCCTATGTGTCCATGCACACAGTCTCGTTTTTGTCCCGTTTTTATGCAGTTGCGTTTAACCTCGTTTTTCCAGAAGCAAAAAAATGCGTTCAGACACTTTGCACTTTGCTTTTCCACGTTTCAGACGCTAAACGCAGGCACCTGGGTTTAGCCGCGTTTGCGTTTATAAGCCTTTTTAAAGGAACCCAATTTTTTGGACCAGAAAACTCAGAAATATGATGGTAAACCATAAAAAATACTAGAAAAATTGGTTTAAAATGTCGTAATTAGTTTAGATAGTTCATAGAGCATATATACTCACTAATGCATACATGTTTGTGAATTGCATACATGTTTGTGAAATATCCAACGGACATTCGCTGTGCCATCAACGGATGAGTACTAAATCGACAAGCTCTGATTCTGGACCTCTCATGCAAATTTGCGACGACATTGCTGCCTCATCAAGAGCAACATCAGGAGCATTTCCTGACATATTCAATATGGGATCCATTTAAAAAAAAAAAAAAAACACAGAAAGAGAGGCAAATGAAAGTGTACAACTGCTCTCTGTGCTGCTGCTGCTGCTCACTCTGATCAGAATGGCAGAAATAGTTAATACATGCTTTCTGAGCTTGGGGAGGGTCTATATGATGTTATCTTTACAAATGCTTATAGACGCAAAAGCGTCTAAACGCGGCATGAAAACACAGCAAAATGCGCGTTTTTAAATGCAGGTTTCTGCTTTTTAAAACACGCGTTCAGCAGAGTTTGCATCTGCGTCTCATGTGCATGGGGCCTAAGACAAATGGGGTGGGGAAGGACCCTCTTTAAAACATAGATACATTTTCTGGATAGCCTTTCCGGTCTTACGCCAAACTATGATCTAAAATCCACCCAACCTCCATCTAGTCGCCCCCCCTCCCCCCCCCCCCCCACCCAAATAGAGGGAGAGAGAAAAAAATCCCAAGGGTAAAAACCCCTATAGAAAAACATAAACCAAGACAATGTGAAAGTAATTTATAGTAATTACAAGAGAAGTACCAGGGCTGCCCCCCTGATTCTCCCCATCACTTCCCATACCGTGCTCTCAAAACCTTCTGCCCATTACAGCCCCATTTGGGCATTCTATTTCAGTCAACATATTCCCTATACCCATTTGCTATAAGTGAGAAGAAAAAAGGGGAGGGAAGTACACCCCTAAAGTCTCCAAACTGTGACCCCACGCAAGAAAACAAACAAAAAAAACGTAGCTAAACAATAAAAAAAGTGAGCTATTGTTGATTAAGGGGTAGGACCAGGGAGAGCTGTCTATAGCTACCACCCCAATTCTAACCTGGACATACCGTGTTCCCATAACACCCCCTCAAATCCCACTCTCCCATATATTCACCCATTCAAGCCCGATAAATGTATACGATCTCAGTGAGTAAAATCGCTGTTTCAAGTTTCTGTGGAAAAGAAAAAAAATAAACAGAAGGGAGGGGGGTGAAGGCGAAGGAGGATTAAGGAGCTTGCTCTTTTCTAATTTCTCGAACTGACTGGAAGCAAAAAATCATGTGCAAAGCTGTATTGCAGCACTGAACTGAAATCGAAAGGATCAAAGTTATAAGTGATCTATTGAAGATTTAGAAGGGATGCGTTTTTTCTTTAGAAATCATCTTTATCACAAGTTACTAAGGGACCATTTACAATGGAATTTGCTATGTTAATTACAGTAGTTTTAAACCCTAGCTGCAAAAATCATTTTCCCCTTTAGTAGCACATTACTATGAATTATTGTAATTTTGTTTACCGGTATTTTGCCCTAAACACTCACTTTCTCTAACACACAAAGCTCCACGTCTCCTGACAGCACTTCCTTATAATCCCAGTTAGGGAACATGCACTGCTCATATCTTGCAACAGTCAGGTGGGCTACTGTATCAGGACTACATGTCCCATGATATTTTGTGGTCGGCCCCTTTGCATTTATGTGCCTGACCGCATTTAGCTTCCACTGGTTGCTTTATGGTGCCTGTGCTTTTCCATGCACAGTCCTGTCTGGGAGCAAGCATATAAGGGTGGCTTCAGAGAGCCAATAGAGCCACCTTCTAGGCAGAAATCAATGGGATACACTTTTTGATGACAGATTGTCCTGTGAAGAAGTGCTAGAAAAAAAGAGAACCGCAAAACCAGAAGTACTTGAGGTATGCCAATAAATATAAATTTCTTCAAGGAGGGTTTAACTGCTTGCCAACCAACTGCCACCATTATACTGTGGCAGGTAGGCACGGCTGCGCAAATCAGTGTAGGTGTGCGTCGGCTGCTTAAGAGCTATAGGGGGCACGTGCTTGTGCGCATGGCTGGTGACCGCGATGTCCTCCGGCGACCCGTGATCGCTCCTCAGAGCCAGGAAGGGGATGTGAACAGACAGATTCCCATTTTGTCAGGGAAGTAGAGAGAAAGCTGCTGTTCCTAGTGATCAGGAACAGCGATCTCTCTCTTTCTGGCTATTTTTAGCTCTGATCACTGTATAAATGTCACTGGTCCCAAAAAAGTGTCAAAGGTGTATGATCTGTACGCCGCAATGTCACAGTCCCACTAAAAATCCCTGATCACCGCCATTATTAGTAAAAGCCATTTATAAAAATGCCATAAATCTATCCCCCATTTTGTAGACCTTAGAACTTTTGCGCAAACCAATCAATATCCGCTTATTGCGATTTTTTTTGTTTATTTTTTTCCAAAAATATGTAAAAGAATACATATTGGCCTAAACTGATAAAGAAATTTAGCTTTTATTTATTTTGGATATTTATTATAGCAAAAAGTGAAAAATATTATTTATTATTTTCAAAATTGTCACTCTTATAATGTTTTATAGTGCAAACACAACGTTGCATGACCGCGCAATTGTCAGTTAAACCAAAGCAGTGCCATATCGCAAAAAATTGCCTGGTCATTAAGGGGGTAAATTGGTTCCAGGGCTGAAGTGGTTAATAATACTTTGGGAGACCGTATAACCATAAAGGTTATGGTGAGAAGGGACTAAAGCAATCAAAAATGCTCACTTATTCATGCGTAGCACAGTAAAGCCTTCTTAAAACAGAAGGTATTCACATGTTTTATTCCATCACTATCTTTTACCCAAAATTTGAGTAGTATTCTTCATTTCAGGAAATTGAACAAAGCCATGGCAATCATAATTGTACCCTGATAGCCAGATGCACATCAAGAATGCATTAGTCCCTTCTCACCATACCCATTATTGTTCTGTCTTGTTGGGTCCCAAGCATTGAAGCCATGTTTTCCCATACTCTGCCTGAAACAACTGTATGCAGTTTGGCATAAATGTCTCTATAATATGAGCTATACTTGAACTATATATTAGCAGTTATGTAGAGACAAACTAGTGGGAAAAAACAAACTATAGACTAGGTAGGAAGTAAATTTCCACTTAAGAGAAAAAGGGCCTTGTGCAGCTTCTCGTGGTTAAAAATATTGGATTCTGCTTGATTTAGGAGTGGCAATTATTATTTTGCAAAATCTTTCCTAAAAATACACAGTGAAATCGTAACAAATGAAGTTACTGGCAAAATAGATTTTGCTGGATTATTTTCTTCATAGACAGAATGAGTGGATGGGTTTCTTTGAGTAACTTTATAAATAAGCACAACTGTTAAAACAAATATTTTCTGGAATAAAATTTGAATAGCAATTTTACCAGTAACAAACAGATCCTTTAATATGACCCTAATCTGCTCATAAAGACCAACTTTGCAATGCACAATTTGAATATGTGCTTTATAATATAAACCCAGTGCAGTTTCAGCAAAACTTTGTCTAGGGGAAAAAAAAAAGTACAAGTTGTCGAGACTTAACTGTCATATACGTATGGAAAAAAAACATGTGTGTGGCCACCCCTGATTCTCTCAGCTTGTCATAGATGTCAGTCCTGTCTTCAAGTCTAAGCTATCTTGTCAGTCATGATGCAATAGGGAACATGGCCACAGGCGTAGCATGACCTCCTATGACTCCCAGTAAACCTAATACAAGATGTACACCAACTTTAAATTGCTCTAGCTTATTATAATTAAAAATCGTGCAATATTGGCATGCTTTGCAGATTCAAAATTCATTTTTTTTTTTAGAACTATACCAGAGGTTGTCATTAAAGCGTAATTGAACCCAAAAGATAATGTAACATATTGTAGATTAGCAATTATTGGATGTGTTGGCTGCATTCCTTTTCCATGTGGTGATGGCAGGCAGGTAGGGTTTTTTTTTTTGCAGAACAGATTGCATTTCTCTTCTGCAATAAACAGCCTACCTGCTCAGTTTTTAAAATTGTTTATCTTAGCTCTCCAGCTGACACTTTTGAAGCCTCCCCCCCCCCCCAGCCCCCGCTTATGCTTACCCGAGTCCGATCTCAATTCAGTACTGTGTACAAGAGCATCAGCTCTTTGCTCTTATAGGCTCAGAGCCAGTGAGGAAGGAGTGGGCCAAGCTGTGCTCTGTGTCTAATGAACACACAGAACCTGCTCGGGAGCAAACCCACATGAGTGCCCACATAGCAAGTGGCGTGCTATGGTGGGCAATCGACGGGAAGGTACCAGGAGCGCCAGCGGGGGACCTAAAAAGAGGAGGATTGGGGCTGCTCTGTGCAAAACCACACAGAGCATGTAATTATGACATGTTAAAAAAAAAAAAAAAAATTGTAGCTTTACAATCACTTTAACAACCTCCCGCCCGCCATATTAGCGGCAGGGTGGCTCTCTAGTTTTGGGACAACATATGACGTCGCCTTAGTGTCACCGCGCTTGCGCTCACCCGCAGACTCGCACAGCATGATGATCATTGGCGCTGTGTCCCAGGGACACAGCGCAACCCAGATCTCGGTAAAGAGCAGATGACGAGATTCTCTACCCAATCACAGCTGATTGCATGTAAACAAGGAAATGCCGGTTATCGGCTCTCTTCGCCTCACACTGACAGCATGTGAGGAGAGGAGAGCAGATCAGCGGCATTTCCTCACAGGGGAGACCTGCACAGATAATAAGGGTCCTGATTATCAGTGCAACCCCATCAGTGATTCCAATCTGTGCCCATTACTGATGTCTGTGCTGCCTTTCAGTGCCTGCTCATCAGTGCCACCTATCAGATGTACATATCAGTGCCTCCTCATATGTGCCCATCAGTGCAGCCAATCAGTGTAGCCTCAACCGCGCACATCAGTGAAGGAGAAAATTTACTTATTTACAACAATTTCTGACAAACTAAAACTTTTTTTTCATCTCAATTTTCAGTGTTTGTTTCTTCTTTTTTTTTTTTTAAATGCCACCAAAAGAAAGCTCAATTTGTGTGAAAAAAATTATGAAAATGTAATTTGGGTTCAGCCTTCAATTGACCGTGCAATTGTCATTCAAAGTGTGACCAAGCTGAAAATTGGCCTGGGCAGGAAGGGGATAAAAGTGCCCGGTATTGAAGTTGCGGTTGCATATAATTGGAATCCTTCATAGTTTGTGAAGCATCTGTATTGTTCACGGGGTAGTAATTGAAGCTTTATCAAAGATGAATGCTAGAATGTTGATAATTTTTTCTTTTCCTTTGCTAAATCAAGTGGTATTCCGCAGTTCATAGAAAAACGTTGGTCTTACTAAAGTTACAGGATAGGCTTATTTTATTTTTATTATTTTTATTAGCGAGCTACTGTAAATTCTTTTGTGACAACAATCTCTACTGTATATACCGATCCTGTATGTATTAACTTTGTAGGGCTGAATGGAATATTAGAAACTGTAATTTTCTGTACCAGCAGCTCTTCTTGTATATTATTATTTTTCAAATTAATCTGATCCAATCATTGTGATAATGAAAAATATATATATTTTTTTTTTGGGGGGGGGGGGGGGGGGGGTTGTAACGTGCAGAAGGCAGCTGTATTTGCTTATTACATTTACATGCAAGGGTTTTTACCTGTTACTCTCAATACGTCTTTTGATAAAACAAATCTGATGACAGAATTATTGGAGATGCCACCGTCGACTGCAGGACTTGAGACTTTTCTAATCATAATTTAATTACCTGCTAAGTCACTTACTTGGAATCTGCATGCAGCTACTGAAGTCTGTACAGTCTGAAACCTGTCCTGCATGCATGTTCCAAATCAATGACCCACTGGGGAGTGTCTTTTGCAAGATAACATACAGATGATGACCATCTTGGTGAAATGGCCAATATGCAGTGTGGATGTAAATGCGGAATGTGAACTAACATCCTTTTCTGTTATTTCAGGAGCTGGTAAAGGAGATGGTACTATCCGATCTTCATCTAATGAAAACCAATCCCAATGCCTAAAAAGGAAAAAAAGTCCTCCACTTGCGTCTGTCAGAGCAGCCAGTGCTAGCTTATTCCATCTAATCACTTCTCTACAAAAAAAATTCTAATATCTATTATTACATATTTACTTGTGTGCATGACTGTGCACAATGTTTGGAAGTCTGTTGGGAAATTTACTGGGCATTCGGTTTCTTTTGTTATTTTAGGCTTTATTTTGCAATCTATTCAATGCTGCTGTATTGTGGGGAATTTTTGTATTGCACGTACTAAAGTCTGATAAAATGATGAATATGATCTTTTTCTATACCTTTGACATGCCTCTTGTTTCTCAATAAATTGCATTTCTATGAAAAGTTTGATTTCTAGTATTTTTTATTCTGTCTACTTCATTATTTCATGCTTAAAAATAGAGTTGAAATGTAATAGAGAGAATGACATCCCTTAAAGTAAACTGTTGGCTTTAAAAAATAAATTCAGCCTTTATAAAGCTTAAATTGGACCTGGCTTTAAAAAAAAAAAAAGTGCAATTGCTTACCTTATAGTCTGGCTTCTGGAAACTTCACCTGACAGCACCATGAGATCCTTGGAGAATGCAATGCCATATTCTTATGGAGACTTTTTTGCATGATTTGGGAATTGTATTATACCATGAAAGTGCAAGGACCATTTTAAAGTAAATATTTTTTTTGGCCATACTGGGCAAAGGCATAGGTTCACTTTTTATAATTGGTGCACTAAACCTAACCCTGGGCTAAGGTTAAAAAAAAAAAAAAACAGCCAGTCCAGTGACAAGTGTCTAATGCCGCGGTCCGAATTGCCGACAGAAAAAGTCAGACAGGAGCTTTTCATCATATATTCCGACCGTGTGTATGCCCCATCGGACTTTTTACGTCGAAAATTCAGACGGACTTAGAGAACATGTTCTATATTTTTCCAACGGAACAAATTACTATCGGAAAAAACGCTCATCTGTATGCTGTTCTGACGTACCAAAAATGAGGCATGCTCTGAAGCATGTACGAGACGGAAGTGCTCGGTCTGGTAAAACTGGCATTCATAATGAAGATAGCACATTCCTCACACTGCAAATTCTGTGATCTTTTAATGCAGCGCATATTCTTTTGTGCTTTATAATGCTAGAATAATGAAGTTGTTTTGCTGCTGATATTCACACAGAGTTCTGACAAACTGATTTCTTTAATATTTCATGAATAATATTTTATTTTTTAAAAGCCAGATCTCCATAATGTTTAGAATTATTTTTTTTTTTTTTTTTTCATTAAGATCTCCATTTTTTGGGGGGGGGGGATTATTTAAAAATAGTTTTCTAGTGATCTCCATATATAAAAAAGCGCAAATCGTCCCTAACCAAACTTCTACTAACACGAGATAAACATGAGATTAGCAGAAGGAGCCCAAAGGGTGGCGCACCTGCTATTGAACTTCCTTTTTATAGTGCCGTCGTACGTGTTGTACGTCACCGCGTTCTTGGCGGTCAGAATTTGGTGTGACCGTGTGTATGCAAGACAGCTTGAGTGGAATACCGTCGGAAAAACCTTCAGAATTTATTCCAACAGGAAAACCGGTCGGGTGTACATGGCATTAGAGGGGATTGTCCCTCACTTTGGTAAGATTTCTTCTCCGTTCCTGTTGCATCTTTGGGACACAAGCAGCAGGAAAAAAAAGGTTCTAACATTTCTCTACTCTATCCAAAACTAGTATAAGTGTCTGTAGCTTTAATAAAACATGACATGCATGGTTTGCCTCATACTTCAGCAATAACTGTTTTTTAACCAATATATTATTATTTAAGGTATATTGCGCCGTCAATTTATGCAGTGCTTTACATATACATTGTACATTCACATCAGTCCCTACCCTCAAGGAGCTTACAATCTATGGTCCCTAACTCACATTCATATACTAGGGCCAACAGAAGCCAATTAACCTACCAGCATGTCTTTGGAGTGTGGGAGGAAACCGGAGTACACGGAGGAAACCCAAGCAGGCACAGGGAGAACATGCAAACTCCAGCCAGGTAGTGTCATGGTTGGGATTCGAAACAGCGACCCATTTTACTGCTAGGCACGAGTGCTACCCACTACACCACTGTGCCACCCTGAAATCCTAAGGGATGCTTAACCACTTCAGCCCCGGACCAATTGTCAGCTTAAGGACCAGAGGTCTTTTTTCAATTTCGCACTGCACTACTTTAACTGGTAATTGCGCGGTCATGCAATTTTGTAACGAAACGAAATTTGCGTCCTTTTCTTCCCACAAATAGAGCTTTCTTTTGATGGTATTTGTTTGCCTCTGTGATTTTTATTTTTTGCGATATAAACGGAAAAAGAGCGAAAATTTTGAAAAAAAAAGAGATTTTCTACTTTTTGTTATAAGAAAAATCTAATAAACTCAATTTTAGTCAAACATTTGGGCCAAAATGTATTCAGCCACATGTCTTTAGTAAAAAAAATGCCAATAAGCGTATATTTATTGGTTTGCGCAAAAGTTATAGCGTCTACAAACTATAGTACATTTTCTGGAATTTACACCGCTTTTAATTTATGACTGCCTATTTCATTTCTTGAGGTGCTAAAATGGCAGAGAAGTACAAAACCCCCCCAAATGACCCCATTTTGGAAAGTAGACACCCCAAGCTATTTGCTGAGAGGCATGTTGAGCCCATTGAATATTTTTTTTTTTAGTCCCAAGTGATTGAATAAAGACAAAAATAAAAAAGAATTTTTTTTTTTTCAAAAAGTTGTCACTAAATGATATATTGCTCACACATGCCATAGTTATATGTGGAATTGCACCCCAAAATACATTTTGCTGCTTCTCCTGAGTATGGGGATACCACATGTGTGGGACTTTTTGGGAGCCTAGCCGCGTACGGGGCCCCGAAACCCAAGCACCGCCTTCAGGATTTCTAAGGGTGCAAATCTTTGATTTCACTCCTCACTACCTATCACAGTTTCGAAGGCCATAAAATGCCAAAATAGCACAAAACCCCCCCCAAATGACCCCATTTTGGAAAGTAGACACCCCAAGCTATTTGTTGAGAGGCATGGTGAGTATTTTACAGCTCTCATTTGTTTTTGAAAATGAAGAAAGTAAAGAAAAAAAAATTTTTTTTTTCAATTTTCAAAACTTTGTGACAAAAAGCGACATCTGCAAAATACTCACAATACCTCTCAGCAAATAGCTTGGGGTGTCTACTTTCCAAAATGGGGTCATTTTGGGGGGTTTTATGCCATCTGGGCATTCCATGGCCTCCGAAACTGTGATTGGCAGTGAGAAGTGAAATAAAAAAATTACTCCCTTAGAAAGCCTGAAGGCGGTGCTTGGTTTTTGGGGTTCCGTACGCAGCTAGGCTCCCAAAAAGTCCCACACATGTGGTATCCCCGTACTCAGGAGAAGCAACAGAATGTATTTTGGGGTGTATTTCCACATATGCCCATGACATGTTTGAGCAATATATCATTTAGTGACAACTTTTTGTAAAAAAAATATATATATTTTTTTTTTTTTTCATTATTCAATCTCTTGGGACAAAAAAAAAAAATATTTAACGGGCTCAACATTGCTCTCAGCAAATAGCTTGGGGTGTCTACTTTCCAAAATGGGGTCATTTGGGGGGGGTTGAACTGTCCTGGCATTTTATGCACAACATTTAGAAGCCTATGTCACACGTCACCCACTCTTCTAACCACTTGTAGACAAAGCCCTTTCTGACACTTTTTGTTTACATGAAAACATTTTTTTTTTTGCAAGAAAATTACGTTGAACCCCCAAACACTATATATATTGTTAAAGCAAAGGCCCTACAGATTAAAATGGTGGGTGTTGCATTTTTTTTTTTTCCACACAGTATTTGCGCAGCGATTTTTCAAACGCATTTTTTGTGGAAAAAATACACTTTTTTTTATTTTAATGCACTAAAACACACTATATTGCTCAAATTTTTGATGAAATAAAAAATATGATCTTAGGCCGAGTACATGGATACCAAACACGACATGCTTTAAAATTGCGCACAAACACGCAGTGGCGACAAACTACATACATTTTTAAAAGCCTTTAAAAGCCTTTACATGATACCACATTAGATTCACGGAGGAGGTCTACTGCTAAAATTACTGCCCTCGATCTGACCTTCGCGGTGATACCTCACATGCATGGTGCAATTGCTGTTTACATATGACGCCAGACCAACGCTTGTGTACGCCTTTGCGCAAGAGAAGGGGGGGCAGGGGTGCTTTTTTTTTTTTTTTTTTTTAAGTTTTTTTTTTATTTTATTTAGCTTTTTTATTCTATTTTTAAACTGTTCCTTCCATTTTTTTCTTTGTTATGATTTTTATTGTTATCTCAGGGAATGTAAATATCCCCTATGATAGCAATAGGCAGTGACAGGTACTCTTTTTTTGAAAAAATTGGGGTCTATTAGACCCTAGATCTTTCCTCTGCCCTCAAAGCATCTGACCACACCAAGATTGGTGTGATAAAATGCTTTCCCAATTTCCCAATGGCGCGGTTTATATCCGGGAGGGGGGACATTCCCTCCCACTGCTTGTAAAAGCAGTCTAGAGGCTAATTACCCGCTAGAATTGCTTTTACATGAACGCCGATCACTGGCTGAAAAGAATGATACCAAGATGATACCTAAACCTGCAGGCATCATTCTGGTATAACCATTCAAAGTCCAGCAACATACTGGACATATATTGTAATCTTTTTTTTTTTTTTCATGCAGCCTCTTGGCTGAACGAAAAAAAGAGATTGATTGGTGGGTATGCCCACCATTAGAATACCTCCCTTCATCCACCCACTTCTAATGATGGGCATACATGCACCATTTATATATGCCGATGCATGGGGGCATCCTCCCGCAAAAGTTATGCCGTGTACACACGGTCGGAATTTCGACCGTATGTACGTGGCATTAGGAGCCAATCGCTCCTCCGCCCCCCCTGCTGCCCCCATGCTTCGGCATATATGCTCTTTTTTTTAAACTGTGGTGGTGAAATCACCTCCTACAGTGTTGGAGTCGCGGCTTTATGTATCGTGGGAGCAAACGCTGTTGCTGTCAAGATAAATAAATCCGCGCTGCAACTGAATGGCGCACCTGAAAACAAAAAAATGCTTAACACTAAAACACAGTAAACAAAATTACATACCTGAAAAGCAAGCATGATAAAACATAATAAAACATTGCAGAATAGAATGGAGTAAAAAAAGAGCAACAATAGAGAGAGAATAGAGTGAGAGAGAGAACAATAAAACGACAACTATTTTTGTTTTTTTTATTTTTTTGAGATTCACAGGTAAAAAAGCTCCTGACTGTTAGCGACTGAATCAAAACGCTACCACAAAAAAAATGTTAGCGATCGCAGGGATCAGGCCTGACTCTGCGAACACTGCAGTTATGTGTGCTTAGTGTTTTGTAAGTGACAGTGATCGATCGATACTGCACTTGGGTGGGCTGGGCTGGGCTGGGCGGAGGGGGAAAACGCAGGTGCTAGCAGGTATCTGGGCTGATCCCGCTAACAATGCGTTTTTTTGGAACCCTAAACTGCTGGGACGCTAGTATAGATCTGATCAGATCAGATATTGATCTGTTCAGATACTATACCACTAAGGGAGGTGTATGCTTTGCGCGTGGGTGTTTGCGGTACTGGCACTAACCTGGGGCGACGCAGACCTTATTTGACCCTAAAACCTAATTGATATCACCCGCCGGGCGATCAGGGGGTTAAACCGTTATTGGGTAATAAATGGCGGGTGCCCTGACAGTATAAAAAACAAGCTAACTAACCAGCGTCACCCGTAACAGTAATACAAAAAAAAAACTGGCTACCTAGCGGCACCAGTGACACTAATGCAGCGATCAGAAAAACAATCGCTTAGTGACACTGGCAAAAGGGGGTGAAAGGGTTAACTAGGGGCAATCAGGGGGTTAAACCTTTATTAGGTAATATATGGGGGTACCTGACGCTATATAAAAACCTGACGGGGAACCTAAATAACGAAATAACTAACTGGCTAACCAGCGTCACCAGTGACATTTTATACGGTGATCACTGGTGAAAGGGTTAACTCTAGGGGCAATCAGGGGGTTAAAACCTTTATTTAGGTTGTAATATGGGGGTACCTGACCTATAAACCTATTTATGAACCTATATAAACATGGCGGTTAACCTAAAAAAAAACTGGTTACCTAGCGACACTAATGCAGCGATCAGAAAAACGATCGCTTAGTGACACTGGCAAAAGGGGGTGAAAGGGTTAACTAGGGGCAATCAGGGGGTTAAACCTTTATTAGGTAATATATGGGGGTACCTGACGCTATATAAAAACCTGACGGGGAACCTAAATAACGAAATAACTAACTGGCTAACCAGCGTCACCAGTGACAGTTATACGGTGATTACTGGTGAAAGGGTTAACTCTAGGGGCAATCAGGGGGTTAAAACCTTTATTTAGGTTGTAATATGGGGGTACCTGACCTATAAAACTATTTATGAACCTATATAAAACATGGCGGTTAAAATAAAAAAAAAATGGTTACCTAGCGACACAATGCAGCGATCAGAAAAACGATCGCTTAGTGACACTGGCAAAAGGGGGTGAAGGGGTTAACTAGGGGCAATCAAGGGGTTAAACCTTTATTAGGGGGGGGTAGGGGGCTACCTAGGACCTAAAACTAACTGCCCTGACAGTTATTACAGTCACACTGACACTAAATGCAGTGATCAGTAAATAAATGATCACTGCAATTAGTGACACTGTGACTGGGGGGGGAGGGGGTGATCTGGGGGGTGATCTGGGGGTGACAGGGGGGTGGAGTGTGTGCCTATGTGTACTGGTGTCAGTGTACTGTTTGTGCACTAACCTTTACATGTTCTCTGCTCGGCGTTCCGGTCACATAGACCGGCGCACCGAGCGTGACATCACTTCCGCCTTCCTGTCTATACAATAGACAGGAAGGGGAAGCTTTTCATTCGCCAGGAGCGATCGCGAGGGGGTGGCCAGAAACCACTGGCCGTCCCCTCGTCCCGGATCGCTCCTGAAGCGATGCCGACCGTCCCCGCCGGCGGAGGGGGTTCCGATCGGACACCCCACCCGCCGGAAGAATGGCACGTACAGGTACGTGGTTCTGCCTGTACGTGCCATTCTGCCGACGTATATATACAGGGGGCGGTCGGCAAGTGGTTAAAGTGGTTGTAAAGGCAGGTTTTTTTTATCTTAATGCATTCTATGCATTAAGATTAAAAGCCTTCTGTGTGCAGCTGCCCCCCAATACTTACCCGAGCCCCATCTCTATCCAGCGATGTGCATGAGAGAGAGAGAGAGAGGCCTGGTAAAATATGGTCACTACAAACAACTTGAAAAGTATCATCTGATGAAAACTGTGGTGGACATAAAATATCATGGTTATGTGCATGAATGCAGTATGTTGCGTGTATTGGGGTGAATAGTGGGATGTTCTCTCCATACTCTGCTGCTTGTGAAACATTGCAGACTGCATTATGCAATGCAAAGTATACAGAATGGGGCAAACTGCTCTACATTGTGCTCTGTTTTATGCTTCATACTGCTAAACATTAAAGAATTGTCTTATTAATAGACAGAAGTTATACTACTTGGACTTGTCCTATTTCATACTGCTGTGACTTGTCATGCGACTTGAGAGTTCAAAGTTGCATAACAAGTCACGCCTCATTAACGGCAATGAAACCGTTCTTATCGGTGCAACTCAAGTCGCTCCGACTTAGAAAATGGTTCCTGCACTACTGTGGAGTGACTTGCATTGACTTCTGTTAAAGAAGTCATATCCAAGCCGTGACGAAGTCCCGCAGGGATGTCAGATAAAAACGTTAAAGTTGTGGCAGTGTGAATCGGGGTTTACTTGTACATTTTAGAAAATACAATGAAGTAGCTTTTCCTAAGGCAACCGTTTTATTTTGTGATGTCATACAACATTTATTAGCCACTTGCCAACCGCCCTATAGCAGTCTTACTGCTACAGGGAAGGAACTATGCGCAGGATCACACATATATATATATATATATATATATATATAATCCCACACTTCCGAGTAGGGGTGCCAATGCGCACCACTGGTGGCTCGCTTCCGCTGTGATTACACACAGCAGAAGCCGATCGGCGGGTATCAGGGACCCGATTGTCGGGAAGAGAGACAGAACTGCAATCTGCTTATGTGAACAAGGCAGATCGTGGTTTTGACAGGGGGGAAGGGATGGAGTTTGTGTCCCTGCAAAGCAGACAATAAATTCCATCTCTTCCCCTAGTAAAAGCACCTCGCACAGTATAGTAAAACACTGGTTAGGCACACAGTTAACCCTTTGCTTGCCCCCTGCCCAGCCAGTGTCATTAGTACAGTGACAGTGCATATTTTTAGCACTGATCACTGTATTAGTGACACTGGTCCTCAAAAAGTGTCAATGTCTGCCGCAATATCGCAGTCCTGCTAGTCGCTTATCACCGCCATTACTAGTAAAAAAATAAATAAAAAATATCCCATAGTTTGTAGACGCAATAACTTTTGCGCAAACCAATCGATATACGCTTATAGGGATTTTTTTTACCAAAAAATATGCACAATACATATTGGCATAAATGAATGAAAAAATTTGATATTTTCAATTTATTTTATTGGATATGTTTTATAGCAGAATGTAAAAAGTTAAGAAGTTAAAGATTAGCAATGTTTCACAAAAGGCATTGATCGCCTACTGTAGCTTAACCACTTCAGCCCCGGAACAATTTACCCCCTTCCTGACCAGAGCACGTGCGATGCTGTACCCAAACAAAATTTACGTCCTTTTTTTTTCCCACAAATTGAGATTTCTTTTGGTGGTATTTGATCGCCACTGCGGTTTTTATTTTTTGCGCTATAAACAAAAAAACATTTACTTTTTGCTATAATAAATATCCCCCAAAAATATATATATATAAAAAAAACATTTTTTTCCTCAGGCCGATATGTATTCTTCTACTACATATTTTTGGTAAAAAAAAAATGCAATAAGCGTATATTGATTGGTTTACGCAAAAGTTATAGCGTCTACAAAATAGAGGATAGATTTATAGCATTTTTCTTATTTTTTTTCTAATAATGGTGGCGATCTGCGATTTTTATTGTGACTGCGACATTATTGCGCACACATCAGACAATTTTGACGCATTTTTGGAACCATTGGAATTAATACAGATCAATGCGATTAAAAATGCATTGATTACTGTACAAATTTCACTGGCAGTTAAGGGGTTAACACTAGGGGCAGTGAAGGGGTTAACTGTGTTCCCTAGGAGGTGAATCTAACTGAAAGGGGAGGGACTAACTACAGGAAGTGACAGATCGTGGTTCCTAGTTAATAGGAACACACGATCTGTAACTCCTGTCAGAACAGGGAAGTGTGTGTTTACACACACTCATCCCTGTTCTGTGTCTCCTGGTCACGATCGCTTGTGGCCGGCGGTCATCATGACTGTTGGCCATGAGCATCGCCACCCCTGCTTGGGGGGGCGCGTGCCTGCTATCCGGACCCCACGAGACCATGTACAGTAATGTGGTTTCACGTAGGGGAGCCAACCTGCCACAGTAAAACTGCGGGGGTTGGTCGGGAAGCGGTTAAAGTGGTTGTAAACCCCAGTCATGAAATCTGAACAAAGCATAAACTGTAAATCTGTAGGGTTTACTTATCTCTCTCCAAAGCTCGTGTCATTTCTCTCTCTGGTGCTTCATTCTTCTTAGCATGGGTCACTTCTGAGAAGTTTTCATGACACATGAGATAAAATTTGTGTTGGGGAGGGAGCTCAGCATGGAGCTTGTCTAATCACAACACCGTTCTGCTATGTGGAGAGGGGTGTGTGCCTTTCCTCCAATCAGCTCTCACACACTGTAAGACCCCTTTCACACTGGGGCGTTTTTCAGGCGCTTTAGCGTAAAAAAAGGCGCCTGTAAAACGCTTGAAAGAAGCCTCATCTGCAATCCCAATGTGAAAACCCAAGTGCTTTAAGAGCCCTTTCGCACTGCCAGCGCCCGAAGCTAGCAGCGCTTTACCAGCGTTTTTCAAGCGCTAGTGGGGCACTTTTAACCCCCGCTAGTGGCCAAATAAAGGCACCTGAAAAACGCCATAGTGTGAAAGGGGTCTCAGTGTGAAAGCACTCAGTCTTTCACATTGGGATTGCAGTTGCGGCTTCTTTCAGGCGCTTTTTTTAACGCTAAAGCGCCTGAAAAAAGCCCCAGTGTGAAAGGGGTCTAACTGCAGCCTCTCCTCTCCTCCCCCCCTCCTCTGTGCGCCTGATGGATGCAGAAGAATTTGAACACTTTTCTGCCCTTTTGAGGGGGTGTAGGGAACAGAAGACTGCAGATAAACAAGTAAAACCTATGTAGGAGGTTTTGTTTTGGTCTCTGTGTATCATCTGAGGCTGTTCACGTCACTGGGTATATGTGAGGGTTTAGATCCACTTTAACCTTCCTAGCGGTAATCCTGAGTGTGGCTCAGGGTTAATTTTCAGTACCAAGAGCGGTAACCCTGAGCCACACTCAGGATTACACCGCAGTATCCTTGTACAGGTTACTTACCTTGTCCCCAGGATCCTGCGATGTCCCCCCGCTGTGTCCTCCGCCCAATTCGTGAATGTTTCGGGCTCCGTTCCCTGCGAGCGACGCATGGGGCGGAGCCCGGCGGAAAATTCAAAAAAAGCACACAATATAACACATACAATACACTGTAATCTGTAAGAATGCATTACTGTATCAAATCATTTCACCTTCCTTTTGTCCCTAGTGCTTTGTCCAGTTCCCTGCCTGCACTTTTATATTATTAATGCGATTCTTTCTGTCTGGATCTTGAGAATGTCCATGGCATCCAAAAAGCATCCCTTTACGTCAAAAGCGGTTTTAGACCAGCTAGAAAACAGCAATAGTGAATTAGAATCACTTGCAGAATTGTGCGATTTGTGATTCGTGGCGAAATTTGTCATCAGACACTGAAAATGACGACCGCAACGATTCTGCGACTGAGCAAATTTCAGTGTTTTTGATTATATTATTGAATACAATTTATTATTATTATTTTTTTAATTATATTTATTATATTATAATTTATGATTTTGTGTTTCAAACTTTATCATACCCGGGATGTCCACTAGACTGTTGTTTGGACAGATTTAATTGAGTTATGCCTAAGAATTACAGACCTACAATATAAAACGCCAAGTTTCCATGCAAAACTGCTTTGAGATTAAAAGATCAGACATAATCATACCGCCAGGCAGGTTAATAAAATATATCACTTTCTTTAGAAAATGTATTTCTTATAAAAACTGAGGGCCATAATTATGGAAGTACTTACTCCCAAAGCAACCTGCTAGGAAGTCGGTAGGCATGGCAAGGCCTGATGCCCAGCAGTGCCAAATTTATAAGGGGGCAAAAGGGGCAATTGTCACAGGCACCCCTGCTGAGGGGGGCAGATCTAAAAAAAAAAATAAACAAATTTTCCCTCGACTTCAGTAGTGTGGTCATTGAGGAAATTGTCCAGTTTGCAGCCCTTGCCAAGCTCCGTCATGTCTCACTCCATCTCAACAGGCAGCTTTATTACATAATGAAGGGCTTGCTGATACCTTGTCAGGTGTTAATGTAGCTCTTAGAATATTTTTGAGCATGATGGTCACTAGTTCAGGAGAAAGGTCCTTCGTAAATTGGCACTGATGCTGAATTATCTGAGAACCACGATGACCCATGAAAGACTAAGTGCTCTGTGCCCTGCTGTCGAGTGAAGTGTCCTCAAGATGATAGTTTAATGAGTTAAAGATTTTTCAGATGCTCAGTGCAGGAAGAAAGAATTTTTGTAAATGTAGTGTGATGCATAACACTGATGTATGACTTGCCAGTTCCAAAAACCTGTGTAATGTGTACAGTCAATAAAATTGAGGAAAAAAATTCATCGGACAAGTGTCTTCTTGGAAGCCAAACATTTATTTTATTTTTTTAGAACAATTGTGATTTATCATTCATTTCAATTCACTTCTTTTATTTGTCATTTAATTTGTATGTTGCCGAACTTGAAGTACCGAGGGCCCCCAAAGGTCCAAATACAACACTGATGCCAGGTCCTGTTCCATGACCTACCCTGTAAATCTGGACGAGTGGTCCTTTGGTATGTTGATTGTGCTGCCTATCTGGGATCTCACCATGCCCAAAGTAAAAAAAAAAAAAATTCAGAGATACTAAACAGGTTGTGTGACTGGTATTGCTGGATGTGTACAAGTCCTCTGGGGGAAAAGCGATGAGGTACAACTCTAAGGCAATGTAGCCTGAGAGTGTTATATGCAAGCTTGCTGAAGCTCTATTTTCCCGGTACCCAGTTCTGTTAACCACATCAATATTAGGCACTTTTACCCCCTTCCTGCCCAGGCCAATTTTCAGCTTTCAGCTCTGTCACACCTTGAATGATAATTGCACGGTCATGCAGTACTGTACCCAAACTACATTTTTATAATTTTGTTCATATAAATAGAGCTTTCTTTTGGTGTTATTTAATTACCACTGGGTTTTTTATTTTTTGCTAAACACTTTTGTTTCTGTTATAAAATTTAGCAAATCTTCCATCATGTATTCAGGCCAAAATTAACTTACATTTCTTTGGTGAAAATAACCCAAATCTGTGTATATCATTTAGTCTGTCGGAAAGTTAGTCCACAAACTGTGGTTTTTATTTGAAAATGTATCAATCCTAATGTACTGGCTGATTTACTAATTTCTTGAGGCACAATTTTTTTATTTTTCATACATCATGGGACACAGAGTCAGGCTAATATTCATTACCTGTTGGGTTATACTCCATCTCCAGGTGAATGGACACTGGTAGACCAAAGGTCTTTAGACAGAAAGTGATCCCCTATATAACCCCTCCCTCACAGGAAGCGCTTCAGTTTTTTACCAGTGTCAGTAAGGTGGATGGCACGGTTTGTTTGAGCTCTCTGAGCTCCAGGTCTCTAGTCCTACAAACGGTTCTTAAATGAATCAAGGGATTGACCGATCGGATCCATTTGACACAGGCTTTATATGCTTAGATAAATGGTACCCGAGCCTTGCAAAGAAGACTCGAGATCCTGCGAGGTTTTGCCTGTAATAAGGCCTCCGGGCACTGGACCCTGCAAAGTGGAATCCTGAACACTACAGCGCTAAGGCATTCCTGCAGGGTGCTGTACAGGTCCAAGGGAGTGGACCCTAAACATGAAAAGGGTATCCAGTCCTTGAAGGTCCTCAAGTGACAGGAACCCGCCGTGAAGGTTGAAGATTGGGCTCTTAGTTTCTAAGTGGCCCTGCGCCTGGATGGGTAAGTGAAACCCCTTTATTATTGTGGGGTGTCCCAGTGATTGTAACATTCAGTCAAGCTAGCTAAAGGCTGGACACCTGTGTGCGGTGACCATACGGGGGAGTTTTGGGCCAGTTGTGGGTGTTTGCAAAAGTGTACCTTTTTAGCTTGTGTCTGGCATTTTTTTTTACCTGTATGATGGCGCACGATGGTTGCACCATTTCGCCTTGGTTCACCATGGTGCACGTGCATTCTCAAGAGTGCCGTTTGGTGGCTTTGGCTCATGTGCATTTGCTAAAGTGCTGCTGGACTTAGCAGTTGTATGTTTGGCGGCCATGGCACACGCGGCTTTGCCACACATGCGCAGTAGCCTTTCTCTGGGCACACGAAGATTCGCATTGTACGCAAATACAGCCACACTGGGACTGCGCACGTGAGCACACAACGTTCTGGTGCACACCCAGCTTATTTAAGCTGTGTAGGCCAAGCATGCGGTGCTTCCAAAAGGCAGCTGTAGGACACAGAGCAGACTCTGAACAGACACTTGCAGCTGTTCATTTTTCCTTACCGGGTCACGTGTGTCACCAAGTGTTGCTTGGCAGGCTAAAGGTGCTTAGCAGGATTGTTACATATTAAAGGGTCTCCCTTCTGAGGTGTTTTAATACTACACCCAAGTACTCTCTTTTTGTGGCTAGTAAATGTCTTAAAAAAAGCAGGACTAACATAACACTACATGGAAAGGCACACCTATGTTGTCAGTTCCTGATGAACCTAGTCGTATCCCTAGTGTTGTATCCCCTGAAGGACTAGAGGCTTCTGGGCAATCTGAGCCACTGCGCCTATCTGGTATTGTGCCTACAGTCAACGCTGCTGCTTCACCCTTTATCACCAAGGATGAACTGTCCTCAGCCCTAGCCGGGTTAGAGCATAGGATTGCTGGCATCATTGCCTCCATCCCGCAGGGTGGCAAGAAGCATGGCAGATCCCCCTCCCCAGAGCCTCCTAGCCTGGAGCAGGAATGGGTTGAGGATGGGGAAGAGCTAGAAGCTCAGGATTCAGTGGAGTGCCCAGCAGATGAGTCTGCTTCGGAGCAATCTGGACAAGAAGATATCCAGTTGATGTCTGCCTCTCAGTCGCAGAGGCTTTTGATTTTTACTTTGACTAAAATGGTTCATTCTGCCTTTAAGTTGCCTCTTCCAGAGGTGACTGAGCCCCCCTGGTCCTCTTTGGGATCCCTGAGGCCTCTTCAGGCTTTCCTCCTACGCCCCCTGTTGGAACAGGCGGTGTATGCTGATTGGGAACGTCCTGATAGGATTTTTGTTCCTCCTGAAAGGTTTTCCCTTTTATATCCCATGGATGAAAAGTTTGTTTAAAAATGGAGCATGCCCAGCCGTAGATGAAGCAGTCTCTTAACCACTTTCAGACCGGACCAATTTGCAGCCAAAGGACCAGGCCCCTTTTTGCGATTCGGCACTGCGTCGCTTTAACTGACAATTGCGCGGTCGTGCGACGTGGCTCCCAAACAAAATTGACGTCCTTTTTTTCCCACAAATAGAGCTTTCTTTTGGTGGTATTTGATCGCCCCTGCGGTTTTTATTTTTTGCGCTATAAACAAAAATAGAGCGACAATTTTGAAAAAAATGCATTATTTTTTATTTTTTGCTATAATAAATATCCCCAAAAAATATATAAAAAAACATTTTTTTTCCTCAGTTTAGGCCGATACGTATTCTTCTACATATTTTTGGTAAAAAAAATCGCAATAAGCGATTATTGATCGGTTTGCGCAGAAGTTATAGCGTTTACAAGATAGGGGATAGTTTTATAGCATTTTTATTAATAATTTTTTTTTTATTATTAATGGCGGAGATCTGCGATTTTTTTTGTGACTGCGACATTATGGCGGACACATCGGACATTTTTGACACATTTTTGGGACCATTGTCATTTTTACAGCAATTAATGCATTTAAATGCATTGATTTCTGTATAAATGACACTAGCAGTTTAGGGGTTAACCACAAGGTGGCAGTGTAGGGGTTAAGTAGGCCTAGGGGTGTGTTTTTTTACTGTGGGGGGGCGTGGCTGTCAGCTAGTGAATGCTGATCTCTGCTCCAATCACAGGGAGCAGAGATCGGCGTCACTAGTTGCTAGGCAGAACAGGGAGATGCTGTTTATCTCGGCATCTCCCCGTTCAGCCGCTCCGTGAGACGATCGCGGGAGTCCCCGCGGCGATCGAGTCCGCGGGGACCGCGGCCGGACTCACGGGGGTCCCGACCGGCGCGGGAGCGCGCCGCCCCGGCGCGCTCCCGATGGCACGGACAGGCGAAAGGAGGGACGTATATATACGCCCTCCTGCCTGTACGTGCCATTCTGTCGACGTATATCGTCGTGCGTCGGTCGGCATGTGGTTAAACAAGAACTTAACTTGTCCGGTAGATAACGCACAGGGTTTGAAAGACCCTGTTGACAAGAAATTGGAGTTATTATTGAAGGCTTCCTTTTCTTTGGCCAGTTCAGCTATTCAGCCAGCTGTTGCAGCAATTGGTATTTGCCAGTCCATAAAAGATCATGTCAAATTGCCTAATAGGCCTAACCAGGAGGATGATCTGCCTGAAAGTAAGACAGATATTCCTTGAGCGCTGTGTTTTGCTGTTGACGCCTTATAGAATTCAATACAGCAGGTTTTTCATTTGGCTCTCTTGTCTGTACATATGCATAGACTTTTATGGCTTAAGAACTGTTCAGCCGAGCTTCCTTGTAAAAAGTTATTGTCAGGTTTACCTTTTCATGGGGAACGTTTATTTGGTGATCATTTGGACAAATATATCCAAAAGATTTCTGGAGGGAAGAGTTCTCTACTTCCTGTGAAGAAAAGCACCAGATGCACCTCGTTTAAAACTCTAGGGACTACTTCCTCAAATGTCTCTGCATCAAGGCGATTCCGCCGCCAACAGGGCGCTAGGGCCAGGGGCAAGCCGCAAGGCCAGGGCCAGAAAAAGCCCGGAGTCCAAAACTCTTCTAAACCCAGCACCAAGCCCACCTTTTGAAGGGATGCCCCCACTCCATCCAGTGGGGGGAAGGCTGCTGCACTTTGCGAACATTTGGAAAGCAACAATTCAGGACGAGTGGGTCACGTCAATTATATCTCGCGGTTACAAGCTGGAGTTGTAGGGGGTTCCTCCTCCAGAGGTTTTTAAGATCCAGCGTTCCCTTGGATGCTTCAAAAAGAAACATATTGCAGGGGTCTCAAACTGGAGGTTCTCCAGCTGTTGAGAAACTACCAGTTTGAGACCCCTGATTTAGTGCATCAAGGAGGGATTTTAGAGGTTCTTGTATTCAAAAGGGGCACAGGATTTTGGACCTAAGATTCCTAAACAAGTATCTATTGATACAGTCCTTTCGGATGGAGTAACCTCACTCCAGAGGGGAGACTTTCTAGCCTCCATCGATTTAAAAGACGCGTATTTACATGTACCTATCTTTCGGCTTCATCAGAGGTTCCTACGTTTTGCAGTAGAGGAACGTAATTTTCAGTTTGTGGCTCTACCCTTCAGGCTTGCTACAGCTCCCCCGGGGGTTCATAAAGGTCCTAGCACCGGTACTGGGTCTTTTTAGGGCCCAAGGGATCCTGGTGCTTGGGTATCTGGACGACCTCCTGCACAGAGATTACTCATTACAGGCTCTAGAACAGAGCCTTAATATAACACAGTGAGGTATTTGAAAAGCTTAGGCTGGATCATAAATACCGAAAAGTCAGCCTTGAAACCAGCTCAAAGTCTAAAGTATTTAGGTCTGATCCTAGACACGGTCCAAGCAAGAGTATTCTTGCTACCTATAAGAATCTGTGCCCTGAAGGTTCAGGTGCGTCAGATAAGGGGCACCAGACAGCCCTCCTTTTGGCTCTGTATGAGTCTTCTAGGGAGGATGGTATCCTCCTTCAAGGCAGTGCCCTATGCCCAGTTCCATTCCAGACCTTTACAACAAGACATCTTGTTGGCTTGAAACAGAAGAGGAAAAGCCCTGGATTATCCAATGTGCTTATCTCCTCAGGCACGCTTAAGCGTAAACTGGTGGTTGCAGGATCAGAACCTGCGAGAGGGAAAATCTTCCTCCCGGTAACTTGGAGAGTACAGACTACAGATGCCAGTCTCTCAGACTGGGGAGAAACCCTAGAAGGGCTCACAGCTCAGGGGAAATGGCCAGAGACAGAACAGACCATGCCCATCAACGTCCTGAAATTACGGGCAGTACGTCTGGCCCTACAGTCCTGAACGGTGGAGCTTCAGGACTGCCCTATCAGGGTTCAGTCCGACAATGCCACTGCAGTGGCCTATACAAACCACCAAGGTGGTACCAGGAGTCGTTCAGCTCTAAAGGAGGTAAACCACGTACTAACCTGGGCAGAGGGACATGTGCCGATTTATATCGGCAGTCCATATCCCTGGAGTAGAGAACTGGAAGGCAGACTATCTCAGCCGCCAGCAGATCTGCCCGGGGGAATGGTCCCTACACCCAGAGGTGTTCCAGGAAATTTGCCAAAGTTGGAGATGGCCAGAGGTCGACCTACTGGCATCCAGGTTCAACAACAAGCTACAGCAGTTTGTGTCTGGAAAAAGAGATCCTCTGACAATTGGAGCAGATGCTCTGATAGTTCCATGGAGCTAGTACTCCTTGGTTTATGCTTTCTCTCCGATCCCTCTACTTCCACATTTGTTGCGCAGAATTCGGGGAGAGTGGGTTCCAGTCATTCTGGTGGCACCAGCCTGGCCCAGAAGGCCCTGGTTCCCAGAGATTGTGTGACTGACAATAGATGGGCCATGGATGCTTCCACATCGCCCAAATATACTGTTTCAAGGTCCTATGTTCCAACTCAATTTACAGTCTCTAAATCTGACAGCATGGCTATTGAAGCCAGGGTGCTGAAGGACCATGGCATCTCAGAACCAGTAGTGTCTACCCTAGTGAATGCTAGAAAAGCAGTCACTAGGAAGATTTATCATAAGGTCTGGAAGACTTGTATTGCTTGGTGTGAAGCCAGAAAATGGCATCCTCGGAAATACGTTATTGGGAGAATTCTCTCTTCTCTACGGTCAGCTGTGGAAATTAAATTGGCTTTAAGTACAATCCGAGGTCAAGTTTCGGCCATATAAGTATTTTTCCAAAGGCCTTAAGCCTCCTATTCACTGATCCAAACCTTTATGCAGGGGGCAACTCACTTGCTTTGTCCAATTAGGTCACCTATGTGTCCTTGGGACTTGAATTTGGTGCTGTCTGTGTTACAGAAGCAACCATTTGAACCTATTAAGGAAATTCCGTTAGACTTGCTGCAACGCAAGCTAGGCTTCCTGATGGCCATCACCTCGGCTAGAAGGGTGTCGGCAGATACTTGATCCTTCACCACAAAGTGGTGTTGGCCTTTCATTTAAATCAGGATTACTTTGCCTTCTTTTTTCTCTCAGCCTCGTTAGGCGGAAGAGAGATGACTGCATTCTTTGGACATTGTCCGGGCAGTCAAGGTTTATTTGTCTAGATCTGCAGAAATCCGAGGATTAGACTCTTTTTTTTTTTTTTCCAAAAGGACCCAAGAAGGGGCAGGCCGCTTCCATTGCCAATTGGGTCCATCAATTGAACATTCAGGCCTACGGTTTGAAACATAAAGCTCCCCCCTATAGGGTGAGAGCTCATTCTACCAGGGGTGTAGGAACCTCCTGGGCTTTTCGCCATCAGGTATCTGTGGCTTAGATTTGTAAGGCTGTTACTTGGTCTTCAGTGCATACGTTCACAAAATTTTATCAAGTGGATGTTCGAGCAACCAAGGATTCAGCTTTCGGCCACAGTGTAATGCAGTGTACTGCAGGCTGCCATATAAGTTCTGATGGCTATTGTTTGGCATTGTCTCCCTCCCCTCAAGGCTATTGCTCTGGGACGTCCCAGCAAATAATGAATATTAGCCTGACTCTGTCCCAGGATGTATGAAAAAGAAAATAGGATTTTTTCGTCATACTTACCTGTAAAATCCTTTTCTTTGAGTACATCATGGGACACAGAGAGCCCTCCCCTCTTTTTTGAGGATTCAGCGCTTGCTGCAAAACTGAAGTGCTTCCTGTGTGGGAGGGGTTATATAGGGGATCACTTCCTGTCTAAAGACCTTTGGTCTACCAGTGTCCATTCACCTGGAGATGGAGTATAACCCAGCAGGTAATGAATATTAGCCTAATTCTGTGTCCCATGATGTACTCAAAGAAAAGGATTTTACAGGTAAGTATGACGAAAAAAAAAATCCTATTTTTCTTTACATACTTTCACCAGTGCAGTACAACGTCATCCTATAACAGGTTTGACAGTGATCGGGGACACTGGTAACAGTAAAAGAAAAAAAAATACTTTTTTTCGAACACACTTTGAAAAGAGCAATATAATGTTACCATAGTAACATTGTACTACTCTGGGGAAGTAATCATTATTTAATTTTTTTAACACGTGGTTTGCATATATAGCAATGGATTTCATTGCTCTATGCAAGCATTTTACTGAATTAAATAGATTCATTCAGTTTATGTTGTGATTAGCTGTGATTGGCCAGAGCTACTCACATGGTACAAATGGGCTCTGACCAATCACAGCAACACAATTGTATACAATGGATGGCTTGAAAAGAAGTCAATGTGTACAACTGTCATGTGACTTGCTGTGGTTGATTACAGCAGTCACATAGTACCTGCAGAGGGCCGGTGCAGTGATCAGTCATTGACGGTGGACAGATCACGCCCACGGAAAGGGGTTAAAGAGTAACTCCACTTTTGTTGAGAAAAAAACATTCTCCTCTGGGTGATCTATGAACCAAGTTTTTTCTTTCACGTTGTCACCTGCATGTACATGCCTCCGTCATCACCTTAGAAAGACACCATTGGACTGTTTTTGTGGACTATTTTATTTAATATATGTTTTCGTTTCATTTGTATATTTTTGAGTGTGTTTTAGCGCTGCACCTTTTTCTATATATGGATCTATGAACATTGCAAGGATTTTAACATACTTTGTTGCAGATTCCTACCTTTTGTTGTGGAGAAATTGCTGTTTGTGTCCATGTGCAGCGGCAATCTGCATGGAAGTCGTTTTGTAATTATCAGTCAGCTGCTACACCTGCAGTGCTCTGAGGAAAATTGAGGGGTCTGCATCCTTTTAGATATGGTTTCCCATTGGGAAAATCTCACCAAAAAAAATATATATATTTATTTTTTTTTTTTTATTTGCTAATTTATTTTCCGACGGAAGTGGGGTTACCCTTTGAGGGCTGAATGAGCCAAAAAAAAAAATCCATTGGAATTTCTAGTTTGCAATAGATTATTTTTACTCGACCAGTTTAGGAATTATATCACTATTTAGGATTTTTTGAGTAAGACTCTAATATGCTACTAATTGCAGTGCAAAATTACATCTATCATAGTGCAGAGCGTTTACTAAAATTTCTAAAATACTTGGCCATAAAGTACTAGGCTAAGGTGTCTGTGATATCTGTTGCAACTCCTTCCGACCCATAATGTAAAAGTAATGTGCTTTCTTTAAAATATGTAAAACTTTCATATTCTGATTATGTCCAGCTTTATTTATTCCAGTAATTGTAAAAGTTTTAAATTATTTTTTTTCAGTATATATAAATGTATTTTTTATTTTACAAACCTCTAATACAAAGTACTATGACACTGGATTCACAAAGCTATTCACTGAAGATTTTCATTAACGTATAACTAAAGGCAAAACGTTTTTTGTTTTTGCTTTGGATAAAGTGCAGAAGGATTAGAACGCCTGTCAGTTTTTATTGCTGTCTGTGCCCTATTTGTCCTTTTTATCATTATCATAGAAAGTAAAAGAAAATCCCAAATTTTGGTTTGTCCCCAGAAAAGTAATAGAGAGGAAATCTTCCATTGTGGGCATTAGTTATGGTGACTTGGGGGTCCCCAAGGAATTTCCTTTCACTTCCTGTTTGACTATGGGACCGGAAGTGAAGGAAAATCTCTGCAATGTAACACAGATGGCAAAAAAAAAATCTGACAGGGGTTGTAACCCACCCTTACTCTATCCAAAATGAAAAAAAAAAGGTTTTGCCTATAGTTCTACTTTAAACCAGTTCTATCACCCTATTTCTTGCTGAAAATCCATATGACCTGACTGAATAGAACAGACAGGGATGGAGGAAGCATTCACTCCTTTGACACGTGTGCACAATTGAGCTTATGTACTGAGAGCTGTAAAAAGTTTTCTTTTTTCTAACCAAACGATAGTCTGGACAATGTGTAAAGGAGCCAGGGTCTTTGTGTAAATATTTTAAATGCAGTATATCATATTTCCTGACATATGCTGGCCATACACTATACGAAAAATCGTTCAAACCCATTTTCGAAAATCAAACATTCGGCCGTGAGAGAAAACGATAGTGCCCTCATGTAATGACCGATAAATCGTTCAATGGACATAAATGAATCCCTTTTTTGTTTGTTTTTTCACATATACTTAGTGCAAACAGTTTGGATGGGAAACACATTAACCTTTCAATTTATCATTCATTCGGCAGAAAATTTCCTTGTCCTTTTTCTTTGGCTAAAAAAATGTCCCAACCGATTACCGATTTGTGCCCATTAACTGTCCGAAAAACAACCGAACTGTCTAAATGACTAAATTTCAGACAATTTTTCTTATAGTGTATGGCCAGCATAGGAATGGAAACTGTTATTTTTCTGTTTTAAGATAAAAAAATTTAAAAAAGAAATAAAAAGAAATTCCATTCATTCCCTTGAACATATTCCCAAGAGAATCTGTTACCTGAAAAATAACACTTGAACATGTCACTGATTGGACAAAGTTATAATTTCTCTGCCAAGTCTGTTGGTGCCCAGGTTAATTCTTGCAATGTAATGATACAAATACTCTTGCATTACCATGATGAATAATTATGTGCAGTGGTTCAACTTCATGTGGCACCAAACATGTTGGAGATTGAAATAATAGGTTCTGCAACTGCATATTTTGCATTGTTTTTTTAACGGATAATAGTAGCTTTTAAAGAGGTTGTAAACCTCAAAGAAAAAAATACTTACCTTAGAACGATGCCCTGAATCTGCGCTGGCACACCGCTGACAGGGCTGACATCTTTCTCTGAGTTACTTCTGGGTTTGCGAGCTCCGGCGCTGTGATTGGCCGGAGCTGCGTTGACATTACTCCCACGCATGCGTGCAGGAGTCCTTCGGTGCACATGCGCCAATGACATCTGCAGCAGGTTATATAGTAAATATTTCCTAGATCAGTGGTTCTCAACTCCAGTCCTCAGGACCCACCAACAGGCCAGATTTTAGGTATTACCTTGGGGAGATGCAGACTAGAATACTGCAATCACTGAGCAGCAAATTATATCACCTGTGATATATCTCAGATATCTTGCAAACCTGGCCTGTTAGTGGGTCCTGAGGACAGGAGTTGAGAACCACTGTCCTGGATGGTGCACATTTGGGAGATGTTTACAGTACCTACAGGTAAGCCTTATTATAGGCTTACCTGTAGGTACAATTAAAGAGGAAGTCTTTACTTCCTCTTTAAGCAGGGCTAAAACAATGGAAAACAATAAGAGAGTGAAAAGACAAAGTATAACTAAAGGAAAAACTTTTTTTTTTTTGGATTGAGTGTAGAAGGATTAGAACACCTGTCGGGTTTTATTGCTGTCTGTGCCCCCATTAAAGAGATTCTCCCTCCCTACTTGTCCTGTTTTCCATTATCATTGAAAGTGAAAGTAAAAGAAATCACCCAAATTGTGGGTTGTCCCCAGAAAAGTAATGGAGGGAAAATCTTCCAACGGGGACACTAGTGACCTGGGGTCCTCAAGGCGTTCCCCTTGATTTGCAGGGATTTACTCTCACTTCCTGTTTGGTTATGGGACAGGAAGCGGAGAAAAAAAACTCCACAATGGGCAGAAAAAAAAAATCTGGCAGGGGTTATAACCCTATCTTGCTCTATCCAAAAAAAAAAAAAAAATGTTACCTATAGTTCTACTTTAAGGCCCATAATCACGATCAGAATACTGTACAAAAAATATTGCTTTTTTGAAGCAATCGTACGATAATCTGATCGTTAGTACACAGCTTTCATCTGAAATTTTCCGAAGGGACAAACACAAAAATGTATACCTCAGTTCACTTCTATTACTTGTCTCTTGTAACCTATTTCTGGAAAATAAAAAATGTCAAAAAATAAAAATAAAAAAGGGACTTAAAATATAATACATATATATAATATATATATATATAATAAATATACACAGAAAAAATCCTGGGTACCCCTATACAAAATGATATCCATAATGTAATTAATCTCCATCAATGAGGAACATGCAACCACTGGTTCCTCAGTGGCAGCTAAAGCACAACGCCCATCCTATAGCATTGCATCTGCTGCCCATCAACAGCTGGAAAAGCAGGGTTTTATTGTACTGGCCTAGGCTAGATTTTTACCCTCTTTGTGCTAAAGTCAGCGTTGCAACTCAATCGCTGAAAAGCCTCTTTTTAAAATGTGTATGAAGGGAGGTTTGAAGTTGGCTTGAAAGAAGCAGCTCAGTACAGTGTAGGAGTTAGTGACAAAAAGCACTCTATGCCCAAGCCCCAGTTCTTTCAGAATAGTGCCATTCATATGCCTTTCCTGTTTCTTCCGTCTATAATTAGGCACAGGATCCTGAGGCAGCTAAAAAGATGGCAGACTGAGTAGAAAGACTATACCTACAAAGCTGTAAGTTTAGTAAATGTTGATCAAGATTCTTGCCAAGGCACCCGGGTTATAGAGAGGTCATTAAGCCCATACTAGGATCAAGGTCTAGGATCTTCCATCAAACTTTCCCTCTTAATACCCATTCATTTTTACTTATGCTAAAGGTCAAACATGAGTAGAAAATAAACAACAAATGTGTACTCTTCTTATATACTCTCAAAGATTCAAAAATACAAGCGTAGTCCCTTAAAAAAGAAAACTGTTTCATGAGGCTACGCAGAGGGAAAAAAAAACACAAAAGTGGTGAGTGTTTTATTTGGCATCACTTAGACAGGATTCCTGCTTGAGCCTTACAGACGTATCCAGACCAGAGGATGGACAGACACTTGCAGAACTGGAGACAAAATGTGCATTAGTCACATGGTGAGTGATTAAGTGAAGTGATTTATTTTCTACATAAAGTTTATTATAATTGCAGCCATTTTTAAAAGTAATTTAAGTTTCTGTTATGAAGGAGTCTACCCACTATGGGAGTATATGTTACATTTCTATGAATGCTTTGTGAGCCTGGAATGATTATAATTATTTTATCTCTTCTATGGATTTCTTTATTTCATAAGGTATTTATTTTGCTGATTTATTTTAAATGTATGTGAACAGGACATTGAGTCCACAAAAAAAAAAAAATGGTCCCAGAAGCTTAGTGTGGAGACTTGCTGAGGCTCCTAGTCCCACATCACCGACAGCTTGCCTCACCCCAGACTGGGCCTTTTGTAATAAGTTTGACATGACTGTAGGAAAGAAAAATACAAGCAACTAAAATTACCATTGGTTAGAATTAACACATTTGCGCAGAGGTCTTGGTCTGGACATGCTATTATTTAATTGGGGACACCCAAGCCTTTCAGTAATTTAGCTGACAAGGGAATAATTTTAGCTGGTAGTGCTGGTGTTTTTGAAATGTGTGCCTGGAGTGTGTGGGGGCTGTGGCTGAGCAGAAAAGAGAGCTCTTTGTGTAGCCTTGAAGAAGAAGTGAGCCTTCCAGAGGTGTGCAGTGGAAAGTCTGGGTCCTGGCCTGAGATGCTGAACACCTGGCCTATGAAGAGTGTGTCCTTAGAGGACACCTTGCTGAAAGTGTTGCAGGACCCTGGGTCAGGAGGCTTTGGCAATTAATGGGAACCAGATGACGGGGGACCTGCAGTTCCTGATCATGCAAGACAGAACTACAGACGTTCCTTTTTTGTTTTCACGGCCTACAGGTGCACGCTTCTTTAGAGTCTCACCTAGAAGACAAGACCATACCATTCCCCTATCTCTGCGTTTCTGTGCATCTGATGGTATTTCCCATAAAGACCCCAAGCCTCTTCTAAACATATGTTTACAGTTACTGTTTACATACTGACATTCAGCTTCCAAGCAAGACAGCTAGGTTTGGGTACACTGAACACCAAGCAATGTTTGCCATCGAAAAAATAAAAAATAAATCACCATAGATGTCACTCGGCTGCATGTGCTGATCAAGTGTATACCCACCAATCTAATGCATAATATATATGTCCTGAAAATCTGTTGCTTCGGGAAATCTCTGGATGTTTGCAGTCATAATATACACATATGTTTACAGAACATGTTTGCAATATTGCATATCTAGCTTCCGCTAGGCTTGTAAAAAAAAAAAAAAAATGAGCCGCTTGCAAAATATTTACAGCAACAACAAAGACATCCTTACTATGATCAGGAGGATGTTTTATTTAGGCATAAGCTTGGGAAAGCCTTGTGGGACACACAACCCTGGAGGACATAGAATGTAGAGCCCACATATAGATATGAGTGGAGCACATAAGTACCATACTGCTGACTTCACATACACATATCAATGGAGCACACACACACACACTGGTTGATTGACTTAGACCCCATACACACTATTAGATTTTCTGAAGATTTTTGTCTTCAGATTTACCAAAACCATGTAGTGCAAGGGTCTGCCTGATTGCATACAAATTGAAACTCTTAAGGTTTGACCTCCTATTAAATGGTTTTGGTAAATCTGATGACAAAAGTCTGCAGACAATCAAATAGTGTGTATGGGGTTTAAAACTGGAGCGTGAAAAATCTGGTGCAACTGTGCATGGTAGCAAATCAGCTTCTAACTTCAGCTTGTTTAATTAAGCTTTGTCAATAAAACTGGAAAGTGGTTGGCTACCATGCACAACTGCACCAGATTTTGCACTGTCCAGTATTTGTAAATGATGTCTGCATACAGATAAGAGTGGCGCATCAGCAGCACACAGAACCTACATACAAATATGGGTGGCGCACACAGAACCTACATACAAATATGGGTGGCGCACACAGAACCTACATACAAATATGGGTGGCGCACAAAGAACCTACATACAAATATGGGTGGCGCACAAAGAACCTACATACAAATATGGGTGGCGCACACAGAACCTACATACAAATATGGGTGGCGCACACAGAACCTACATACAAATATGGGTGGCGCACACAGAACCTACATACAAATGTGGGTGGCGCACACAGAACCTACATACAAATATGGGTGGCGCACACAGAACCTACATACAAATGTGGGTGGCGCACACAGAACCTGCATACAAATGTGGGTGGAGCACACAGAACCTGCATACAGATGAGAGTTGAGCACACAGGCACCATGCTGCAAAGTCTGTATACCCATATAAGAGGGTAAGGATACGGAAAAGAGAACCCGGTTTGATTTACTAAAAATCTGGTGTAGCTCTGCATAGAAACCAATCATCTTCCAGGTTTTATTGTCAAAGCCTAATTAAACAAGCTGAAGTTAGAAGCTGATTGGCTACCATGCACAGCTGCACCAGATTTTGAACTCTCCAGTTTTAGCATATCAACCCCACAGAGCCTTCATACAAATAGTCCAGCACAGAGAACCTACATACAGCTATAAGTGGAAGACACTATTGGGTTGATTTACTAAAACTGGAGAGTGCAAAATCTGGTGATGCTCTGCATAGACCCCAGTGAATATACATACACGTATGAGTGAAGCACACAGATTATATGTACAGAGCAAACAACCTAAATATAGGTATCAGCTTGGAATGGTCCTGATGTATGATGTGATGTCGGGTAACTAATACAACTTCCACAAGAATACATACAACCTTTGGTTATATTGCATCAACCAGTATGGAGATGGCACTGGCACAAAGGGTTAATTGACGTCGAGTCTCTGCCCTGACCACGTGACAGTTAGCTCCACCAATGAGCCCAATTTAATAAAACGGACATCCACCTATTACCTGCAAGCATAAAGGTAGAAGGTCCACCGGCGGAGTGTACAATCACCACCAACACCTCCAGAGAAGCAGATTTCCCCATCCTCCACCCTAAACACAAATAAGTGACAATATAGAACTCCACAATCACCAATATTTCCGATGACCCGGGTCACATAATACAACCAAAGGAGGAGATCTTTAGCACAATTATTTTATTTAATAATAACGTTGTGATCACTTCTGTCATCCAATCACCTGCACATAACTGGCCATCAAATGAACAGAACTCGCCTTATTCAATAAGTGACACTTTAGAATCCTGTAGGGGAAATAGAACACTTTTTTTTTTTAATCCTAGCTACTTCGATATTGTTTAAAAACTAAACACACACAACTTTATTTTTTTTACAATGTATTTTGTAAATAGTTTTATTGCAAATACGGGTGGGTTATGTCCTAAATAAATATACATATAAAATTGTGCATTGCGCCCGGTAGAAATTATTATAAAGGAGGTAATCTCCATAGGACAAATTATACTGGAGGCTGCTGATCTCCAACATGCAGGTTGTAATGAAGGCTGTTGATCTCTATAGGAAAAACTGTGTTGGAGGCTGGTGGTTTTCATAAAGCAGATACTGGAGGCTGGTGATCTCCATAGGAGAGGTTGGCGATCTCCGTGTGATAGACTGTGGAGGCTGGGGTGGAGGCTGGTGATCCCCATAACACCAACTGGAGGCTAGGGAGCTCTGAAGGCACACTGTGCAGCCTGGAAGGTGTTGAGCAAAAAAACTCTGCTGGAAGCTTCAACACTTTGCCTGTGATGTTACCTTGTATGACATTCTGTTGCTGTGTAGTAGAGAGATGTTCTTCTACACGTTTAAGTGTATGAAAACAAGAGTTATTAGTAGCTAATGTATCTGCAGGCGATCTCTCCTCCTCCACCTTTTATAACTTGTCAGTGCAGGAGGCTGCGGAGAGGGCACAAATGTGCAGCAATAATTCATAGCAAGCTCTGCCGGCGTACATGTCTCTGTCTTCATTACTGCATGCAGGCATAGAGACAAGAAAAAGCATCCTAATTCCTAAACCGACCCACTCTATCTATCTATCTATCTATCTAGCTATCTATAGATAGATATATAGATAGATAGATAGATAGATAGATATAGATGCACACGTTAAAAATATATATATATATTAACGTTCAAAAGATATATATATATATATATATATATATATATACACACACACACATATGCAACCCTGTATGCTTTTGCCATTTTCAGTTTAATAAAAAATGTTTATGGCAAAAAATATATATATTTTAATAATATATAGACAAAATCTAAAACTATATACCTCTAAGCACCCAGACTAATATATATAACTATATCTATAAGCACCCAGACTAATATATATATATATATATATATATATATATATATATATATATATATATATATATATATATATATATATATATATATATATATATATATATATACACACCTCTAAGCAACCAGACTAATATATATATATATATATATATATATATATATATATATATATATATACACACACATACACACACACCTCTAAGCACCCAGACTATATATAACTATACCTCTAAGCACCCAGAGACTTGCATGCCACTGTTTGTCCATAAAGATGACTCCAATAAAGGCTGCCAAGTGTTGTAGTCGGAGGGAGGCTATGACAGTCCATGATGATTGTCCCCAGACCTCACACTGGGGTTGTCCAGCTGCTGTGGCTCTTCGGTCACATTGGCTTTCGAAAGGTGCAGAGGGGTCGCTCCCATTCCTGATGGCAATACCATCACACTGACCGATCTGACACTCTCCAAAGCTGGAATGATTCTAGGAGGGGACTGAATGATCCCCCCCTGAAGAACATTTCATTGGCGGATCGTGTCTCTGAAATAGTCAAAACAAAAATAAAGAGTGAATGGGAAAGGCAGCCCAGAAGAGAGGAGCCTGTTGTCAGAGCACTGAGAAATCTTGGGGTGACATCAATAATTCTGTATTGGCGCACAGAAAACTCTGAGCCCTCCTCAGCTGGCTTTTTTTTCACCATAACATATGGCTCCTGTCCTAGGCAGGCTGTGTGTTCCATGGAGGCAGAATAATGAAAATATGGAGAAGGAGGTTCATACACGATTCACACAGCAGAGATTTCTAGTGAGTGTAATAATACAATTAGTGGAGGTGCTGTGTGACTGCTGCCACTGAAGTCAGCCTGTGTGTACTTTATACAATGGCAGCTCTGTGCTTACAACCCTCTAGCAAGGGGTTAAATCATAAAAATCACTTGTGCCCAGAGCACCTATGGAAGGCAGCCCCCTGCCCATGCTGTGTACTGTAATGAGGGCTGATTTACAAAGCATCAGTATATAGAGAAACGATTGGGATTCATTTCTGGCTACTTTTATGTCGATTGGCGCATGATCCCCTATATCGTATATTTTGCTCACTGTCCCCTGTCCCTGCAGGTGAGTCCTAGTGAGTGTAAGCTGGAGAGCCGACTGGTCGGTAGTCGGTACCTGGGCACAGGTGATGGGGCATGGCAAACCCTGGCAGGATTAGAAGGACTGCTAGGAATGTATTAATAATACAGCTACATGCACATGCACTGTTGAGGTGAATGTAAATAAATATAAATATATATATATATATATATATTTTTTTTTAAACAAGTATATATTATGGTCTAATTGTATGCAGCAGCTGGGATGCTCTAGTCTAGTGAAACGTTTTTGTTTTAGAGAAAATCGGTGGGCTCAGTAGTCAGCAAAGCAGCAAACCCGTTAATTTCAGATGAGAGGGATACTACTCTCTTGATAATCTAATTAGAACTACAGTTCTACTAGTGACAGACCCAGAAGAGCTGCTGAGGAATGATCACTTGTGTCTGTGTCCCCTAGAAATACACCGCCACTTTTATTCCTCCTTCCAAAAATCGATATATTCCATGAACTCAGTTATTTTAAAATAACATAAGTTATGGTAAAAAGTGTAAGTATAAACTCTGGATAAATAAGCGTTATTTATTTCACATACATACATACAAGTACCAGAATAATAAACTACCGATAAAACAAGAATGAGCCAAAGTTAAACGAATTTTGGTAACATTCTAGACTGCATGTATTTGTTTTGCAAGATTATATAAAATATATTTTTTTAGTATGTATATGAAAATAGTATATATATATATATATATATATATATATATATATATATATATATATATTGATATATCTATATTATTATACATATCTATATATATATATGTTTTCGGGTATGATATGTACCTTGTTGTTTTCCCTCTTTTATCTGTTGCCTCCTTGGTGCAGATGACAGATTGCAGGGCACAAAGCTCCCCTGGTCGGTGTACAGTCACTCAGGCTCAGGGTATACTATATACATTCATCGGGTATACTTCATACATTCTGAGTATATTCCATACATTAGGTATTTTCCATACAATCGAGATATACTCCATACACTGAGAAATATACTCCATGCATGGATGTATTCCATGCATTGAAGGGTTTATACATTCATGGCATACTCCATACACTCAGGGGATGCTTCAATCAGAATATACATATACATGTTCAGGGCATACGCCATACAATCGGGATAATATACACCAAACATACAAGATATACTCGATACAACCAGGGTATACTCTATACACTCGGGGTATACTTCATACAACCAGGATATACTCCAAACATAATCCATACAATCAGAATGCTACCCCATTCAATTAGGATATAATCCGTAGAATCAGAATACTACCCCATACAATCAGGATATACTCCATACATTCTAGGCATACTCCATACAATCAGGGTATAATGCATACATTCTAGGAAGACTCCATACAATCAGGATATACGCCATACAGTCAGGATATACGCCATACATACAGAACATACACCATACAATCAGCATATACTTCATACATTTAGGATATACTCCATACATACAAGACATAATCCATACAATAAGGATATACTCCACACATTATAGGCATACTCTATAGTTACAATCAGGATGTACGCCATATATACTCCATACAATCTAGATATGCTGTATACATTTAGGGTATGCTCCATACATACAGTCAAGATATAGACCATACATTCTGTGCATATTCCATACAATCAGAATATATTCCATACAACTAGGGTATACGCCATACAATCTGCATATACTCCATATATTCAGGACAAACTCCACATTCTCAGGGTATACTTCTTACAATCAGGATTTATGCTCCATACATCCAGGATATAATCCATACATTCAGGGTATATTCATACAATCAGGTTTATACTCTATACAGTCATGTCACCACTCAGACGTTGTTCTGTACAATCTGACATCGTCTCCCCTGTCTGACCCCCGTCTCTCTCTCTTGTCTTCTCTTGCCCTGAAAAATGATTCCTAGCCCGTGATTGAATTTTATTCCTTCCTGACCAGGCCTGCTTTTATTACATAGACTCCATCAATCTTGGACTAACGCGACATTTGTTTATAGCTCTGGAATGAAATGAATGGCTTTATGAGCCTGATCATAATTAAGACTTCATCTACACAAGCACCAAAGTAGCGAAATGTGCAGCCAGCAGAGAGCAGCGAACTGCCCTAGGAGCTAGCACTCTATAACAATCTGCATCGGTGTATGTGTGGGGTAGAAGGTATAACATCGGCGCATGCAAGACTAAAGGTAAACGTACAATGAATATCGTCCATTCCACAAACCCCTCCCACTCACACACACGTTTTGTTAATGACTGATTTATGCACTCTGCAATATGTGTGCACACATTTTACACATTTCAGAAAAAAACAAAACAATAAAAAACAAAGAGTAAATAAAAAAAAAATACAATTTAAAGTGTAAGAGCAGGACAAAGTCATTGGATTTATGAGTCGTGCTAATAATGTATATATATATATATATATATATATATATATATATATATATATATATATATATATATATATAAAAATATATAGTCTAGGCAAGGGCACTCAAATCGGCTGTATAGGTTTGTATAGAATTGTATAGATATGTCTGGGCTGATTTTCTACTGGATTTGGGAATCTTCTCCAAAAAATAAAAAATAAGCGTGTCAATATTCACTATAGTCACGTGAAAGGCATCTGGGTATACAGGGTAAACAGGTTATTTTTTATTTTTTTTTACATGATTGGATGATGAAGTGAAAATCCACATAATGTATAAATGTTTGTTTATGTACCTTTGATGGTTGTGTTTATCATTATTATTATGTTCATTTCCTTTTGAATCTTGTTAATATATGTTTAATTGCGCTGCAATAAATGAATACTCTCAGCTTCTTTATTGAATCAACCTCATTGTAGTGCCCATTACATGAACTTTTTGCTATATGTTCTTCTTCATTTGTCACCTTATAAATAAATAAAACAAATGTTCCAAAACGTGTTTTTGTGCCTGTTCTTATTGGTATGGGTCTGTAGTGTTTGTAGAAGTACATTATTACTAGGTGACTATGCGGTGCCCCAGCTACATGGCACATATAACTGGCAGACAGAGTGCCATGGTACCGTGCTTATACACTGCCACTACTATTACAAGCAGGCTGCTATAATTGCTACAGACAGAGTTGCTCATCTGTTCATGTTCCAGTATAGATATACAGGCATACCCCACTTTTAAGTACACAATGGGGTTTATTTACTAAAGCTAGAAAGTGCAAAATCAGGCTCACTTCTGCATAGAGACCAATGAGCTTCTAACCCCAGCTTGTTCAATTAAGCTTTGGTAATAAAACCTGGAAGCTCATTGGTTTCTATGCAGAAGTGAGCCTGATTTTGCACTTTCTAGCTTTAGTAAATAAACCCCATTGTTTACTTAAAAGTGGGGTATGCCTGTACTTGATTATTCAGACCAGTGTGAGAAATGGTAACCTTGAACTAAACACGGGGAATAGGTTTCTCAGGACTGTACAGGTAAGTACATCCCACCTAAGTATGCACTAATGTTATTGCGTTCATTGATAAAACATTAACACTTTCCTATAACAAGTGAGAAAAAGGGCAGGGGCTATGACAATGACATTAACACACATATACACCAGGAATGGGATTTTTTGACATTTATGAATATATTCATGTGATCTGAGTTACATTCCTGCATTATAGAATGTGTTTAATCATGACCCAGTGATCTGGGGCTGTGCTCCCCTCCTTCCTCCTACCTGGGGAAAGCATTGCTATGTCAAGGAGAGAAGAAGCCGCCTTTGTGATTACTTATTGCTGCTTTTTGATTGCTATAAATCAGAAGAGAAGCTTATCAACGAGGATTATAGACCGCATAATCCTAGAAGGCAATTGCATGAACAGCTCAGACACGCATACCTTCAGACGTGGCAAATTTTTTCCTCTCCAATAATATGGAGTGAATTACATTGAATGAACTCATGACAGATTGTCCTCTTCACAAAGTGCAGCAATCTATGTCTAATTATCATTGTGAGTGATTTGTCCCGGCCAGCACAGCCCTGTCAGGGGTTCTTGTAACAATCAGAAAACAATTACACAGGTATTGGAACAGAATTCACATAGGTGTAAAAAATGGATCGTGCAGGAGCAGCGCACATCCACCAATTGTCAGCTCCTCTGTATCAGGGGGGGATCTCCCTCCCCCCCCCCCCCCCCACTACCCGGCTGGTAAAAGGATCATCCGCCCAGCGCTGTGTGTTATTTGGTTATAATTAGTCATGCTCCTCAGATGTTTGTCTTGCCTATTTCACACACACAACATCCCATCCCACTGAATGATGAGAACTATCAGGAGACCCAGGACAAAAAACCACAATCCTCTACATTGCCAATCATACACAATATAGAAAACCTGCACACAAATCATCCACAATTTATACTTGTCCACAAAGACTAGTAGTACATGCAGCACTACTTGTATTGTTTCTATGCTTTTTATTATTAGTTGTTTTTATATCTCTAAATTAACAATTCATTCTATCTATCTAATATCAGGGGGCAATAACACACACATACACCAGGAGATAGATATAATTGTTAATTTAGAGATATTAAAAAAATAATATATATCTATATACATATATATATCTATCTATATACATATCTATATCTATCTATATATATATACATATTATTATAACATATATTATAACAACTGATTTGAATATATATATATATACATATATATATATCATATTTTATATTATATATATATATATATATATATATATATATATATATATATATATATATATATATATTATAACACATTATTATAACATATATATATATATATATATATATATATATATATTATAACATATATTATAACAACTGATTTATATATATATATATATATATATATATATATATATATATATATATATATATATATATATATATATATATATATGTCAGTTGCTATCGCCCATGTTTATATATTATGCCGTGAAAATATTAGCACTAATCTGATGTTCTGTTTCTTATATTCATTATTTGCTGTAGAAGCGTTAATAAGAAAAGATGAGCATTCTACTGATCTGATTTACTAAAGGAGTTGAGAACCACCGCACAATAAATTAACATTATTCAATCACGTGTAAATGAAAGGGGTAAACAAAAATGGGCTTTTACATGACTGGATAAATCTTCAGTTCTTGAGTAAATTGCTCTATCTATCTATCTATCTATCTATCTATCTATCTATCTATCTATCTATCTATCTATCAATCTAGTATTAATGACACGTTTTAGCGGCAGGTAATAATCGGCCCATAACCGCTGATATGTATCAATTATTCCTTGCTTAAGCTGGCCATACATTATACAATTTTCTTATTCAATTTCCTTTAGATTTACCTTCAACTATGTAGTGCAAGGGCCTGTCTGTCTGCATACAAATTGAGGCTCCATGCACACTGGGCTTAAAAAAACGTTTGTTCTCTTGGGAGTAAGGTTTGACCTCATATTATATGGTTATAATATATTTAAAACATACTACAGGCATACCCCACTTTTAATTACGCAATGGGGTTTATTTACTAAAGCTGGAAAGTGCAAAATAAGGCTCACTTCTGCATGGAAACCAATCAGCTTCCAGGTCTTATTACCAAAGCTTAATTGAACAAGCTGGGGTTAGAAGCTCATTGGTCTCTATGCAGAAGTGAGCCTGATTTTGCACTTTCTAGCTTTAGTAAATAAACCCCATTGTGTACTTAAAAGTGGGGTATGCCTGTATATGGTTTTAGTACATTTAAAAGGAAAATTGTACAAATAATTGTATAATGTATGGCCGGCCTCACTCTGCCCAGTGTTAATTCAACAAGAGTTTTGACACATTTTCTAAGAAATTAATAAACCTTTTTTTGTTTTTTTTGTTTAGCCCTTTAGGAACATGCAAAGCTCTCTGACATTACATTCTCCATATTGTTTAGAAAATTAATAGAGGATTTTGCGTATAAGCAGCTGCATGCATTCCGTACAGTAAAGTCTCCGAAAATAAAAATAAAATCTATACTAGAAGCAAGGCACAGAAAATAACTTTTTATTCCATTGTAAGGCAGAAAAGACTGCATAGGGCAGGGCCCATGAGCCAGCGGTGCCACCAATTGCCCACTGGCCACAATGCCAAATATCCCCGAATCCCAGTCTTTCCAGTACCAGTTCAGCTGCAATCCCCCCTTCATAAGCCTGAAGGACTGGTATCCACTGTTAAAAATCTTCAAAAGAAAAAAAAAATACAATAGAGATAGTGATAAGCTTTTCTAAGAAACACTTTAGATAAAATAAAAGGCCTGACCCTACAGACCTTATGAACGCCATCGTAAATGTATATCAAAACATAGAAGAGTCTGGCTCAAAATGTAGAGAATTGGATAGGAATGGAGACCTAAATAAATATTATCAGGATGATGATTCATATTATTATGACGATGATGATTATTATTATTTAATATTATGATGACGATGATTATTATTATCATAAACATCATCATCATATTTAATATTATTTCACCCAGTGAACTTGTGTCTTTTTTTTTCAACCTATATAACTTTTTTTGTTATTTTATGTAAATAACTTAATGACCTAATTAAATAATTCTTTTTTTTTTTTTTAATCCATGCATGAAAACCGTACCGGCCCTGGAAACACGAAATACATGTAACATAACAATGCATTTAACATTAAAAATATATTTGATGTCAGTACACAGCTTATCGTTAGAACAGATTTTCCTCCTTTAACAAGCGGTCATTTATTAGCAATAACCATTAACGATCGACTCTGACAACGAGCCATAACAATTACACTAAAGTGCCCCCTTCTAGATAAAGCAGCCTGATTACTCCCAGCCTTATCAGCCGAGGCCTAGCTGTCTGTAATCTGTTCATCATCTTTCACATACTGATTGACAGGGCGGATCACTAGCAGCTAATGAATTGATTGTATTTCCTGATCTATCAGTACAGGAGGAGGGGATGTACACTGCCTCAGGTTTTTTACCTTGTAAATTAAGGTAAGAGATAGCTGGAATATCCGATCTGACAAGAAGTAGGCAAGGGCTGGAGTTCTCTATACTTCAAACACTGGAGCACAGAGATTTTCACACAATAACAAGAGATACGTGTATCTTTTTATCAAATTCCTCCCACTACCAGCCATAAATAACCTTTAGCTGTTAAATAGAGTGTGAGGATCATTGCTCAACTCATAGATCATTTATATATTAGATCATTTATATGAGATATTAATAATAATAAATAATATAAATTATTAAATATATATATACACATCTACACCCACATATGTATGTATATATATATATATATATATATATATATATATATATATATATATATATATATATATATATATTTTTTTTTTTTTTTTTAAATATATATATATATGTGTATATATATATATATATATATATATATATATATATATATATACACACACACACACGCACACACACATAATTGATTATATATATATATATATATTAGCTTTCAGATTAATTAATTGTACAATAATAACAGGACTCACTTTAAAATAACATACATAACTAATTGCTAACTGTATTGCAACTTTAACACTAAAAACAAATAATCTTTTTCACAGAATATAATTAAGAGGTCACGTTCCCTCCACCAAACCAGGGTAAATGAAAGATAATAATATTAATATTAATAATAATAGTAATAATAAAATATAAGTATATTACTAAATGCACTGTATTAACGAGAGGCGATGTTATTTTTAAAAATTAGCAGACGTCGTTATCGTTCAATCCGATTGGTCATTTATTAGGAAACAAACAAATACTACTATGCCTTCAAAATATTTTCAACAGAAAAATAAAATAAAACAAACCGATAAAATAAATGGGGGTACATTTCCCTTTTTTTGTAATGAAAACACAAGTGTTCAAACAAAGCTGTTAGACAACACTGTCTGATTTGGTCCTCATTCTCCATGTACACTTTTTTTTAAAATAAATTACTATATTGCAATTTACACCTTAGAACAAGTTCATAAAAAGCTGGCCTTATATATATATGCTCTTTTAACAAATGAAAATAGGATAACTTACAAAATGGGATCTCTCAGAACAATGGGGAACTTACGTGTCGTTTGTAAAAAATGATAACACTGAACCCTGAACATTCTGAGTCTTTGTACAAAGCTAGGTCTGATTTTTTTTTTTTTTTTGGATGGAAGTTTTGGAGATTTGTTTTACTCACTAACAATATGTCTAATGAGCAATGGGTGGAAGTTTGGGGCTAGGTTGGGGTCAGAACTTGCTGCAGTCATAGACAAAGGCCCCTGATGTGCGGTACAGGGACTGGCTGGAAGGAAAGGACATCTGACAGCTGCTATTACCATTCACTGGGGAGCTGTTTAAACCAATTCTCTGTGATTCGAACATCTCTCGCACAGAGTGGAAGTTCTGCTGCTGTCCTGGGTAGGTGGCCCCAGTTAGGTGGCCCAGATCCCCCGACTGATTCAAGTACCATGAGGGGAGCCTGCCTTGGTGTGGATGGTCCTGTCCAGAGTTTAGGCTGCCATGGCTGAGAGCAGAGGTGGTGGTGGTGGTGATGGAATAATCAGGTAATGTCTCTTCTACTGTAGTGGCTACCGGGGTATTGGTGGGGGTCAAGTGACCAGACCTGTCCCCAGAATATAGACTCATGGCTTGCATGTTACAGTGATAGGTCCCTGTAGAGCCTGCAGCACTGGTGTTCTGGCTGCAAGGTGAGCTGTAGATAGAGCCCTGGCCTGGAGAATAGCTTAGTGAGAGTGAAGGGGCCATCCCTGTCCTGGAAGGGGCGATCAGACTGGTGGCTAGTTCTCCAGAACCCTGGGGAGATCCTCTAAGGGAGGTCATGATGTTGTCCACACTGAAGCCTTGGCTGTGGTGCTGTTGGTGAGGGTGGTGAGACTCTTCCAGACTCATGGACCTGCTGGACGGGATGCTGTGTGGGCTACCACTGGACATACTGCTACTGTCAGGGCTCTCTATCTTGGGCACCGCACTCAGGGCAGGTGACATGGCCTGGGGAGGAGAAGAAGTCCCATTCTCGGTCTTTATATCCTGGATCCTGATTGGCTGGTTGTTGCTATCTTGCTCCCCTTGACTTGGCTGAGCCTGCCGCTGGGACTGCTGCTGACCAGAAGGTGCCTGGGTGTTGTGATGCTCCTTCAGGAGCCGCTCCTTCTCATCTTTGGCCCCATCTTTGCTCACATCTTTTTTCTTGAACCTTCTCCTCCTCCTCAAGAAGCTGCCATTCTCAAACATGTTGTAGGAGTCTGGGTCCAAAGTCCAGTAACTGCCCTTCCCTGGCTTCTTGTCGTCCCTGGGAACCTTGACAAAGCACTCATTGAGGGACAGGTTGTGCCTGATGCTGTTTTGCCAGCCTTGCTTGTTGTCTCTGTAGAAGGGGAACCTCTCCATGATGAACTGGTAGATGCCATTCAGAGTGATCTTCTTGTCTGGGGCGTTCTGGATGGCCATGGTGATCAGGGCGATGTAACTGTAGGGGGGTTTCACCATGTCCTTAGGCTGAGGCTGGGGGGTGTAGGGCCCATAGGCTCTGGCCATGCCGGCCTGGTACTGTTCATGAGCCGGGTGGGAGTACATGCTCATAGGGGCAGGCATGCCAGTATAGCCCCCTCCAGCTGCCGCGGCAGCAGCTGCTGCTCTGTAATAGCCTTGCTCCGCTCCCAGATATGGCACAACACCCAGAGAGTTGGGGCTGGACACCGAGTACCGAGCCTGCATGGTGGGCCAAGCACGCCAGCCTCCCTCCCTCGTACTGATCGGGCTGAGCTGTCAGGAGCCGATGATCTCTAGCATTCAGTATCCGCACCGATCAGTCCTGACACAAACATCCACAGGGACAGCACACTCCTGATCCTGCCAGGCCCACAGCACTGCGGACAGCTCAACTCATAGAGCCACACACCGACCGACCGACAGCGATCTCCACTTCACGGCCGATCCCGCTCCTCCTCAGTGTCCAGACCCCGGTGATCGCAGTCCCGGTGTGTGGGGCGGGGAGCCGGGCAGTAGAGCTCACTTTCTCCTCCCTGGCTGGGACAGCATTGGGAAAACTTCTGAACTTTTGAGCATCAGACGCAGGCAGGGACTTTTTTACACAGCCCTTCTAGCCCCGCCCACTCCAGCCCAACCCTCCAATCGGAAAGCGGATCTCGGCCTGTGAATGGAAAAAACACAGACAGCTTCCACATACACCGGGGGCCAGGCAGCAGCGGCAGCGAGAGCTGGATTGTAGGGACTGACCACACACCCTGATCCTCTCTCATGGCTCCACACACTCACCCCACTGCCCCCAGGGCCTGCACACTCACCCCACTGCCCCCCACACACTTACCCACTGCCCCCAGGGCCTGCACACTCACCCCACTGCCCCCCACACACTTACCCACTGCCCCCAGGCCCACACAGCGCCCCACTGCCCCCCACACACTCACCCACTGCCCCCAGGCCCACACAGCGCCCACTGCCCCCCAACACACTCACCCACTGCACATCACACCCACATCATCACAGCCAGCTATGGGCACCTCTGAACTGGCATCCACACACAGCGCAGGGTGCTCCCTACATTTCTGGACAATCTTCAAAAGTTACTAAATATTATATTGGAAAACAAGGTCATTTCCATCCTAGCAATCACAGCACAACAATCGCTCTCTCTCCCTATATATATATATATATATATATATATATATATATATATATATATATATATATATATATATATATATATATATATATATATATATATTATCTCGCTCTATATATAGAATTACATAATCTCTGTATCTTCGTATCCCTCTCTCTATATATGTCTCTCCCCCAATATATAATCTCTCTCTATACTTTATATACATGCATGTATATAAAATCTTTCTCTCTCTCTCTATATATATATAATCTTTCTCTCTATAATATCTCTCTCTCTAAATATATATGTATATAAAATCTCTCTCTCTCCATTTAATCTCCCTCTCTCGTCTACCTCTATTCCATCTCTCTCTATAATCAATATATTTAATCTCTCTATTTAATCTTTGTCTCTCTCATTATATATATATAGTCTCACTCTATTTAATCTCTCTCTCTCTCTCTTTAATCTCTCTTTCTAGTCTCTCTATATCAATATATTTAATCTCTCTCTCTATTTAATCTTTGTCCCTCTCTCATTTATATATAGATAGATAGATAGATAGATAGATAGATAGAGAGAGATTAAATAGAGAGAGACTATATATATATATATATATATATATATATATATATATATATATATATATATATACACACACACACACACAAATAATCTATCTCTCTCTCTTTTTTTTTAATTTCCCTCCCTCTCTCTATTTAATCTCTCTCTCCCTCTAGTCTCTATCTCTGTAGCAATATATTTAATCTCTCTCTCTCTCTCTCTCAAATCTCTCTCTCTATTTAATCTTTGTCTCTCTCATTATATATATATATATATATATATATATATATATAGTCTCGCTCTAATTAATGTATCTGTCTAGTCTCTCTCTCTATTTAATCTTTGTCTCTCTCATTATATATATATATATATATATATATATATATATATATATATATATATATATATATATATATATATATATATATATATATAGTCTCTCTCTAATTAATGTATCTCTCTAGTCTCTCTCTCTATTTAATCTCTCTCTATATAGATATCTATAGATATAGATATATATATATATATATAAAATTCTCTCCCTATATATATTCTATAGCGACAGAGCTGGAAATATGTATTCATCAGGTAATATCAGTCCTGTTCCTAGTGCTCATAACTATGTCTGTTTCTTCCAGCCACACACCCATTCTAGAGATGATTGTGGTTTGTGTTTTCAGTCCTTTCCAATGAGCCCATAGCGGATATTTAGATGAGAAGATGTGGTTCTAACGCTAGTATATAAAAAATACTCACTCATCCTTATAAAATAAATCCACTTCCACTATAACGTAACAAAAGGTTGGATGACCAAGCTTAGTGAAGTGCCACCACCATACATACATTGACAAGAGCCTGACATGTACTATAGCTAAGTGCACTTATCACAAGCCGTCACCAAACTGCACTTCAATGGCATTCTGTGCAATGTGCTAACAATCCTCTCCTTGCATTGATGAATGGCGATCGCCGGTAATACATTCGCCATTTGCTCTGTAGGAACCAGCAGTGCACCGGTGTATGCATATGAAATAGTAGCATTCACATGGAGAGACATCGGAGTTGAGGGCTTCATGACCATATGACCAGTGATGTCCAACTGTGCAAGTGATCAGACATTCATTAATACTTTCATCACAAGCCTGCTTCTAGAAAACCTAATTAAACCAAATTTAACAGAGTGGGAAAAGTAGTGGACACTTGCTAAACTGTTTTGTATATCATGGATTTGACACCTGAAGAAAGGGTGCTTTGTAGAGATGGTGGTGTCCTGGAACTTTTGGCCTCATTAAAGTCTATTCCGCTCTATTCTCACCTGCCTGTTACTGGCTGAAAATCAAAGCAAGGAAAGTGTGTGTAGCACCTTGTGTGGGGTCACTAGTGTGGGCCACATGTGGTCATGACAGGGTTAAGGTGAAGGGTCTACATAGCTCTGGCTGGATGTATTCTACAAATGTTTGTTTGTCTTTAGACCTCTTCCCAACACATAAAAATCTGACACCTGTTTAGGCAGCAGTGCTAAATACCCTTAAAGGGTTTGAAATTCCTCTGCTTGGGGAACTCTCTCTATTATCTTACATGCCCTAGGACATCACCAGGACTTGTGCCAATGTGGAAGTGTTCCCATCTGCCAAATACAGAAGGGACATTGGTGTCAAGCCTTCATTTGCTGGTACCATTTAATTATTCTCCAAAATTCACATGTATTCTGCTGTATGCAGAGTCTAATATAAAAGTATATCTAAAATAACACAATCTCTTCCTAAATAAAAGAATTAGAATACTTTACCTGTCATTGCCTCTTCTTTTATTAGTGTGTATCATTTTTAGTACATAAATGACACATCCAATGTTATAAAATTCATTCGTGTATGATAAAGTAGCAGAAGTACTTGGGAAAAAAATATTATTTCAATCTTCAGCCCCTTTCCCCAAAACAAACCGAATTCTAAAGGAAATTCCACAAAATCCTCTCTAGAAATAATGAATTATAGGAAACAATAGTAGAGTAATAATATTATGAGATGTGATGTTACATTGTTCATTTTTAGGTTATCTGTAGACGATGATCCATTTTCACACAAAGGCTAATTTAAAAATAATTTAGCATTTCATTTTTAACACTAGGTGATATGGATATAAAGCACGCAGGACTATTACAAATATCATTTGTGTGTTACTTAATTTTGAATATAATTACTTTGATATGTACACAGCCCTGCTGCATATACATATATAAATACATATAAATAAATAGGCTGGTGGGTAATACAGGTGAAAGAAAAGTTCTCTCTCTAGATTTTCCTTCCCAGAGACCTGCAGATGAACTTTTATTTGCCAGCCTGAGGCTGTTTATACTGAGCTAGATATCCACTTTTCACTCTGCTACCCCCTCTCTTAATAAACAGGCGGCTTACTCAGCCGCATTACCTCAGTCCTTGCTGTTCTCCTGGCCAGGCTGGGAACAAGTAAAAGAGTCAAGGCAGAGGGGAGGTAGGAGACCTCTGTGACTGCAAACCCGGCTCCAGACATTTCACTCTATGCATTAACATAGCATGGAAACAGCAACAACACGGGCAAACCAACTATTCTTTGTACATTACTAAACGCTACTTTCAATTTCATAAAAAATATATATATATAACTAGTTATGGCCTTGCATTTTTTATTTACATAAATAATAATAATAACGAAATAATAATAATAAAAAGTAGTAGTAATAATAATATATAATAATATACAAATAATAAATATTATGAAACTACTACTACTACTATTTTAGGATGATAATAATGCTACTATTACTGATAATAATAACAGTAACAGCAACAACAATAATCATTTTTTAAAATGATACTACAACAACTATTACTAATTTTAATAATAATTCCAATAATGATGATTCCATACTATTCAAAAGAGTATTAACCGTAACAGCAATAATAATGTTAATAATGATACTACTACTACTGCTGTTACTTATATTAATTTTAATAATGACACTACTACTGTTACTAATAACATTTTACTAATGATATTAACACTACTACGACTACTACCAATAATATTCATAATAATGTTAACAACAATACTGCTACTACTACTAATAAAAACAATTTTAATAATGACACTGCTACTACTTTTACTAATAACATTTTAATATTGATACTACTACTACTACTACTACTACTACTAGAACTACTACCAATGATGATATTTTAGGGGCTGCTAACAATCTCGATGAAACATAAACTACTACTACTACTACTACTACTACTACTACTACTAATACTACTACTAGAACTACTACCAGTGATGATATTTTAAGGGCTGCTAACAATCTCGATGAAACATAAACTACTACTACTACTACTACTACTACTACTACTACTACTACTACTAGAACTACTACCAATGATGATATTTTAAGGGCTGCTAACAATCTCGATGAAACATAAACTACTACTAGAACTACTACCAATGATGATATTTTAAGGGCTGCTAACAATCTCGATGAAACATGAATTACTACCACTACTAATACTACTAGAACTACTACCAATGATGATATTTTAAGGGCTGCTAACAATCTCGATGAAACGTGAATTACTACTACTACTACTAGAACTACTACCAATGATGATATTTTAAGGGCTGCTAACAATCTCGATGAAACATGACCAGACTGTGTTATTGACTAAATATTTTTTTCACAGCTAAACTGTAAAATAGGAAATATCAAAGGAAAGGTGATTTTTATTGTAGAACAATGTTTCCTTTTCTTTAGCATAAATACAATAAACTGGTTCCCAACAAATCCGGTCCTAGGTTATTTTTGTTATCTCGCAAATCCATTACAATACAATGATTTCAGCCATGCATATAGTTTACATACATGCTACTTGTCAACTTTGATTTAGCATTGTGCCCGGCTGAAGAAAGTGACTTGGGGTGAAAATAAATAAATTGCTGTTGTTTCATATAATGTTAATACTGTTTCCATCAGACAGATGTCCTGGCTGTATTTTAGTGAGAAGCAGTGTTTGGTCCTGGGTTGTAGCACACATGTGGCACAGATTTGTGAACATGGATTGGATGCTTGGTTGAGTTTCCATCATCAGTAATATGACAAAATACAGTATCTGTAGCTATAGAGATACAACGAATGTGGCAGGACTGACCAAGAAGATCAATGCACGTTTGTCACCTGTCTCCTAGTTATGTGTACAGTACGTGTATATATTTGTTTATATTACAACGATGTTCTTTTCATCTAAGCACCAAATAATAAAATACATCCGTTAAATAATGTTATATTCATTATCAGTGTGGGCTGTGGGTGGTTAGACGTTCCTCTTGAACACTGTTTATAAGGACTTGTGCGATCCGATCTTTTCATAAAAGGTAACGAGTTTTCTTTTTAGCTAGGAGGATAGGAATGTAACAAAATACTGCCATGATTTAAATGGTCCTGTTAGTATTTTCTTAGTGTAGTTTTTTTTATTTTTTTTAATTAAAAAATGGTGATACCTGTGTGCTCAGTGACATCAGACAGAACACAAAGTGCTGAGTACTACTGTCATGACGTCATAGATGTGACTTGTGACATCAATGCTCATGTAGGGACAGAGCCCCACACTTCTCTAATGGTCTTTCCTTATTTCTCCCTGACTGGTGACACTTCTAGATCATGGATGCCAATTTGTACCTGATAATTCAGGCTGCCTTTCAGGAGTGATGCTTTGCAGAGGGATAATTACTCTAATCCGGTAAATGATTGTAATTACAATGTAGCGCTATAATAGCAGGGGATGATGAAGGATTCACCCTCCTCCTCCTCCTCGGTGTGTGTGTAATTTGTCCTCTAGTTTATTGTCAAACTGTCATCTCCAGTTGTTAGAAAACACAATAATCGGCGATCAGTAGTAGGCGCTATGATCACATCGTCCATTGTGACATTGGCACAGGCAGTGAAGGTTTCTCGGACAGCTGATCGGTAATATTATGTCGGGGAGGTTTTGTATTGGATGGGAAAGTGCTGACGCCTGCTGCATTTCTGGGGCTTTGCTCACAATGAGCCGGAGCCACCTGTCCGCTCTGGGCTGGCCTGGAATCGCGGGGCTCGGTCGCCCTCTGCTGCTCACGATTGGAACTGCGTGTTTCTACTATATTGAAGAATGGGCCGTTTTATACAATCCAGTGTAGTGTGGGTCATTTCATCTAAAAACTCCTATAAAAACACACACAAGAGGGCGGAACTCCTCGTGCATTACCACCATACAATTTATCGAGTCCCAAAAGACAAATGGATACTCACAAGCCATTAAAAACAGCAGACATGTAACAAACAAACTTGAGTCCCATCTTGAGACCATCTGCTAAGAAAGCCAACACGTTTTGGGAATCAAACTCCCTTCCTCAGAGCTAAACCAGCCTACTGTGCTGTCACCTATTAAATGTCCACGGATCAAAAACCGCCCCCTCCTCTGTCAAGGAGCCAGTAGGTCGGCCTAGAAGGTGCCTGCCCCTCAACACTAAGACAACATCCACCACAATGCATGCCTGTTGGTGTAAACAGACCTGTACTCTCCATGGCAGGTGTCAATTGAGGTTTTTTTTAACCACTTGACAACTGGGCACTTAAACCCCCCTCGTGACCAGACCAATTTTCAGCTTTCAGCGCTCTGACACTTTGAATGACAATTACTCAGTCATGCAACACTGTACCCAAATACATTTTTTGTCCTTTTTTCATACACATAGAGCTTTTTTTTGGTGGTATTTGATCACCTCTGGGTTTTTTATTTTTTGCATTATAAATGAAAAAAGAACGAAAATTTAGAAAAAAAAAAAAAACAAATATTTCTTTGTTTCTGTGATAAAATTTTGCAAATTATTATTTTTTCTTCATAAATTTTGGCCACAATTTATACTGCTACATATCTTTGGTAAAAAAAAAAACAAAACCAAATTAGTGGATATTATATGGTCTTTGTGAAAGTTATAGAGTCTACAAGCTGTGGTGCAAATCATAAAAAATTGATCACACCTGATGTACTGACGGTCTATCTAATTTCTTGCGACCCTAGCAAGCCAGGAAAGTACAAATGACCCCTTTTTTGAAAGTAGACATTCCAAGGTATTTAGTAAGAGGCATGGTGAGGTTTTTGATGTTGCAATTTTTTCCCACAATTCTTTGCAAAATGAAGATTTTTTTTCCCCCCACAAAATTGTCATTGTAATAGGTTATTTCTCTCACAGGGCATGTGTATACCACAAATGACACCCCAAAATAAATTCTGCTACTCCTGCTGAGTATTACGATACCACATGTGTGGGACTTTTCCACAGCCTAGCCACTTAGAGAGGCCCAACATGCAGGGAGCACCATCAGGTGTTCTAGGAGCATAAATTACACATCTAACTTGTTGACTACCTATTACACTTTTGAAGTCCCTGGAGCACCAGGACAATGACACGTGACACTGACATGGCACCGATGACAGATGACACTAATACGTGGTACTGATGACACGTGACACTGATGACAGATAACACTAATATGTGGCACTGATGACACGTGGCACTGATGACAGATGGCACTTATACGTGGCACTGATGACATGTGGCACTTATACGTGGCACTGAGGACAGATGGCACTAATATGTGGCACTGGGGACAGATGGCACTGACAGCTGGCAGTGGGGACAGGTGGCAGTGGGGACACGTGGCAGTGGGGACACATGGCAGTGGGGACAGGTGGCACTGACATGTACTGTGGGCACTTTATTTTCCGTATTTTTTTTACACTCACCGCTGCAGCCGTTTGTCTCTCCCTCCTTATGCGCTTTCTCTGTGTGAGAAGGGAGAGCCAGCGATGAGAGATGATCTCATATGTTTACATATGAGATCATCTCTCATTGGAAGCTCCGATCGCACTGTAAACGGCCGCTGTGATTGGCCAATTACAGTGATCTGTGACTGGCTGTGTCCAAGGGACACGGCCAGCACAGAATTTCCCCGATGCACGCTCGCGGGAGCACGCAATGCGGAAGTAAACAGGAGGACGTCCAGGGAAGCCCTCCCGGTAATTGGCGTCCGTGCTGTAGCCATCTTTTGGCTATAGTGCGGATACCTAGTGGTTAAACAATCATTATTGTGAAGGGGTGCTTAAAATGGTTACTTTTTATTGACACTGTTTAAATCCAGTGGCGGCTGGTGACGTTTTAGGAGGGGAGGGTGCCAGACCCCGCCCTTCATTCTGACCCCTCCCACTTGGATAAAATGGGCGTGGTTTCAGCGAATAGTGGGCGTGGCTTAAAGGGTGTGGCTCTGAGGGGTTGTGGTTAGCATCTGAGATGAACGAGGGATGGAGGGAGAGAGGGAGGGACAGCAGGCCCAGATCCTACACAACAATAGAAATATGTGTATTCTAGAAAGTTTAACAATTAGCTAAAAAAAGTTACTCCAAACACCTGGTGTTAGCACTTCAATCATCCCAGCACCATGGTTGTTATGGTGTCAGGATGATTGAAGCGCATTTTTTTTATTATTACATTGCAATATAAAATGAAATCATTCAACTCACCATAATGCAGAATCAGTGGGATCCCTGAGTGTGTCACCTGCCACATCACCTGCCACCAGATGCCATCTTGTGTCTCCAGCGAAGTCCATCCTTACACCAGGTGCCCCCAGCGGAGTCCATCCTTACATCAGGTGCCCCCAGCGGAGTCCATTCTTACATCAGGTGCCCCCAGTAGAATCTGTCCTTACATCAGGTGCCCCCAGCCGGAGTCCGTCCTTACATCAGGTGCCCCAGTGGAATTCGTCCTTACATCAGGTGCCCCCAGTGGAATGCGTCCTTACATCAGTTTCCCCCAGCAGAGTCCCTCCTTACATCAGGTGCCCCCAGCAGAGTCCCTCCTTACATCAGGTGCCCCCAGTAGAGTCCCTCCTTACATCAGGTGCCCCAAGCAGAGTCCCTTTTTACATCAGGTGCCCCCAGAGGAGTCCCTCCTTACATCAGGTGCCCCCAGCGGAGTCACTCCTTACATCAGGTGCCCCCAACGGTGTCCCTCCTTACATCAGATGCCCCCAGCGGAGTCCCTCCTTACATTAGGTGCCCCCAGCGGAGTCCCTCCTTACATTAGGTGCCCCCAGCGGAGTCCCTCCTTACATCAGGTGCCCCCAGCGGAGTCCCTCCTTACATTAGGTGCCCCCAGCGGAGTCCCTCCTTACATCAGGTGCGCCCAACAGAGTCCCTCCTTACATCAGTGTCCCCATCAACAGAGTCCCTCCTTACATCTGTGTCCCCATCAGCGGAGTCCCTCCTTACATCTGTGACCCCATCAGCGGAGCCCCTCCTTACATCTGTGTCCCCAGCGGAGCCGCTTCTTACATCTGTGTCCCCAGCGGAGCCCCTCCTTACATCTGTGTCCCCAGTGGAGTCCCTCCTTTCATCTGTGTCCCCAGTAGCGGAGCCCCTCCTTACATCTGTGTCCCCATCAGTGGAGCCCCTCCATACATCTGTGTTCCCATCAGCGGAGTCCCTCCATACATCTGTGTCCCCAGAGGAGCCCCTCCTTACATCTGTGTCCCCATCAGCAGAGTCCCTCCTTACATCTGTGTCCCCCATCAGCAAAGCCCCTCCTTACATCTGTGTCCCCATCAGCGGAGCCCCTCCTTACATCTGTGTCCCCAGCAGAGCCCCTCCTTACATCTGTGTCCCCAGCGGAGCCCCTCCTTACATCTGTGTCCCCATCAGCAGAGTCCCTCCTTACATCTGTGTCCCCATCAGCAGAGTCCCTCCTTACATCTGTGTCCCCATCAGCGGAGCCCCTCCTTACATCTGTGTCCCCATCAGCGGAGCCCCTCCTTACATCTGTGTCCCCAGCAGAGCCCCTCCTTACATCTGTGTCCCCAGCGGAACCTCTTCTTACATCTGTGTCCCCAGCGGAGCCCCTCCTTACATCTGTGTCCCCATCAGCGGAGTCCCTCCTTACATCTGTGTCCCCATCAGCGGAGCCCCTCCTTACATCTGTGTCCCCATCAGCGGAGCCCCTCCTTACATCTGTGTCCCCAACAGAGCCCCTATTTACATCTGTGTCCCCAGCGGAGCCCCTCCTTACATCTGTGTCCCCAGCGGAGCCCTTCCATACATCTTTGTCCCCAGCGGAGTCCCTCCTTACATCTGTGTCCCCAACGGAGCCCCTCCATACATCTGTGTCCCCAGCGGAGTCCCTCCTTACATCTGTGTCCCCATCAGAAGAGCAGAGTCCTCCTTACATTCCCGGCAGCACAGCCCTCCCTAATGCTGCGTCTGTCTCTCCCCTTCAGCTGCAGATAGTTCCTGTCTTTCTCCGTGTGAAAAAAAAAAAATGAAAAAAATTAAGTGCATAACTGCTTTAAGTTATTTTCTTTCATCACAAAAAGTCCCAAAAGTGATGATTTTAAGGTGACAGGAGGAGGGATGAAGAGAAGGGGCCTGGAGCGCCGGTGGGGGACCCCAGAAGAGGAGGATCTGGGCTGCTCTGTGCAAAATCATTACACAGAGCAGGTAAGTATAACATGTTTTTTTTTTTATAACCCCCCCCAAAGAAAACAAACATTTACAACCACTGCTATTTGGAATATGCAGCATGGAGAGGGGTTAATGTGATGTGGTTAATGTGATGCCATTGGTTCCTGATGCATTAGTGACCAGTGGCAGTCAATTAACCCCTTTGTGCTGCATCAGTGGCACCTGTGGCAGTGTTAATTAACCCCTTTATGCTGCAGCATGAAGGATTTAATTAACACTGCCACTGCTGCCACTAATGCAGCACAAAGGGGTTAAATAACTGCCACTGGTCACTAATGCATCAGTGACCAATGGCAATACATTAACCCCTCTCCATGCTGCACATTCCAAATAGCATTGTAGATTATTTAATCCCCCATCCCCCCCAAAAAATTAACCACTTCAGTAAGATTCCACAAAGCAGTGCAGTAATGTTCAGGCTCTGCTCGCTCACTCACCCATCCACAGTAGTGGATGCAGGGCTGGCCCAAGACATTGTGCTGCCTGGGTCCACAAATGAAATGCTGCCCCCCCAAAAGAAAAATCACACCCACCAAAAGTGGGTGCCATCAGTGCCCATCAATGCTACCTTATCAGTGCAGCCTCATCAGTGCCACCAATTAGTGTAGCCTCATCAGCGCCAATCAGTACAGCCTTATCGGTGCCCATTAGTGCAGCCTCATCAATGCAGCCTATTAGTGCCTACCAATGCAGTCTCATCAGTACGGCCTCATCAGTGCCACCTGTGATGCCTATCAGTGTCCATCAGTGCCACCTCATCAGTGCTCACCAGTGCAGCCCATCAGTGCCACCTCATCAGTGCCACCAGTGCTGCCTATCCATGTCCATCAGTGCACACCAGTGCAGCCCATTATTGCCACCTCATCGGTGCCCACCAGTGCTGCCTATCAGTGTTCATCAGTGCCACCTCATCAGTGCCCACCAGCGCCGGCTATCAGTGTCCATCAGTGCAACTGCATTAGTGCCCACCAGTGCAGCCTATCAGTGTCCATCAGTGCTGCCTATCAGTGTTCATCAGCGCCACCTCATCAGTGCCCACAAGTGCAGCCTATCAGTGCCCAACAGTGCAGCCCAACAGTGCCCATCAGTGCCAACTCATCAGTGCTCACAGTGCAGCCTATCAGTGCCCACCAGTGCAGCCCATCATTGCCACCTCATCAGTACCCACCAGTGCTGTCTATCAGTGTCCACCTCATCAGTGCCCACCAGTGCTGTCTATCAGTGTCGATCAGAGCAACCTCATCAGTGCCCACCAGTGCAGCCTATCAGTGCCCAACAGTGCCGCCCAACAGTGCCCATCAGTGCTGCCTCCTCAGTGCTCACCAGTGCAGCCTATCAGTGCCCACCAGTGCAGCCTATCATTGCCACTCCATCAGTGCCCTATCAGTACCCATCAGTGCCACCTCATCAGTGCCCACCAGTGCAGTCTATCAGTGCCCACCAGTGAAGCCCATTATTTCCACCTCATCAGTTCCCAGCAGTGCAGCCTATCAGTGTCCACCAGTGCTGCCTATCAGTGCCACCTCATCAGTGCCCCCCAGTGCAGCCTATCAGTGCCCACCAGTGCAGCCCAACAGTGCCCATCAGTGCTGCCTATCAGTGCCACCTCATCAGTGCCCACCAGTGCAGCCTATTAGTGCCCACCAGTGCTGCTTATCAGTGCCCATCAGTGCCATCTCATCAGTGCAGCCTTTCAGTGTCCACCAGTTCAGCCTATCAGTGTCCACCAGTGCAGCCTATTAGTGCCACCTCATCAGTGCCCACCAGTGAAGCCTATCAGTGTCCATCATTGCCACCTCAGCAGTGCTCACCAGTGCAGTTGATCAGTGTCCATCAGTACCCAACAGTGCATCCTATCAGTGTCTATCAGTACCACCTCATCAGTGCCCAGCAGTGCAGCCTATTAGTGCCACATCATCAGTGCCCACCAGTGCTGCCTATCAGTGCCCACCAGTGCCCCCTTATCGGTGTCACCAGTGGAGCCTACCAGTGTCCACCAGTACTCCCTTTCAGTGCCCATCAGTGCCTCCTCGTCAGTGTTTACCAGTGCAATCTATCAGTGTCCATCAGTGCAGCCTATAAGCTGGTAAAGTGGTGCTTACCGTGCCTGAGCCTCTTATTCCATCTTATAGCACTGATGATGAGCGTGTACTTGTGCTGTGCCCGCTGTTTTCCGATGGGAAACATACTCCGCTCTGTTCCCTAACCCATGCCCCACTTTGGCTCTACCCCACAAGCCATGCCCACCATATCCGGCTCCAAAACCAATGCCTCGTCCAGCTCGGCCTCTCCGCAGTTGTATAGTGTACACGGGAGGTGACACTGTATGCTGAAGGTAGAGGCATGCAGTGCTGTTGTTTTGTATATTGCTGTTCCCGCCCGGCCAGCCGAGTGCATATTCCTACCGCTCCGCTTCAGCTCTGCAAGCTCAGCACTTTGTAGCGGCGGCCGGCGGGTGGGCATAGTGTCTGGCCCCTCGTTAATCCAGCCCTGAGTGTGACCTTTTTCCCCAGGAATTAGAGCAGCCCAGGGGGAGATTGACACCCTTCCCCCGGCCCACCCCGCCCCTGCCCCCTAACCCTCTTGTATTCAATTGTATTGTTGCTGTATTGTCCCCCTTTATATTGTAAATCGGTGTGCAAACTGTTTGCGCCTTATAAATCCTGTAGAATAATAATAATAAAGCTGAACACGGAGTGGACTCAATGACTCCCTTGTTTGGTAATCCACATTTTTTTCCCTGCGGTGGCCTGGAAACGCTTTCTATCTTGGAATAAGGAGTCGGATCGCCGGTTGGTCCAAATCCTTCATCAGGGAACTCTCCCACCCTTGTCGAATCTGATTTCTATACAATCTTGGCTCCAGGCGCGATCTAAATGACGCGCCAGAGGCTGTAAACGTTCGCAAGGTACCTCATAGGCCGCCATCGATTGAAAGGTCTCTGGAATCCAGACTGAAGAACTGTGTTCCCCTTGAATTCTCTTGAAATGTCCCAGAGCCCTCACAGCCGAAAGAGACTTCTTGTCCACCTGGACTTCCTAAAAGTGCCTACTTTTGACCGGCTGCGGCCGACAAGAGGTCCGGTTTCCATTCCTTGACCACTGGGCTGGCAGGGCTCCTACATACCAGCACCTACTACCCTTAGCATCATCATGGTTTACTGCTCTTCCTTTATTATACTACCCCTCCCGGTTTAGCTACAGCCGAGCACTCTGTGAGGAGCTGGCACACCTCGGACTGGGCATGTCTGATCACGTTCCCCCCCCAGGAATACCTCTCTTAGGTACCAGCGCTGTTAGGGGCATCATGCCTCACCTGGGTGGCTTCCTCCAGCCTGAGAGGCCTCCAGGGTCAGGCATGTAGTTGATTTTAGACCATAGGAGGCCCTTTGTTACTCCATTTAGGTCTATCTATTTGTTGACATTGTTATCTTTTTATGTTCTGACCTGTTTATTTTGTCTACCTGTCTTTTTTCTACATGTCTTGTTGCTCACACCTGGTTTGACTCTTCATAAGGTCACGTTTGGATACCCTGCACCTGATTCGCCATGGCTATGGTTAAGATAGTGTCATACAATGTTCGTGGTCTCTGTTCTCCAAATAAGCGTAATAGGCTGGGGCTCAAACTGAGAGGATTGAGTGCTATTTCTGCAGGAGACATACAGATGGCTTGTCTCCAAAACTACCCAACCACCTTTTTCCACAGTGGTAGCTTAGCAATTCCCCAAAACCAAAATCTCATGGCACAGCTATCGCTATCCATAAGAGCTGTCTGTTTCAACCCATAGATCACTATACAGACTCCCAAGGGCATTATGTATTCTTAAAATGGACCATCACGGGACGGGTAGACACATTTGCGACGCTATACGCCCCAAACTCACAACAGCTGACGTTTGTAGACTCAGTTTTAGATAGATTAGCTGACTTAATTGAAGGTAAACTGGTCCTGGGTGGGGATTTTATTATCAGTCCAGACCCTAACTTGGATACCGACGGGATATCGTGAGAGGGCCACAAGGCAATAGTACGAGGCTACTTCATTGCTTGAAGCTCCAAGCTGAAGGAGAGGCAGGCAGATTTTCAGTTGGTCTTCAGGGACCTGCAACAAGCCGAACTGGGTCATAAGCGTATGCCAGATCCAGAGGTGCTACGACGCTTGACAGACTTACGCACACTCTTTTCTAAACTCTTGGATCGCCGAATTAGACGGTGGTTGTGATATGTGGCACACAAGTACTACGAGTACGGTAATAATGTGGGAGGATGTTGGCTCGGGCACTTAGGAAAAATTGCATGTCGTCACATGTTCATAAACTACACTCTTCCGTGAACCGGTCCAGCACACCTCAAAAATGTAATCAATGTTTCGTGACTATTATGCAGCCCTATATGATCTAGACTTGAATGCCTCCCCAACAGACACAGCACAGAGGCAAGCATGCATTGAGGCCTATCTTTCCTTCTCAGGCCTCCCTAACCTGTCCTCTGAGCAGCAGATGGATTTGGAGCTTCCCATAACTCCCGCCGAGCTGCTGGTGCGCTCTCTCCCTAACGGAAAGAGCCCTGGCCCAGAAGGATACACAAAGGCCTACTACTTAAAGTTTTTCACACAACTTCAGACCCCTATGTGTAAGTTTTTTTTTTTTTACTCGCTGGCTACTACTGAGCGCTTCCCGCTGGGGGCCTCGTTAGCTTACATCTCAGTCCTAACGAAAGAAGAGAAGGATCATAGCCTCCCACAGCATTACCGGCCGATTTCTTTATTGAACACGGACCTGAAGCTATTTGCTAAGATCCTGGCCAATTGTCTTAAACACCTCCTCCCTGGGATAGCCCACCCTGAACAGAAGGGGTTTATAGTAGGGTGGCAGGCAAGAGACAACTCCATCAGAGCTCTCCAGCTCATTCATTGGACCCGTACACCCGATCATCTGCCTCCCTATTTAATTCTTTCAACTGATGCAGAGAAGGTATTTAACTGTGTGGACTGAGATTTCCTTAGGACTGTGCTGGTGAGGCTAGGCTTAGGCCTGCATATGTTGCGATGGATTACGACACTTTACACGTCCCCCACGGCACAGGTAAAGGTGAATGGTGGTTTATCCTCAGTGTTCCCTATTCGGAACGGCACGGGACAGGGGTGCCCACTCTTACCCCTATTATTTGATCTGGTCCTGGAGCCTTTGCTGCGGAAAATAAGATAAAATCCGAACATCAGAGGGGTCCCTGTAGGCCCCCCGGAACATAAGCTCTCTGCTTACACGGACAATGTTCTTTTCCACATTGTGAACCCCACTGTCTTACTGCCTAACCTACTAGAGGACAGCCTCTCCAACTTTCAAATTAATTACACCAAATCAGAAATCCTGCCCATTATTGTCCCTCCAGTGATCGCCTCTGCCCTGAGAGGGTCATTCCCCTTTACCTGGGTGTCTTCCTCCATACGATACCTCGGCATACACCTCACGGACAACCTAAATACCCTATGCACATACAACTATATACCTCTACTTACAAGAAATCAGTATAGATCTAAAGTCCTGGTATAAGGAGACCTTTATGTGGATGGGCCGCATGAACATCATTAAAGTGGTGGGACACCCTAAAAATGAAAACTACTAAAAATGTTAGTAACAATTTAAAATAAAAACTTACCAGAAATGGCTGTTGCTAGGCAAATCGTCCTAATCTGCCTCCTCCAACGCCGCGGTGATCTTCTCTTCTTCCGTCTTCAGGTGAATGGGGCGCGGTGTGTTGTGGGAACTGTGTCCCACAACACACCGCGTTCCCCATTCACAAATAAGACTCGCGCATGCGCAGTAGGCCACGCGCCGACTCGCGCATGCGCAGTAGGCCGCGCGCCGACTCGCGCATGCGCAGTAGGCCGCGCGAAGCCGCTGCCCTTACTGAGGATGGCGGCGCTGGATCCGGAACGCCGAGGGACATCTCGGCCTCCACGAACGGCAGCGCGGGCGCCCTGGGAGGGTAAGTGTACTTATTAAAAGTCAGCAGCGACTTTTTTTTTAGCTTCTGACTTTTACATTTTTTTTTTTGAAGCTGAAACACCCCTTTAAAATGACAATCTTGCCCCGTGTGTTGCTTCTCCTGCAGATGGTGCCTGTCCCTTTACCCTCACGCTTCTTTAAGGAGCTTCGCAGCCTTTTCATTCGGAGATGGAGAAGTAAGAGACCACGATTAGCTGTGGCGATGCTGCACCGGTCTAAGTGAAATGGGGTCTGGGCCTTCCTAACATCTTCCAATACTATCAGGCAATTGCGCTACAACGTATTCTAAACTGAAGGTTTCACACAAGCTCTAAATTGTGGGTGCAGATGGAAAAGGTCTTTGCAGGTCGAAACTTGGCATATACGCTCCCTGGGTTCCAAAGGAGGCCAGGGGTCTTTCGGAGTTGACAGCACACACCCTGAAGGCTTGGGATAGAATGAACAAGGCCTTTGCCCTGGCCCCCCCAACTTCGCCATTGGCCCCGGTGGGGGGCTTCCCCTCGTTCATCCCCGGAGAGCAGCTGTCCTCTCTTGGTACATGGGCGAGGGACGGCATCTACAGCTTAACGCACTTGTGCAGGGACACACCCTGGTTCCGCTTACTGCCCTTAGGGAGCGTTATGGCAGTTCCCCCTTTAATTTTTGGAGACACCGCCAGTTTGCTAACTTTGTCATGTTGCAGCATCATGGGTCGCAGATTAGAAATACCCTTACACATTTTGAAAGCCTTTAGGCCGATCAAGAACCTCTGCCACACATGATCTCTGCCTTATACAAATTATTAGAAGCAGCCAAGCCCAGCCTTAAACCAATTTACATCAGAGAGTATGAAAGAGACCTCCAGTGTGAGTTTACTAATGAACAATTGAACCACCTATATCACCTAACACATTCAAGCTCAGTGGAGTCAAAGAATAATTACAAACTACTTTCACAGTGGTATTGGGTACCGGTGACCCTGTCTAGGATCTATTCATTGACTTCGGATTTGCGCTGGAGGGGTTGTGGACAGAGAAGAACGCTTCTCCACATTCTCCGTACTCTTACTCTTAGACCTTTCTGCTGCCTTTGATACAGTTGACCACCCCCTCCTCCTCAAAAAACTAAATTTGCTTGGTCTCCATGGCTGTGCTCTCCGTTGGTTCGAATCTTACCTATCTCATCGCACCTTCAGTGTCACTTACAACTCCACTTCCTCCTCTCCAACTCCTCTTACTGTTGGGGTCCCCCAAGGTTCTGTCCTTGGACCTCTACTATTCTCAATCTACACATCCTCCCTGGGTCAGCTGATAGCCTCACATGGCTTCCACTACCATTTATATGCTGATGACACCCAGATCTATCTCTCTGCCCCTCAACTCACCCCATCAATCTCCTCACGCATCACTGATTTACTAGCAGACATATCAGTCTGGATGTCAAACCACTTTCTCAAACTTAATCTGTCTAAAACTGAGCTCTTAATATTTCCTCCCCCACGTGCCCCTTCCCCTGACTTCTCAGTCAAGATCAATGGCACATCTATCAGTCCGTCCCCACATGCCAGGGTGCTAGGGGTAATCCTAGACTCTGAACTGTCCTTTCGGACCCACATACAATCCCTGTCCAAATCATGCCGCCTTAGCCTCCGCAACATTAACAGAATACGCCCCTTTTTAACGAATGACACCACCAAGCTTCTAACTCACTCCCTGGTTATCTCTCGCCTCGACTACTGCAATTCCCTCCTCATTGGACTACCTTTACATAGACTATCCCCCCTTCAGTCCATAATGAATGCTGCTGCAAGACTTATCCACCTTACCAACCATTCAGCGTCCTCCACCCCTCTCTGCCAATCCCTCCACTGGCTTCCACTCACCCAACGAATAAAATTCAAAGTACTAACAATAGTTTACAAAGCCATCCATAACTCTGCCCCCAGCTACATCACTAACCTAGTACCAAAATACCAACCAAGCCGCTCTCTTCGGTCCTCCCAAGACCTCCTGCTCTCTAGCTCCCTTGTCACCTCCTCCCATGCTCGCCTCCAGGATTTCTCCAGAGTTTCTCCCATCCTTTGGAACGCTCTACCCCAATCTGTCCGACTGTCCCCTAATCTATCCATCTTTAGACGATCCCTGAAAACTTTCTCTTTAAAGAAGCCTATCCTGCTACTAACTAACACTGTTTTACTTTTTCCATCAACTCATCCCCCACAGCTATTACCTCTTGTATCAATTGACCCTTTCTTTTTAGATTGTAAGCTCTAGCGAGCATGGCCCTCTGATTCCTCTTGTACCAAATTGTTATGTAATTGTAATGTCTGCCTTTATTTTGTTAAGCGCTGCGCAAACTGTTGGCGCTATATAAATCCTGTATAATAATAAATAATAATAATGGTGGGATTTTCCCATACTGAAACCCTTTTGGGCTATGGTCAGCAAGCACATTTCTGATGAAATTGGGGTGGATATCCCTGACTTGCACTTCCTCCTTCACATCACCCCAATGCCTCCATAACGCTGTAAACGTAGTGCTCTCCCCCACCTGCTCAATGCAGCTAGACGCCTAATCCCAATTTATTGGAAAAGTCCACACATAGCGAGCGAGGTGGAATGGATTGAGAGGGTGGGGGAGACTATGGAAGCGGAGGGGTGGCTGGCCACCTGCAGTGGTACCCAGAAAAGACTTGACTCCGCTTGGAAGGACTACATTTCCGGGATGTTCCCAGTCTCACCCAGCTTGGACATGGCCTTGCTAGCATTGGCTGACCCCAAATTTAAGCAATTTAAGCCCTTGGTGGCAGAACCTAGCCAGACGTCGAACCAGGTGTGAACAGGTTTGAACACAGCGAACAAAGTGTCCACATTGAGTGAACAATAAGTTGGATCCTTATTATTTCCGGTCATTGGCATCACAAGTTTAACAATATGTAGTGGGTCCTAATTTGGGATCCCAATTGTCAATTTGGGATACTGTTTGATACTAACGGGGCCCTCCTGCCACTTCCCTTTTGAGGGAAGGGGGATGTCCACAGGGATCGATTATCCAGGACTAATGCCTTGTACACATGGTCGGACATTCCGACCACAAAATCCATCGGATTTTTTCTGACGGATTTTGTCCGAAACTGGTGTTGCATACACACGGTCAGACAAAGTTGTCAGAAAATCTGATTGTTCGGAACGTGGTGACGTTAGTTGCTTACGACAGAACTACGTAGAGGCTAGTAACCAATAGCTTTGGTCTCGTAATTTGATCTGAGCATGCTCGGCACTTTGTCCGTCGGAATTCTCTACAAATGATCGGAGAAAGTCAGATCGGATTTTTTTGTGGGAAAATTTTAGAGCCTGCTCTCAAATTTTTTCCGTCGGAATTTACAACGGAAAAAGTCCGATAGAGCCCACACACGATCGGATTTTCCGACAACATAATCCGATCGGACTTTTCTCGTTGGATTTTCCGACCGTGTGTATGGGGCATAAGAAGGACCCTTATTAGTTTATTAGTCTAAGATAGGATCTATACTGCTCACTGGTTAACGATATAGTCTTTTGTAAAATTGCGAAAGAAGATGACCAATTTAGTTATTTCTCAATGTTTTATTACTTCTTCTTTGTTTATTTCTGCCCCCCCCCCTTTTTTTTTGTTCTGTATAACACCTTAAATATAGATTATATTTAAAAAAAATGTCAAAAAAGTTATACTGAAAATGAAGTGTGTTTGAAAGATCAGATGAGGCAATTGAGCCACAGGTGCCACTGAGAACACTACAGACAGAATATATGAATGTAAAGTACAAATCCAGGAGTGCTCAACAAATTCCACTGCATGAAATATTGGCCTTTTGTGTGTGCATAAGTATAGAGGAGTACAGAGTGAAACAGAACCATGGAAAGAACATCAGTAGGATTGACAAGAAGATGGTCATGTTACTCTGATGCATTAACATACGTATTGAATAAGAAAGATTTATTTAGTGTTTCACTGCAGGAGAATCAATATCCTAAATAGCAAAAACAGTGAGTAAATTCAATCTATGATTTATGTCGGTATTACTGAATATGGCTGAAACAAAGTTAGAGTAAAAAGTAACTCTTTTTTTTTAATTAATAGTAATAAATGTGCAAATTTTCATCTCATTTATTACTACCAGTTCTTCACTCAGCTTTCACCTTCTAAAAATTGAGGTAACTGAAACAAAGAACTTACAGTGTAAGTGATCATTAGAACGGCTTTTGTTGAACAGATACGTTGGAAAACATTTGTGCAACTGATTGGTTGGTTTCTGCTGTCAGAATACAATGTTCCAGTGCAGTTACATTTAAAGCATGCTGTGAATGATAACTGTCACAAGAGCTTGTGCTCTCATTCAAACTGTCAAGCTATCAAATGGCCAGTGTAAATGATAATGATATGTGATCACATGTGCAGCACCATGGCAACTGCAGATCAAACAGAGGCTAAAATGGCAGCATCCTTGGCTGTAAAAGCGATGAGGATTTAGTTCCTCTTTAGGGCGGCTGACCACCCACATAAAATATAGTAAGCAATTGCTTAGGGTTGTACATATGCCACTGTAAAAAAAAATAAAAAAAATAAAACGATATCCCTTCACGTGAATGGGGCCATGCCATAAGCAGGAGGCACATGCTTGACTCATGGTTGTGGTGCGATATTTACATGCCAAGTCCCCATCCAACTATCAATAAAATGTGCATTTAGGAGGCAGCAGTATTGCCTCCTGAATGCTTGGTAGCTGCTGCTCTATTGTCCTCTGAAAAGTGACTCACAGTCACCGCATGGACAGCAAGGGCTCGCACCCATGTGAACGAGTCCCAACTCTTATACATTTTTTTTTTCTACTAGTAAGAATTGGGATGGTAAATGCTCTTTTGGGTTTTTACTGCTGTCTGAGCCCCCATCTAATGCTGGCCATACACTATACGAAAAATCGGCCGAAAACCAATTTGAAATACGAACATTGGGCCGTGAGAGCAAACGATAGTGCCATCATGTAATGACCGATAAATTATTCAGTGGACTTAAATGAATCCATTTTTTGTTTTTTTTTTTTATATATATACCTAGTGCAAACAGTTCGGACGGGAAACACATTAACCTTTCATTTTATCGTTACTTGTCCTTCGTTTTTCGGCTCAAAAACGTCCCAACGATTACCAATTTTGTGCCCATTAACTGGTCGAAAAATGAAAGAACTGACCAAATGACCGAATTTCGGATGATTTTTCGTATAGTGTATGGCCAGCATAAGACATTAGCGAGCAGAAATCTTACCTTTGACAAGAGTGATGGTAACAGGTGTGCCAACTGGGTGGGACATTTCACCTCTGCTTACCGTTCACTAACAAGTGCCAGCAGTGAACTTTTCCCTTACCCTCTATCCCAGTGTCAACTTATAATCTCAACTAGAGAAATAAAACCTGAAAAAGGTTTGAACCCTTCCCTGCTTCATCAAAGGCTAATGCAATAACTCATTCTCATGTCCTACAATTACCTCCATGATATAGCAAACTACAGGGTTTCGTTTATGCTCTCCCCAGAAACACAAACTCACTTTTTCTTTATTCCGGCATTCCCCCAATTCAGTCTCCAAGAGTAAAGAAATTACCTGGTGCTTTGGTGTACTGAAAGGAATGTGACTCATTCTAGCCCTGGTGCTAGTTGATTGGCTCAGTGTTGTCACAGCCTCAGGTGGGCCAAGGTTTATTCTCCTCACTCAAAGATAAGAATGTGCTATTGTATGATTTAATAGGGCCATTGGTGGAAAAGTCCTAAATATTACAGTCATCATTAGTGGGTCTTATGCGGCGTACACACGCTCGGACTTTCCGGCGGGATTGTCAGCCGGACCTAGTCCAGCAGACAAACCGCCGGACTTTCCAGCGGAGTTCCGCCAGACTTTCCGACCGCGTGGACTTGCCCACACATGCCCGGACTTTTCCGGCGGACAATCCGCCGGCTTTTTTGAAAAAGTCTCCAGGACTTTTGAAATAAACGGACTTGCCGACACACGATTGGAAAGTCCTTTCATTTAGAACGTGACTCCAGGTAGACGGGACTAGCGAAGGCAGTGAATGCCGCCGCGCTAGCCCCGTCATCTGGTATGAATTAAAAGGGGAATCCCTATGCCAAAAAAACGGTGTGGGGGTCCCCCCCTAAATCCATCTCAGACCCTTATCCGAGCACGCAGCCCGGCCGGTCAGGAAAGGGGGTGGGGACGAGCGTCGTCGTCTTCTTCTTCTTCTTCTCCTTCCGATGTTGACTCGTCGCTCTCTCTGGCCGGAATGGCAGAGACACGCGGTGTTGTGACTTATATAGGGACAAGGGGCGGGACCACTGACTCATGTGACATGGTGACCCCGCCCCCATATGATGTCACAGTCCCGGAGGATGCTGGGACTGTGACATCATATGGGGCGGGGTCACCATGTGACATGAGCATGTGATCCGCCCCTTGTCCCTATATTAGCCACATCACGTTGAGTCAACATCGGAAGAAGAAGAAGAAGACGACGCAGAAGGCGCAGAAGGCGGCGACAGCGGCAAGAAGAACTCATTCACATAGGGTGGGGGGCCGGTATCTAAGGGGGCTCCCGGATTCCGATAAGCCCCCCGCCCGCAGACCCCGACAACCAACGGCCAGGGTTGTCGGGAAGAGGCCCTTGTCCTCATCAACATGCTGACAAGGTGCTTTGGGGTGGGGGGGGGGCTCTCGTCCCCACCCCCTTTCCCGACCAGCCGGGCTGCGTGCTCGGATAAGGGTCTGAGATGGATTTGGGGGGGGACCCCCACGCATTTTTTTCGGCGTAGGGGTTCCCCTTTAAATCCATACCAGGTGACGGGGCTAGCGCGGCGGCATTCACTGCCTTCCCTAGTCCCGTCTACCTGGAGTCACGTTCTAAATGAACGGACTTTCCTCCGTGTGCGAGGCAAGTCCGTTCATTTCAAAAGTCCCACGGACTAGCACACAGACCGTGGGATTGTCCGCCGGACTGCCGAGTCCATCGGACAATTTTAAGTCTGAACTTTAAAACTTAGTCCGCCGGACTTTTGGGAGGAAAAGGTTTCCCGCGGGAAAGTCCGCTCGTGTGTACGCGGCCTTACACTCTGCATTGGGTTTCTTAACCTTATGATGGTAGAGAGGGTGTGTGCGAATGCATGCGCGTAGTTTCAGTGTATGACACCAAACAGCATTCATACTTTAAAATGCATTACTAAATTGTACAGGACAGCTCCATGTGTAGAGTATTATGCTTTTCTCATAGGTGCCATTGTATATGGATTTGTAAACATGACTAGAAAAGTAAATATCAGCTACTACTAACTAGGGATCACTACATCCTGTAACAATCTGACTGTACAATCTTTGTCAGCAGCTCTGGCCCCCCTGTGTAAAGAAGCACTCAACAATGGCTGTGAATTCCCAGACATCACCCATAGGCTCCCATGGCCCAGCCATTGTTGGAGATCCCTTCTCTGCCCTGCAGTAGCTGCTCTCTAAAGCAAGGACGCTGGAGCTGCTGGATCATGTGACCTCCCATATTCCTCCCACTGCCACCAACGATGGGGCACTATTCCTCCCACTGCCACCAACAATGGGGCACTATTTCTCCCACTGCCACCAACCATGGGGCCCTATTCCTTCCGTTGCCTCCAATGATGGGTCACTATTCCTCCCACTGACACATAGGATGGGGCACTATTCCTCCAACTTACACTAATGAAGGGGCACTATACCTCCTACTGACACTAACAATGTGGTACTATACCACCCCATACTGCCTACAGGTGTTATGTAAGTTTTTTTACTCCCACTGACCATCTAGCCTGAGATCTTGTTTACTCCCACTGGTGCCAGGGTATTTTCTACTCCCACTGGCCACAGTTTAGCCCCCTAAGGTTTGAAGGACAGTAAACTAGCCCTTTGTTTAGAAATTTTGCAGACCCATGGTATACTGTACACTTTCATTTTATGACATCACCATTGTTATAGCAATGCAAAAATTTGGCTTTTTTTAACAAGCCAATATGAGTTTACTAGAAAATTCTTCTTTCATCTTGTGAGTGCTGCCCAGGGGCATAGATAAGAAGGAGTCAGGGGGTCCAATCCCCCTCCCCAGAGTGTCTTGCCCAAGTGGCAAGGGTTGCCAAAAAGTAGCATTTGCTCCCATCTATAGACAGTTACTATTCTGGGTTAATCACACTGTGCATGCGCAGGCTCTGAGCCAGCCAATTCTAGATCAGCTGAGCTCCGGCATGTAGTAACTTATGACATGTGATGTTAGAGCTGGCCCAGGGTCTGTACAGTGTGGGCGGCTTATTCAAAGTCTGCCTGCCCAGTGCCAGCCAGGACCAACCAATGTGCTTAGTTCTCATGTGTAGCCTGGCTTTACGGAGGAAGCTGTAGTCAGGCTCCCAGTGATGCAAAACATACACTGCTACAGTGCTTCTTCTGGGACTGCTGAGAAGTGAGTACATTTTTTTTTTTTTTTTAGCCAGGCACAACACTGTTTGTAGGAGCTTTTACATTAAGTGGAACTCCAGTCTCTCAATCAACATTGACTATTTTTAATCCTTATGCTGCTAGCATTAGTAAAGTTTTAGGAAAATATATTTTCTTGTTTTAAACTTTTTTTTTTAATTTCTTCAGTTACTTCCTGGTTTCCAGGCCTAGGCAAATTGTCATACATCCCAGGAGTCTTCAGGAGGGCAGGAGGGGTTTTCTCAGCTAAGCACACCATCCTGCATGCCTGAACTAAGAACAGATGGATTCTGGGAAGTAAATGCTACATGAATCATCTGTCTTTACTCAAGATGGCCATGTTAAGAAATGCTGGATGGCCATGTTCAGAAAAATAAAGCGTGGAGACATGGATAGATAGTTGAGCAGTGGCGGCTGGTGCTCAAAATTTTGGGGGGGCGCAAACAAACAGCCTCACTGTGCCATCAAACGCTGCCACTGTGCCCATTAAACGCTGCCACTGTGCCCATCAAACGCTGCCACTGTGCCCATCAAACGCTGCCACTGTGCCCATCAAACACTGCCACTGTGCCCATCAAACGCTGCCACTGTGCCCATCAAACGCTGCCACTGTGCCCATCAAACGCTGCCACTGTGCCCCAAGTTCTGCCACTGTGCCCCAAGTTCTGCCACTGTGCCCCAAGTTCTGCCACTGTGCCCCTTAAGTGCTGCCACTGTGCCCCTTAAGTTCTGCCACTGTGCCCCTTAAGTGCTGCCATTGTGCCCCTTAAGTGCTGCCATTGTGCCCCAAGTGCTGCCATTGTGCCCCAAGTTCTGCCATTGTGCCCCAAGTTCTGCCATTGTGCCCCTTAAGTTCTGCCATTGTGCCCCAAGTTCTGCCATTGTGCCGCTTAAGTGCTGCCATTGTGCCCCAAGTTCTGCCACTGTGCCCCTTAAGTGCTGCCACTGTGCCCCCTGCCTGCCCTCTGCACTTACCTTGTCCCGGTGTGCAGCTGGTGACGGCGTCAGGCGACGAGCGGTGTCTCCGTCGGATGTCTTCTCCCGCGCTCCTCCTGTCTTCTTCTGCTGTGATTGGACGCTAGGTGATTGGACGCCTAGCGTCCAATCACAGCGCCTGTGACTTCAGCCAATCAGGTGACAGGTAACAGACCTGGCAACCTGATTGGCTGAGAGGCGGGTCTGTGTTAGGGAAGCGATGTATTCGCTTCCGTAACACAATACTGTGTAATCAGCGAACGCACAGCCGTGCGCCCGCTGTTTACACTTAGGGAAGCCTATTAGAGCACACCGCTCTAATAGGGTCCCCTATTAGAGCTTACAGCTCTAATAGGGGCGCTTCCCACAACACCCCCCCCACTGTAATTCAGATGCCCGGCGCCCGATCAGGGGCCGGACACCTGAATAGGGGGCGGCAGAGGTGACAATAGATAGATTCATGCAATGCATGAATCTATCTATTGGTGATAGAGCGGTGCATACTGCAGTGCACTGTGCAAGGCGCCCTTAAAGGGACATGTTTAAATAAATGTTTTGTTTTTTTTTGAACTTTTTTTTTTTTTTTAACTGCAAGGAGGGGGGGGGGGGGGGGCGGCGCCCCGGGCGCCCCCTATGGACGGGCCGCCACTGTAGTTGAGTATGCTTTGAATATCAAAAATAAATTAAATAGCGTTTTTGGTTTGTGGAGCTCAGAAGAGTGAGAACACTGAAACTAAAATATTTGCGCATCAACTTTCTTATATAAGCCTTATGTTAAAGATGTGCAAATACTTTGAGGACCCACTTTGATTTGTGCATTGTGATTTTGCACAGTAACACACTAAGCATGTCTTAGTGCAATTCATTTTAAGTGGCATTTTAAGTGGCACCTCAATGCTCTAAGGCACAGTTTAACCACAATCTCCCGGAAGATGTAATCCCTTAATGACCAAGCCATTTTTTGCTATTCGTCACTGCGTCAATTTAACTGCCAATTGCGGTCATGCAACACTGTACATAAATTTAATTTATGTAAATTCTTTCCCACAAATAGAGCTTTCTTTTGGTGGTATTTGATCACCACTGGGTTTTTCATTTTTTGCACTATAAACGAAAAAATATCCCCAATTTTAAAAAAAAAAAAAACAATATTTTTTACTTTCTGCTAAAAAACATATTCAATAAAAAATGCAAAAAATCGAATTTCTTCATAAATTTAGGCCAATATGTAATCTGCTACATATTTTTGGTTAAAACAAAACAATAAGCGTATATTGATTGGTTTGCACAAAAGTTATAGTGTTTACAAACTAGACATGTGCAATTAGTTTTGGTCCGAATACAAATTACAGTGTTTGGTTATTTGGAGATTCGAATGTATCCGAATCTCTGAATGAAATAGTAACGAATAGTAAAAAATTTAGTTGAAATCTGTTAAAATTTGTTTCATTTATTAGTTTTCCAAAGAATTCCAACTTTTCAGAACAATTAGAATTCGACTGATTCTAATTCTGTGTGAAGAAATAGCTGGTTGTTAACCACTTCCCACCTGGCCACTGCACATAAATGGCCGGGTGGGCGCTTCCTCCTTCTAAATGTGGACATTTCTGAACGTCCCTCAGAAGGTGCGGGATCCCGTGCCCGTGTGCCTGCGCACTGGCGCGATCCTGATGTGCGCGTGTCCCCCGGAACCCTGCATCTTGGAATGGCAGGAGGGCACTGCGATTTGCCCTCCTGATCTGCACGATAGCTGTGTCTAATCACAGCCATCGTGATGTAAACAGCTGGGGGGGTGACGTTAGACACGGAATTGCGTGTCCGCGTGCCCATGCAGCGGCGCGATCTGCCTGTGCCCCACAGAGAAAAGGCAGCACTGTACATCAGGGGGGCTGTGTGATTGGCCCTCCTGGTCACATGACAGCTGTGTCCAACCATGTAATGTAAATAGAGAGCCGTTAAAATGGCTCTCATCTCTCCCTCTCCCCACACAGAGCCTGTCAGTGAGGAGAGGAAGAAACAATCTGTGCTGCAGCCGGGGGATCAGTGAGTTTTTAGCTGTTTGTCTACTTTTTACCCACTGATCACCCAGTCAGTGTCCCAAAACACAGTGTCCCAAAACACCTGTTATACAGCTGTCCCAGTGAACATCTGGCACATCTGCCCATCATCTGGCACATCTGCCCGTCAAAATCTGGTACAACTGCCCGTGATCATCTGGCACAAACTGTCCGTTATCATTTGGCACATCTGTGTCATCACCTGCCACATCTGTCTGTTATCACCTGCCACATCTGTCCGTTATCACCTGCCACATCTGACACACAACTGTCCATAATAATCTGCCACAACTGTCCGTGATCATCTGGCACATCTGGCGCACATCTGCCCGTGATCATCTGCCACATCCCAATAATCAACATCTGTAACACATTTGTCTGTGATAATCTGTGCATATATGGAATTGTAAGGGCTATGGGGGTACCTCATCCTTTATAATATTTTAGAAGATAGGTCTGATGTAACAGACTTTACCAGTGAAGGACAATCAAAACAAAATACTAAATATCTTTATTACAAAATTGTTGAAATTGTTTTACAGGTTCTAAATAAAATCAATTCAAAATTGTATAGCTCTAATCAATTTGATCGATCAAACAATTATTATGTAAAAGATCTCTGTTAGTATAGTGTCAAGAGGTCAGAAACTGAGGATAGAATTCTAACAAAGAGGCGCAGGAGATATGAGCAGGAGCATGCGCAGGCATCCACCAGCAGCGCAGCACTCCAGGATAATATGCAGGCATCCACCAGCAGTGCAGCACTCCAGGATAATATGCAGGCATCCACTAGCAGCGCAGCACTCCAGGATAATATGCAGGTATCCACCAGCAGCACAGCACTTCAGAATAGGCAGGCATCCACCAGCAGTTCTGCAACCTTCCTAGAGGATAGGCCAGATGCTAGCAACGTCCCATCCACAATGAGGCAGGGCCCATACTAGCCTCCCAGACGTTCTACTGTATCCAACATGGCTGCCCGATACGTCAGTAGAACCTGTAATTCCCCTTTTTACAGCCCAGCCAGGCCCTCAGATACAGTCGGAAAATGTAACCCCAATTTATTATTTTCACTTATTTTTTACTGATGATCTCCTACATGACATTGTGGAGCAGTTTAATCTATATGCCAGCCAACATATAGCCAACAATTCAAATTCTTCATATGCCTGCCCTTTTGTTTGGAAACCCCACACCGTGGAAGAATTTAAAATTTTCCTTGGCCTAACCCTCAACATGGGGCTGACAAAAATAAATGAACTTCGTACCTACTGGTCTACCCAACCTATCCACCACATGCCAGTCTATTTGTCTTTGAGGCCCAGAACCCAATACGAGATAATAATGAGGTTTTTACATTTCAACAACAATGCCCAATGCCTCCCTCAAAATCATCCCAATTGTTATAAATTATTCAAAATTCGACCACTAAACAATTTTTTTTGCTCCAGCTTCAAGCAGATGTTTACCCCTGATATAAATATTTTTGTAGATAAATCTCTAGTACACTTCACCAGAAGACTTGGCATAAAGCAGTAAAAGAGCCAGACGTGGGGTAAAATTTTACAAGGCATGTGACTGGGCCACGGGTTACAAATATGATTTTAAAATTTATGAAGGAAAGGACAGACAGCTAAACCCCCCTGGATGCCCTACCCACATGGGAACAAGTGGCAAAATTGACTGACAGCTGATCAAACCATTGTTTGGGAAAGGTTACCACCTATATGTAGACAATTTCTACATGAGTTTCACACTTTTCCCGCCATCTGTACCGAAAGAAGACTGTGGCCTGTGGGACAGCCCGGACCAACCGCAAGGGTTTCCCAGTGATTGGTCGCCAAGAAATTGTAAAAAAGGGGGAAATGGCCAGTATGCGGAATGAAGAGGTACTAGCCCTGAAGTGGAGAGATAAAAGAAGAGATGTCTACATCCTTTCAACAATGCATAATGACACCTTGGTGGAACTGCAGAGAAGAGGAGGTCCCATCCAGAAGCCAAAATGTGTGCATGAATATAACCTTTACATAGGGGGTGGATATGAATGACCAGTTGATGCAGCACTACTTGGCCACCAGGAGATCACTGTTTTGGTACAAGAAAGTCACCATTTATTTGATGCAACTAGCCCTGTTCAATTCGTATGTTATTTTTCTAAGTGCACCCAAAGTTCCCTAACCTGATCTAAAATTTCAAGAAGATGCTGCACAGCCCTTCTCTATCCCCATGGCCAAGCCCCTCAATTAATTTGCTCTGATACATTAGCCAGACTCCATGAAAGGCACTTTCCTGAAATCCTTCCTCTTACCCAAACAGGTAGCAAACCCCCCAAAAAATGTTGTGTGTTCAAGTAGAGGAATTTGCTGTGACACCCGATACTACTGTCCCCAATGTACCTCCCAGCCAGGCCTCTGTATTGGAAAGTGCTATCGGAGCTATCACACTTCACTACACTATTAGTAATGTGAAGATGATATTTTTCCAGTTTCCACTAACTGCTATTTCTGTGTATGACCCGGACTGTTTATTGACTATGCCTCTGCCAACCATGTTTCTGCCTTCCATGTGAATTGACCTCGGCCTGTTAAATGAGCATGCTTTTTGCCTGCCTCCTGAACTGATCATTTTCCCTGTAACTGTACAGCACAGGGGTCTCACATTAGTGAGGGAAAAAAAAAGAAAATGTATAAATTCTGACCAAATCCCTTTGGGCTGGAACGCCCCCCCCCCCCCTTCATAATTTCCTCTTATTAGTGTCCACCTGTGTTATAGGAGGAATCCTTTTAATTCTCCCATTTAGAGGAGTGTATGTCTCCCATGGTTAAGAGAAGCAGGATCTTCCATTCTATGGATAGCGTAGGACCCACTGATATTGGGGTACTTTGATGTAGTAGTGGGCTTAGCACTATATGGCCATATGGTGTAACTAAATCCCCATATTTTCTGAATACGCTCAGGTTTTTTTAAATAGCCTTGCAGGAGTTAAATGTCATTTTTGTATGTGTGCTGTAATCTTTTTTTTCTGTCTGTATGGTCTTATGGCTGCACCATCTTTTTTGATTTTTTTAGGGTGCGCCCCCCAAATCTTTGTTTGTCACATATGTGAGGGGCTCCAGAAAAGATTTTCCGAGTGGAGAAAATGTTTTTCTCCGTGTTTTTGTTTTCTCAGATTAGGGTCTGGAGACTCTGAGGCTTCGTAGAGATTTGGATGGAAAGAAGCCTCTACCCCTGTCCTCAGGTCTTATCTTACCAAGGCCTAAACGTTATAGTGCTGCCTGCTGCCACCTGAACTGGCCATGCCTCTGCCTGCCACCTGAACTGGCCATGCCTTTGCCTGCCACCTGAACTGGCCATGCCTTTGCCTGCCACCTGAACTGGCCATGCCTTTGCCTGCCACCTGAACTGGCCATGCCTTTGCCTGCCACCTGCACTTTCCATGCCTCTGCCTGCCACCTGAACTGGCCATGCCTCTGCCTGTTACCTGAACTGCCTGCTAAACCATGGACCATGTTCATACTTTGCCATATATCTGTCTGCTGCCTGGACAATTCCTGGACATTTCTTTTGGCTGTCTGGACCAATGCTTTGAATGCTCTGGGACGGTATTCCTACCTGCTAAAACCACAGGTAATCCTTTAAATTTTTACCCCTTGCTCAGCAGATTGTATTTTGGGGTGTCATTTTTGGTGTGTACATGCTATGTGTTAGAAGCCTGAAGGTTCTACTTGCATGTTCGGCCTATGCATGTGGCCAGGCTGTGGAATAGTCTCACACATGGGGTATCGCCATACTCAGGATGAGTAGCAGAATGTATTTTGAGGTGTAATTGCAAGTATGCTGCACCGTGTGTGAGAAATAACTTGTAAATATGACAATTTTGTGAAGAGAAAAATATATATATATATATATTGCTTAATTTTCCAAAGCATTGTGGGAAAAAAATTGCAACTTCAAAAAATTCACTATGCCTCTTACTAAATACATCAGACTATCTTCTTTCCAAAAAGGGGTAATTTGGGACTGGGAGGTATTTGTACTGTCCTGACATTTTAGGGTGTCGTAGAAATCTGACTGTATGCAGAGCACACAGCCACAGCTACTGTGCTCAAATAAGCACTCATTTCCGTCTTAATGATATAATGACTTACCTTTAGATCGTATGTCTCCCCTTTACCTATCAACCCACTCATCCAAGCATTCATCAGCGTTCCTACATCCTCATGCCAGCCTGGCCTGGCTGCTTCTCAGCAGCCCCCTCTGGTTCCCCAGTAAAACACATCACCATCATTCTTAAGTTCTCAAATCGGTCAGCATCCCTGCTCTTCTGACCCGAACATTTCCTTTTATTTACATATCAACTGGAAGCCACACCCTGGAGGGCTTGCCTCCAACAACTAAACCCCTCCTACAAAGCTCGTGACCTCACAGGAGCAACACAGGATGTGAATGACCATATAAGGACATGACCAAATAAAAACATGATACAGGATATGACAATACAGCAGACTTGTATTCCTTCAAAAGAACCAATCCCAGACATGTATACATTCCAATAGAAGGTTATCTGCAGATGTACGCTACGAATATCCTAGCATGTGCTGATAAGACACAGCAGAGACAATGAGCACACATCCACCCACAACAGACCTTTGCAGAGCAAACATATGCCCCCCAGACGAACGTCTGTGCAATGCACAGGGGCCACTTCACTGGCGGACATACCGCCACTCCGCAAACACCTCTTTCCAATCCCAGGAAGTTATCCAATACCTAACAGGTCTCAACCAGCGTCAGTCTGCCCCAGTCAGCTCTTTAGAGCGGGCTGGGATAGAACGAAAACTGGGGGACTTTTATTACAAAAATACATCTAAGGCCCCTTTCACACGGAAGGCCCGTTCAGATCCGCCTGTCAGTTTTGACGGCGGATCTGAACGGGCGCTCCATGTTACTCTATGGAGCGTCGGATGTCAGCGGAGACATGTCCGCTGACATCCGATCCGGTCCGATCCGCCAAATCCAGACGTATGGACCACACGTCCAGATCCGTCGGATCGGGTGAGATCGGGTGAGATCGGGTGAAAACGGACACACTGTCCGTTTTCATCCGATCTCTCCATAGAGATCAGCGGCGCTCGCAAGCCCCTCCCCGCTCAGTGAGCGGAGAGAGGCTTGTCATCCGCCGGCTCAGCGGAGATCAACGGACAGATCCCCCGCTGAGCCGGCGGACAGAGGCGGGCTCCGTGCAAGCGGAGTCCGCCTCGTCTGAAAGGGGCCTAAAACATCTTCATAAAATTTTCCACAACAAGGGCCTCAAGAAATTAGATAGGCCATCAGTGCATCAGGATTGATCAATTTTCACTAATGTGTAGCATAGCTTCTAGACTCTATAACTTTCACACAAACCAATTATTATACACTTATCAGGATTTTTTTTTACCAAAGACATGTAGCAGAATACATTTTGGCCTAAATTTTCGACGAAATTCGATTTTATTGGATTTCGTTTAAAACAAAAAGTATAATTCTTTTTTTTTTTTTTCAAAATATTCACTCTTTTTTCACTTATATCGCAATAATTAAAAAATAAATGGTGAATAAAGAACACCAAAATAAAGCTCTGCTTGTGTGAACAAAATGATAAAAATAAAATTTGGGTACAGTGTAGCATGACAGAGTAATTGTCATTCAAAATGCGAGAGCACTGAAAGCTGAAAATTGGTCTGGGAAGGAAGGGGGTGAAATTGCCTAGTATTGAGGTGGTTAACCAGCAGGCTAGGAAGCCAGTCGCCCACGTCCTTAACGACCATGAGTTATTCATCAGCTTCCCCACTGACTAATGAATGTAAACAAAACAATGCCGGCAAGAAAAAAGTAAAAAAAATCCATACCAGGCCCTTATCCTAGCATGCAGCCTGGCAGGTCAGGAAAGGACAAGCGAGCACCCCCCCTCCTGAGCCATACCAGGCCACATGCCCTCAAAATGGGAGGGTGGTTGCTTTGAGGGGAGGGGGCTTTGCCTGCCCAAGCACCTTGTCTTCATGTTGATGGGAAGTAGGGCCTCTTCCCGACAACCCTGGGTGGGGGGGCTTACCGGAATCTGGAAGCCCCTTTAAAAAGGGGGGCCACCAGATCCCAGCCCCCCCATGTGAATGAGTATTGGGTAAATAGTACTCCTACCCATAAGTACTCTACCTAAAAGTGTGAAAAAGTAATAAACACAAGTTTTTGACAATTCCTTTATTAAAAAATTAAAATATTGTCCCTTGATGTAAATCCTTTGTCAATCATGCTGTCCGCCAACCCCCCCAAAAAAAAACAAAAAAAAATGCTCTGCCTCCTGGGAGGCCTCCTGCCGAATGCCTTCTCTTTCTTTTCTTATATATACATTTCTTATATTTCTTATATAGGTAAGGTAAGGTAAGATATAGGTAAGAGGTGAGGCCGCCTGGCTACATCACCTGGTGGCACCGCCCCCTTCTGACGTCACAGATTGGTGCATGCTGGGTCTGTGATGTCAGAAGGGACGGGCCACTGGGTGATGTATCCAGGTGGCCCCGCCCCTTACCTATATAAGAAATGTCAAAGCGCACAGCATGGATTTGGTGCAAGGCCTCCAAAAAAGCCGAACGTTTTTGGGTTGGCGGGAGGCCTGATTGATGATCGATTTACATAGAGGGACACTATTTTTTCTTTTTTAATAAAGGAATTGTCAAAAACTTGCCACTTTTTTTTTATTACTTTTTTACACTTTTTCGATGAATGGGTATGGGTACTATGTAGTAGGGGAGGGGGGGCCCCCTTTGTTAAAGACCCCGGCAACCACAGCCCAGGGTTGTTGGAAAGAGGCCTTTGTCCACATGCATTAAGATAAAAAGCCTTCTGTGTGCAGCAGTCCCCCTCAGCCCTCCTAATACTTACGTAAGCCACCTTTCTATCCAGCGATGTCAACGAGTGCCCTTTAGACAAAGCAGTGGCACCACTGGCTCCCGCAGCTGTCAATCAAAGTCAGTTAGCCAAGCAGGAGAGAGAGGGGCGGGCCCGAACCGGGGGTTTGTGTCTAAATGGACACAGGGAGCTGTGGCTTGGCTCGGGTGCCCCCATAGCAAGCTGCTTGTTGTGGGGCACTCGACAGGAGGGAGGGACCAGGAGAGCCGAAGAGGGACTGAGAAGAGGAGGATCAGGGCTGCCCTGTGCAAAATCACTGCACAGGGCAGGTAAGTATAACATTCAAGAAAAAAAAAACGAGACTTTACAATCACTTTGATTTTGTTCCACGAACAAGACAGGAAGTACTCATCCACACAGCTTTTGCAGCACATAGCTGTTGGTAGAGCTAAATGAAACTCCTGAACATAATGAGGACAGACATGCTATATACTGTACTACCGTTTGATACTCCCAATTCTCAAGAACAGTAGTGAAGGAGCGAGGATTGCAGAGCATGCAGCTTTGATCTAGCTTGTTCTGCTTGAGGAGTTAGCACCTGCAACAGAGTCAAGAGATTCATTTCACTCTTACTAAGATGCAGTAGTGCTAAATATTGTGCTGTTATATGCACCGAAAAGGATACTAGTTGCCAAATGATAGTTTGCAGCTAGTGTGCTAAAATTGTAATAAACATCTGCACAATGTATTACAATATAATCCAGTTTGAAAACTACCCCTGACTAAACCTTGATAACATGTACAGTACAAATATCTCAGCACTAAATGAACTGTATTATAAATGTACTTAAAACATTTCAGATTGTTTTCTAATCTTATAGCCGAAGAAACAGTGTATGGTCATAATTAAAAAAAATTCCAAATATTCCTGACTTTTTTTTTTTTAGGTTCATGATCTCTGTTATCTAGTAATATAAAATCATAAATGAAATGTGCAAAATCGTGGCTGATGTACAAGGTACAGTGGCGTCAAGCAATACAATTTCAGATCAGTGAAAGACAAATGCTACTTGATTGTTCTCCATTACCATGTTTAGTCTTTATCTTATTAAAATCACACACATATGATATACACTGTATACATAAATTCTATGATTGTCATGGGCACTCACACGTCTTAGCACAAGCCTATTTTACAAAGGGTTATTTTAATGGTAGCCCAATAAGTATGGCATACACAGATCCTTTGTTTGACAAACAACACATATAACCACAGACCATTTATGAAATTTCATATTCAAATAGACTTCAATACATCTTTTCACTTTAAAGTGTTTACAAAAGGCATACTGAAAACTTTTTTTGTCTCTCTTTTAGGCCCAGTTCACACTGATGCGGTGTGGGAACCGCAGCTATTCCTGTGCGGTTCTGGTGTTTCGTCACATATGGCGACCCATCACAGTTGGCTACCCGCTGGACTGCGCATGAGTTCAAATTCGAATCCGGTGCTATTCCTGTACAAATGAAATGAAATGCGATGCGGCAGATCGCATCAGTGTGAACGTAGTCTTAACCTTTTGATAAACTAGATGCAACATGTTTTGGAAGCTCTTGCCTGGCATTGGATCACATCCTGCTTTCATGATATTTTGATAACTTTTTTCCCCTTTTGATACTGTAAGTATTATTCTACTGCTCCTTCATATAAAAATTGGAATAACACTCCTAAGGCCACATCCGTATAGACTTGAATAAGTATAAGACGGGTGGTATGTTTGTTCCCGGGGAGACAATCAACCTTATGCCACCATCGGTTTAAACACATCTATGAAGCTTATATAGACGTAGAAGAGTTCGGTATATCCAGCTGTAAAGAAACATATATTTGCCCATATGGATTACTGTTGAAGCCCCTGTTATTGTGGACCGAAAACAGGTGAAAAGGTTATGTTTGTTCGACTTTCCGTTCCTACCACTCTCCTTTAAGGCTGCTTTCACACTGTCCATCTTGCCTGAAAAGGCCGAATTAGGGCCTTGTGGCCCTTTATCCCCTCTTTCTCTCACGCTCTGTCATATAGAAGGCGGGTTTGCCAAATTTGCTTTGAATCTAGGAGCCAGCTAAATAAAGGTTTTCCCCCAAATCCACCCTCCTAGTGTAAATCCTCTCCTCCAAATCCCCCCTCATAGCATAAGTCCTCCTACCAAATCCCTCCTCCTAGCATAAATCCACCCCCCAAATCCACCTCCTAGCGTAAATTCTCCCCCCAAATCCCCCCTGCTAGAACAAATCCTCTCCCCAAATCCCCACTCCTAGAGTAAATCTTCCCCCCAAATCCCTTTTCCTTGTACAAATCCCCTCACCAAATCCTCCTTCCTAGTACAAATCCCCCCTCCTAGCACACATCTTCTCCCCCCAATCTCCCCTTATAGCACAAATTCTCTCTCCCAAATCCCCCTCCTAGTAAAAATCCTCCCCCAAATCCCCCAAATGTATGGAAGAGCGTTCCACTGACAGGATGGGAGAGAGCACAGAGAACCTGCATCTCCTCTTGGCTCTCTCCTCTCTGACGCTGACACTTCTCTTGTCCCCCGCCCCTCACCCCTTGTCCCGACCCTGGGCACCGGGATGCAGATTTGTCAAGCCCTGTACAGGAGTATTTGTAATCAATTCATACAGTTTTTTTTAACCACTTGACCCTTTTTATTTCATATATATTTTATGACAATAGTGTGAAACAAAGAAAATATCATTTTTTTTTTTTAAAGCCCGTGACGTGTGAAACACACCCAAAAACTCCACCCGGTGCCAAAAAAGGCGCATACACATATGTTATGGTGGTGATCAGCGACTTATAGTGGGACTGTGATAGTGTGGCAGGCAATCTGACACTAGCTGACGCTGGCTTGGGGGTACACTAACTGACTGACACTGACATCAATAGTGGCACTAATACAGTGATCCGTGCTAATACTATAAACTGTCACTGTACTAATGACACTGGCTGGGAAGGAGTTAACATCTAGGGGCGATCAAGGGGTTAAATGTATGCCTAACAATGTTTCCTGTGTGTGTTATGTGCTGCTTTTACTAAGCGATCTTGCTGTTTTTGCCCCTGCTTTGCAAGGGATAAAAAAGCAGCACGATCACCTGTCAGTGTTCAGAGCTCTGTGTCATTTAGAACACAGAGTTCCCTAGCCTAAATGATGGAACCGATCAACAGGTGGCGGCGATCATTCATTTGCTGGCATCCACTGATCGGCATGTGCTGTAACAAATTACAGCACAGCCGAAATGGTGGACATACGCGCTTGCCCCATACCTAGAAGCACTGATCACATATCAGATAGGTGATCCAGCGCAGAGCCGCCGCCCTGCCACAGTTGCTAATTAAAAATAAATGTTTCCATATATACTTTTTTAATTGAATAGTCTAGCTGAACAGCCACATGCTCATGGGATCTGCTTCCTAGATGTACTATGCACATAAAGTTATCTTACAATGTACTGTATTTTACATCTACCAGAAAAGGTTTATCTCACTAAAACAACAGATTTTATATTGCTTCTGGGGACATACAGTAAATATTGCAATATAAAAACATTATTATATTATTACAGGTGGCTGTAGACCATTGTGGTCCTTGGCTAGGTTTTAGGCTATACGAGGGAGCTCAGGAATGGCAAAATGTACCAATGCTAACAAGAGCCTTATTAATCCATGTGCAATGTGAATTTCAATTATAGGTTCACTTTAAAGTGGGTGTAAACCCTTACAATCCACTTTTTGCTACAGGTAAGCCTATAATAAGGCTTACCTGTAGCTACCCCAGATATCTCCTAAACCTACATGGTTTAGGAGTTATCCCCTGTATCTGCATGTGCCGACGTCATTGGCACATGCGCACTGAAGCAATGGCATGTACGTATGCTATGCTCATTATACCTTTGTCTTGCAGGTCTTTTTTTTTGTCCATGTGGGTTTACAACCACTTTAAATGTTTACAGTATAGTCTGTACTGTATATCAATGGTAAATCTAACATTTCACTGAATTTTTATATCTGAAGTGCAGTGTCCTGCTTTGTATCCTAATCTGATGATCCACTAGTAAAACACCACCATCTGCAAATTACTTCACTTAGGAACATGATTTGGTGTTTACACCATCACAAAAATGATAACTGAACAAAACTGACTTGTAATAATTCTTCCTCTAACTGGACAGGGTCTCTACTTTCTGAGAAAATGAAGAGGGACATGAGAATGTGCTTAAGAGCCAAGGGAGAAATTACTATGTGGTTTCTGAGATTAAAATCTCTACAAGTAAATTTGTAATAAGATTCAGTGGCCAATAGACTCTCCTGTCTCTGATTTCATTGTTTATATGGGAAGAATTGAAAGAGTAAACAATTTTGAGAGGGCAGAAAGGTAAGGCATATGTTAACTCATAAGGGCATAAATGTCTGCCACTGTAATGGCATTTAACTTAATTAAAACAAATGTTTTTAAAAATACCAATATAAAATGAGTGTTTGGGAACATGCTTGGAAATTTCATCTGGGAGCTGAAATCCGTTGACTTATGACCCCCAGTGGAAAAAGAGCTGTAATATAGAAGAATGCACAGAATATATGTAATCCACCCTGTGGTGTTTACTGGAGTTTGTCATAAGATTGCAACAATGAAATTGAATGAAGTCAGCCCAGACCTCTGCATGGAGATCAGAGTTGTAATCCGAGCAGTGAACCAGCCAAGTGGGCCTTACTCCAAAGAAGTTATAGAGAAGTTGATGTTTAAATCTGAACCACGGAGAGCTATGTCACACATACCAGCCAGCCAAGAACAGTCATTTAGAGTAATTAAATTACCTTGCAAAGTAAGGGATCTTTGCTGCATATTATTTTGCACTTTAAGTCAATAGGTTGTAAAACAGATGCGATTTTTCTGTATAGATTTAGAATGTTTTCACTCTTTCTTTTGCAAATACATGAACAATTTTTTTCATTGTCAAAGTAAATCAACTTTGCTTCTACACTTTGTCACTGTGTGCTAATAGCACTTTAAACATAGATCTTGCAATATTTCACTATACAAGGTAGTTTGAAGAGAATGGATAAAATCTAGCTAGTTGATTCCCCCCTGGAGATGCCAGCAATATACTATATACTCAACTGGTCACAGACAATGAGTTGTGGGAACTAGTGGTAGGCAGCAGAGGCACCTGCCTCAGGTGTAGTGAGCTCTTTAAAGGGTATATAAACAATAAAATCACAATTTCACTCAGAGGCTGTGCTTTGAATTGTCTTCTATAAGAAAGGTTCCAAATGGGAATGTCTGTCAATAAATTATTTTGACACCCTCAGAGACTTCTCCAGTAAATCATTAAGGTGCTGAAGGGTAGATATAGGTCAACCGCTGCCAATGTAACTATGGTAATCTGGATCTCTCTTATGCCAAAGCTGTGTCAGTCTGTGGGACTACAATAAAACACAAGCTGATGGAATGCATTTTTGTTCACCAAAGTTGCCATTGCATACTATGTTTCACTATAAAATGTATGGAGTGTACAGAGAGCAAACGCTGAGACTAATGTTAGCCAACATTTGTGGTAAGTTAAAAAATTTCAAGAGCTTTCAATTGTAAAGATTGAATGGAAGAAAGGTGACACAGATAAAACAAAAATGCTGGTTGTGGGTTACCTTGCTTAGCATATGTGTAATGCTAGTGCCCAGTATTAATCTACCTGAGACATAAAGTAGCAGGCTTGAGAAACATGCAAGGCAAAATAATCTTTTTTTTTTTTTAATGAGACATTCTTACAACTGTATACATTTATAAATGCAAAGATGTGGTATTATGCGCATATTTAAAGAGTGCCCATTTTACAGAAAAACATGTCAAAAGTGTGGAGTATAAAGTTTTTACAAAGTGCTGCGGGACCAAGATTAATAAACAAAAAGTCAAAGTAAAATGACCCCCTGTTCTCTGTTTTAGGAATGGCAAAGTAATTAATTGTAACAGTTGGTGAGGATAGTTTCATACAAGCTGAATACTGGAATAGAAATGTATTGGATACCAATTATTACAGTTCATTTATTGCCTTCGCTATGAAAACTGAGCCCACTGCTACATTAAAAACAGAAATGGAAGGCGCGCACACCTAGTGCATTACCAGAGATAATTTAATATAAAAAGTGGGATAAAAAGGATAAAAGTGGGTACTCAAAAAATGCAACTGACAAAGGCCATAAACACAGTGCATGGACATGCACAGAACACGGGGTACAGCTAACGCGTTTTGGGGGTGCACCCCTTCCTCAGAGCTAGGCCTAGGCCTATCTGTCTGCTACCCATGGTTTGAGCCATAAGGCTCTCCTTGCCATGACTGACTCCAGCATAGCCCTTGCAGAAGATCTGATGACATCAACTGAGGCTTCAGCCACAAAGTCACCTGCCAGCTTCAGCTCTTGAAGGGAACTAATGATCTTCTCTTGATCGGCCCCTTCACGTACAGATTTTTCTATGTTGGCGGACCATCCGGAAATCGCTTTGTCGACTGCTGCTGCAGCTACTGCAGGTGTACAAGCTCCCCCTGCCGTGCAGTATGCTTTTTTCAAGTCTAGGTCAATTTTACGATCTACCACATCACGAAAGGTTACTGCGTCCTCTATTGGTAAGGTGACATGTCTTGCGAGACGCATCAAAAAGGCATTAACAACAGGTGGATGAATCAGTGGATTCACTTTAGGCTCCTTCAGGGGATAAAGTTTGTCAGCCTATTATTGAGGTTAGACCTTTTGTCTAATCTTTCCCACTCATCTTTGATGATGTCCTCCAATTCTTCTATGAAAGGGAAGGATTCTTGTTCTTTCTTTAAATTGGGAAAATACTTCCAGATTTTACAGGGAGCTTCTTTAGCTTCCTCCCATCCAGGGCCGTTTTTAAGGCAGGGCAAAAGGGGCAGCTGCCCTGGGCCCTGTCATTGTTGTGGGGTCCAAAGCAGCTTCCTCATACTTGCCAATTATAGTGGTTTAAATTCCCTCGTCCCTTGAGGTTTTAGTCCTGTGCTGTGTCCCAATATCTCAGTGTGAAGTGCTGCTAGTAATGCTGCCTAGCTCTGCCCTATTGTTGTGTACAGATGACTCTCACCTGCAGACCCTGTGTTTACATGTACATTACTGGCATTCTCATATAAATAGTGGTGGCATTCATATGTAAATAGTGGCGGCCGGTGGCATTGATATGTGTAGCGGGGGTGTTCCCCTTTTAGGAAAAATACGTTTTCTGCCAGCAGCGGTGGAGGACGGGACTACTGTTCCCAGAAACCCCCTGGCTCCCAGGAGGTTGGATGTTTCTGCCCCAGAGACTGATGGGAGAGGTGATGTAAGGGGGAGGGAAGGCCCGCCTCTTCCTCTTTGGACTCGGGACGAGAGAGAGGAGAGACACCTGTGCGGACCTGTGCCGTTCCGGGCCTGAAGCCTGGGGCCTTGCTGCGGACCGGGGAGCCTTGTACCTCACTGCCAGCCTGGGTGGCATGGGACTTTCATCTTGCTGCAGTTAGTCGGATCGGGGACTTGATCGCAAGAGCTGTTGTGGACGAGGCAGGATCCAGCCAGTGGAGGTACCGGACCGAGGACGGTGTCCGGAGTGGTGAGCGAGCGAAAGCTCATCTTATACCTGTTGCCTTGTACTTTGTGCCTATTAGACTTCCGAGGCCTATTACTTCAGGTTGCAGAAGATTGTTCCCCCCCTTACTCTCTTTCTTTTTGGATTACAAATACCTTGCTTGGTTCTTCATGTGCACCACCTCTACAGATCCTGTACCGGTGAAGATTTTTTGTGTTCCCTCAAGGACTGAGCTCCATGATTAGGGATCAGGCCTGATCCGTTAGGTAGTCACATTTTGTTTGTCGCACCACAGTGGTGCTTAGGTAACGGTCGCCCCACGTGGCGCTCTGTCCCCCCCCCAGTCTGATGCACATACATACAGTTATGTCAGTGTAATACATACTGCAGGGACCTGCTTATGTGTTGTAAATCGAATGTTTGATGCATGTTACCACTTTTAAACTAACAGAAGTAAAGACAGTTATATCAGCTAAAAGGTTGTCTGTGAATTTGAGTCACTCACACACTTAGAGCATAAGGGATTTTATGTGTATAGATATATATATATACATTAACTGTGCCAGAGCCGGTAGAGCAGATTGCCGGGGGGGTTGGTGGAGCTGTACTCAGGGACCCAAACCAAACTTGCGGCCCTCTTAAGTGGGGGTATCGCTACATATGTATATCATGACCCACTGAGGTCATATCCACAGTAATCTCTAGCAACCAATCAACAAGCAGAAATCATGTGCTGTAACTTCTAGCAACTAATCAGTGAGCCGTAATGTGTGCTGTAACCTCTAGCAACCAGTCAGTGAGTGGTAATGATACACTGTAACCTCTGGCAACCAATCGCAATTGCTGCCTGATCTGATTCAGTAAACTGATTTTGAGTCTAGCTGCTATTTATTGTATGTCTCAGAGCAGGTGGAGAGCGAAACTGCATGGGGGGGGGGGGGGCCCAAGAAAAGTTTTGCCCAGAGTTCAATCAATATTAAAGACGGCCCTGCTCCCATCCTATGGCCTCCATTGATCTTATGAAGGGCTCGACCTGGGTAAAATCAAAACCTGTAGACATCCCTGGATCTTCAGTCTCTGAAGATGACTCTGGATACACAGAATGAGTGGGAGCTACAGAAGACAGGCGCATCAGGGGCTGATGTCTCCAGGATAGTTTCCCGAACAGATTTTCTGATGAGATCGGTTACCTCTTTTGCGTCCGACTCTTTCTCCCTGGTAGCCTTGTTAAAGCATGTGTGGCAGGCTAATTCATCTGGCAAAGCTGGAGCACCGAACACCAAGCAAGCGTTTGCTGCAGGGTGGGTGTGATAGCCCCTGTGACGGGATGGTGATGACCTCCTCTGATGAGAGCGACTATGCCGTGAGTGGCAGTGACGAGATGACGACCTTGAGCGGCACCTCCTATGGCTTGAGGCATGGCTTGAGTGACCTTGGTGCCTGGAACTCGCTGATCTTGACCTGGATGGGCTGCCAAAAAATGCAGCGTTAGCGATCATGCACTCTTTTTCCTCTTCAGTACTTACCATAGTAAGGGACACCTCTTACCTTACAAGCTGAGGGTGGTCTTCTTGGGCAGTGGTCTCTATGACAGTGATCAGGTATAGTACCTACAACAGAAAGACTGATAATGAAGTATAGACAGAAAAAGAGATAATAGAGCAAGGTTTTAAAAGTCTGCAGGACCGCAAGGTGCAGGCTGAGAACTTACCTGAGACTGGGCTGGCAGCAGAGATCACAAAATCCAACGGAAAGCGTTCATCTGTGGCTGACAGCAAAACTGTCAGAAAATCCAGGATTTTTAAAACTGGCACCGCCGTCGCGCCAGAAATGACATTGCCGCGCATTCGCAGAAGCAATCTGAACATACCCGCGCCATCTTGGAAGAGGGTGAAATGACCGGATTGGACGTCTCCTCCCCCCGGCGCATGCGCAGATTGCCAGAACGAACGCGGCCACCATGATGGATAGGCACAGCCTTCTGGGGAACTATAGAGCCCAGCATGCCAGAATACAAGTAAAAACTGAAAAAAGACAATACCTGAAATGCAGGAAGAGTGAGGTAGGAGACCACTGCAACAAATAAGCTTCTTTAACCACCTCAGTACCGGGCATTTTCACCCCCTTCCTGACCAAGCCATTTTTCAGCTTTCAGCGCTGACGCACTTTGAATGACAATTGCGCGGTCATACAACACTGTACCCAAATGAAATTGTTATCATTTTTTCCCCACAAATAGAGCTTTATTTTGGTGGTATTTGATCACCTCTGTGTTTTTTATTTTTTGCGCAATAAACAAAAGAAGAGCGACAAATTTAAAAAAAAAAACAATATTTTTTACTTTTTGCTATACTAAATGTCCCCAAAAAATATATAAAAAAACATTTTTTTTTCCTCAGTTTAGGCCGATATGTATTCTTCTACATATTTTTGGTAAAAAAAAATTGCAATTAGCGATTATTAATTAGTTTGCGCAAAAGTTATAGCGTTTACAAAATAGGGAATAGTTTTATAGCATTTTTATTAATATTTTTTTTTTTTTTTTTTTTTTCCTTTCAAAAAGTTTATTGTTTTCAAGAAGCATACATTGTACAATTGGCATTGTACGTCGATTAGCGACGTAGAAATTACATGAAATTCAGCATAACCATAATGAGTATGTACTCAAACTTTGTAAATACCCTGCATTTTAAGTATTAAACAAGAAAAACGTGGTAAACATGGAAAGAAACCTGACCTTTCAAGTGGCACCCCAAATGGGAACATTAGTGCCACAGGAGAGGAGAGGAGTCACTAGTATAACATATATAGTGTGAACAGTGTTTGCTGTGGATTAGTAGCATAGGTATTGTATTGTATATTCTCCATGGTGCTGTAGTATTGCTCAGTCAAGAAGTGGAGAGTCCGGATGTATGTGGGTGTCTTTAATCACTAGTCACAGTTGTAGGCGTAGGTGAAGTCCAGTTAATCCAGGGTTGCCAGTGGGTATTGGTCTTGGTGTAACAGCCATCACTGGCTGCTGTCATAAGTTCGTAACTGTAGTGTAGGGCCACTATATTTAAGACTTGTGAGAGTGTCAAGGATGAGGAAGATTTCCAGTGTCTAGTGAGGTTGAGCCTGGCTGCTAGGAGTATGTGTGTGGTGACATATCTGATGGGGTATGGGAGATCGTCGATAGTCAGGTTCAATATTTTTTTTTTTACTAGTAATGGCGGTGATCTGCGATTTTTATTGTGACTGCGACATTATGGCGGACACATCGGACATTTTTGACACATTTTTGGCACCATTGTCATTTATACAGCAATCAATGCTATTTAAATGCATTGATTCCTGTATAAATGACACTGGCAGTGAAGGGGTTAACCACTAGGGGGCGGGGAGGGGTTAATTATGTTCCCTGGAAGTGATTCTTACTGTGGGGGAGGGGACTCACAAGGGGAGGAGACCGATCAGTGTTTCTCTGTACAGAGAACACACCATCGGCTCCTCTCCTCTGACAGGACCGTTGATCTGTGTGTTTACACACACAGATCCACGGTCCCGCTGTGTTACCGGGCAATCGCGGGTGCCCAGCGGACATCGCGGCCGCTGGGCACGCGCATCGGGTGCCCAGTGACACGGCGAGAGCGCGCGCGCGCTCCCGGCGGCGCGGCCGCGCTCCCTGGAGTGCACAGAAGGGGAGGACGTCATATGACGCCCTCCCACGCTGAGAGCTGCGCCGCCTGGCCGTCATTTGACAGCCGGCGGTCGCAAGGTGGTTAAAGCTTGTATATGTCAGATAAACTGCCCCCGAGACCACCAGATTGGGGTTTCTCTCCATGAAGGCTCCTTTAGAGACTGAACAGGAGAGACTTCCAGCCAGGAGAGGCTTAACCTGGTGGGGCGAATGCGGTAAGAGGTGTGAAGTCCAACTTCAATCTTGTCAGGTGAGGAAAAAAAAAGAGAATGAGGTGGGGTGCCTTTTCCTTGAAATTTATAGTTAACCAATCCTGTCAGGTTGTGGTGGCGGAGTCACAACCCAGTGTGTGTGCTGCCATGATGCATCAGGAAATTTGTTTTTTTAGGTTTCTAAACAATCTCTCAATGCTTTTTTTTACCAATACTAATTTTTGTGGTCGCAGTCCCTGACATCTTTATAAAATAAATATGTGAATAGGACATAAAATCAAAAGGGAATCTTGCAGGTGCACATTGTAAAATGTAGTATAATCAAGAGGCAGACTTTTGGTTGGTATCCCTTTGGTCTCTTGTATCTTTAATACTGTGCTAAAATATTGCCTGCCATTCAACCTTCTATTAAGCCTGTGTACCATGATATTGTTAAATTTACTGTTTTGGGAAGGATGGTATTTCAGAAATTTCCTACAATACTTGTATGCCAGGGCTTGAGAGAATTGTCAGTTATGTGGTAATGATGCTCCTTTCCCCTGTACATGGAATATTGGAGCTGCTGGAAAAGGAGTTGGCTGTTGCTTGTCGCCTCTTTCAGCATCAATTTGTTTAGTCCTACATTAGACCTCCTTTATATTACTCTGTTGGGAGCCCTAATACATGTTTTTTCTGGTAACTAAACTCCACAATGTCATCTTATGTGATGTTTCTCTGTTTCACAAGAAACACGTGTAAGATGTTTATGTTAAAAATTAACAGCTACAACTTATATATTGGTCATATACAATGAGATTCTAGATTACTATGCTGGTATCAAGTGTGTAATTACATAAATCTAGGGCAGGTCAACCATGTATAGTTCATTTTTTAACAAATCAATGGGTATTTATGCTCATTTATTTAAAAAACAACAACAACGTGTTAGTCAGGAAAGTTGCATGTTACTGATCTCCAAATTGAGACAAGAGAGGTTGCGCTAAATACTAAACATTGTGTGTGCTAATAATTGACAATAAAAATTAAATATAATAGTGTCTCACTCAATACAGGTAGACAAAGTGACTGGAAAGAGAATGAAACTAACATATGTCCATGATGGACAAAAACCAGTCAGATAGCCCAACAAGTATTGATACAAATAATATAAATAACTATCAAAATGTTCAAGTGAGCGAATGAATAACTCAACAGGTGATATAAAAAACGTCAAATGAGATAAACAAATGAATGGATTATCAAAGTGTCCAAGTGAGCTGGATGCTGACCCAGCAGGTGATGAACAGCAAGTGATAAACAAAAATAAATAAAAAATAAAAAATATAGATCAAATAGAAATACAATTGTCCAAGTGAACTGAATGGTCAGCACGGCAGTGAGTGGCTTCCACGTGTTGAACCCGGTGACTTTGCAGTGATTCAGATAAAAGTGACAAGTGTTTGTGATAATCCCTCCACCAGAAAGATTGCAGGCTTACCAGACTGTAGAGGGGAACACGCATGTGGCTAATACCCAGCCAGGGCCTTGACTTCAGATGTAGCTCAATTCCACCCCTCACGATATCCAGGGAACTACTCACTTAAGATGTAGGTGAGCGTGAAGCTTGTCACTGGTGGTGATGGGTCTTTAGCTTATGGGTTGTAAAAGCCAGTTCAAGGATCTCGGATTGCGAGTAACGTGGTTAACCATTTCAGCCCTGGAAGATTGTACCCCCTTCCTGACAGAGCATTTTTTGCGATTTGGCACTGCGTCGCTTTGGCTGACAATTGTCGTGCAACGTTGTACCCAAACAAAATTGACGTCCTTTTTCCCACAAATAGAGCTTTCCTTTGGTGGCATTTGATCACCTCTGCGATTTTTATTTTTTGCGATTGTAGGATGAGCTCCTCGAAGGCCTGTCTCTGTTCTCGGCCCCTCTGTGTGGTCACCTCTAATATCGATGTCCTGAATATCGACATGACATGTCGATATTCAGGACATCGATATTAGAGGTGACCACACAGAGGGGCCGAGAACAGAGACAGGCCTTCGAGGAGCTCATCCTACAATCGCAAAAAATAAAAATCGCAGAGGTGATCAAATGCCACCAAAGGAAAGCTCTATTTGTGGGAAAAAGGACGTCAATTTTGTTTGGGTACAACGTTGCACGACAATTGTCAGCCAAAGCGACGCAGTGCCAAATCGCAAAAAATGCTCTGTCAGGAAGGGGGTACAATCTTCCAGGGCTGAAATGGTTAACCACGTTACTCGCAATCCGAGATCCTTGAACTGGCTTTTACAACCCATAAGCTAAAGACCCATCACCACCAGTGACAAGCTTCACGCTCACCTACATCTTTTTTTTTTAAAACATATTTTATTAACGATAAATGAGAGTACAGTCAACAAAAAGTTCATGCAAGGATATGGAATAAACATAGAGTTAAGATTATACAACCAAAGTATCAGAATTTTTTTTTTTTTTTTTTTCCCGAAAATAGAGGGGAAGTGAGGGGAGAAAGGAAGGGGGGAATGTTGAGGCAGATAGAGGGCAGACGCCTGGGAGTAGGCAGCATCTGGAGATTGATGTTAGTCCTCTATCTCTCTCAAGGCAACATGTGAAGATAGGGAGGTTAGTTGATATATATATATATATATATACACCTTGTACATTTCAAAGAGCCTGTATATATACAATTTGTCACTATGTACTTTCCTTAGGAACATATGTTGGCTAAAGGGTGGATTACGAACATGGTAGGCAAGAGGATAATGGGTTTGGGTGGTGGATATGCATAATAGTAGCTGGACAGGATCAGCGGCGAGGTAGTCCTCAGGTAGAGATGAAGTCTGAGACGTTGGGCAACTGACTTCGTTCCAGGTCTGTTAGACAGTGATCTATGAAAGCGGACCACTTCATGTGTGGTTGCTGCATGGATAGACGCTCAGCTTTGGTGTCTAACTGCTCTTGATATAGTAGAGATTTGAGCTCCTTGATAATTTCGGTTAAACTTGGAGGGGAATTGGAGATCCAGTGTTTAAGGATAGATCTTCGGGCTACGAGCAAAGTAAGAAGTATCCATTGTAAATTTTCTCGTGGGATCGCTCTGTCAGAGGTGTCAGTGCCATTCCTTTGTGGAGGGAAGCCAAATAACAGAAGCATAGGTTCCTGTTCAAGTGTAAAATTTGTCACATTGTTGATGAATTGAAGGATGGAGGACCAGTAAATCTCTATGTGAGGGCAGGACCATAGGCGGTGAACCAGAGAAGGTTTGTGGTGTCGGCACCATGGGCAGAAGGGACCTGCTGGGAGTGGGAGATTCTTGGAGAAAGGATAGTAGGCTCTATGCATTATTCTGAACTGAGTTTCCCTCCAAGTCTCACAGCAGGTGATCTTCCTGGTCAGCTGGTACCCTTTAAGGATATTGGATAAGTCAACTTTGTCTGGGAAGTCAGACAGCCAGGACGTTATCGAGGTGAGATGTAGTGGTTTGGTGAATTTTTCGTTTAGAGGGTGATAAATCTCCGAAATGGAGTATCTTTTATCGGTGATCAGGATGTCAATGAAAGAGGACTTGAACCTCAATGATTTTTGCGGGCAGGACTTGTTGATGAAGTCCACATATTGCATTACATGGATGAAGTGGTGGGGAGGCAGATTATATTCTTTGGCTATAATTGTAAACGGTTTAAGGGTGGAGTGGTCTGCCCCCCGGTACAAAGAGTACGCCATGCATAGGCCTTTGTCCTTCCATTTAGAAAATGGTTCATATATTAGGCTCAAGGGGAGCATAGGGTTATTTTGTATCGGTAAAAATTTTGAAACTAAGGGAGATAGACCTAGTTTTTTCCTCGTTTCTCTCCAGGCCACAATCGTGTCTCTGAGTAGGAGATTATGTTTGATATGATTCGGAGTCATTCGTAGATTACTGTGAAGGAGAGCAGCCAGGTCGTATGGATGCGCTACTGCTGATTCCAGAGCATAATTGGAGTATCGTGATGTTTTAAGAATCCAATCAATCCCATTTCTTAACAGACATGCAATGTTATATGCTCTAATATTGGGGAGGCTAGCTCCGCCATCCCTCTTTGGGAGATATAGTTTGCTAAGGGCTATCCTTGATTTGCCTCCTTTCCAGAGGAATTTTGTAATGGCCCTGTTTAAAGTTTGCACATCTTTATGTTTCAATAGCAACGGTAACGTTTGGAGGGGGTACAATAGTCTTGCAAAGCTAACCATTTTGAACAGAGCACATCTCCCAAAGAGCGACAGCGGCAGTTTCGCCCAAGCTTCCAATTCTCCCAAAAGTTTAGCAAATAGCGGAGTGTAGTTGAGCGAGTAGAGAGAGGAAGGTTCCCTGCCAATCTGTATACCCAGATAGGTAATATGTTTATTGTTTATGCGGAAGGGGGATGATAGATGCCAAGAAACTGGCGGTTTAAATCCTAGCGGTAAGATTTCGCTTTTGGTGAAATTTATTTTCAGGCCCGAGCATTTACGGTACGATTCAAAGATATCCTGAATGGCAGGTATGTCAGATAATGGCGAGGAGGTGAAGATGATAATGTCGTCTGCGAATAGTGCAACACGTAGATCTTCTGATCCCATCGATATCCCGTGAATAGAGGATGTGCTGTTTAGGTGTCTGGACAGGGGCTCGATGGCTAAGTTGAAAAGCAGGGGGGAAAGAGGACAACCTTGTCTCGTTCCTTTATGTAGACGTATTGAATTAGATTGCACGCCCGCGGCTATTACCATGGCCGTAGGGGCAGAATAGAGGCTGTGAATGAATTGTAGGAAGGGTCCTATGATTCCAAATCTTTGCATTACCAAAGATAACCATTGAAAATTCACGTTGTCAAAAGCTTTTTCCGCATCTAACGTCAGAATCGCTGTGTCTACCGTGGGGTGTTGTTTGGCGAATTCCAGGGCTGCAAGAACTTTCCTAATGTTAGATGCTGCGGATCTGCCTTTGGTAAAGCCCGATTGTGCATGATGTATAAGTGACGGCATTATGTTTGCTAAGCGTGTGGCTAAAATTTTGGATAGGATTTTGGAGTCTAGGTTCAGCAAGGATATAGGACGGTAGGATCCAGGATCCTGTGGGTCCTTTCCTTTCTTGGCTATAAGTTTTATGTGGGCTTGGTGCCCAGTAGGGAGGTATGTGCCTCCTGACCAAATTGCGTTGTAGACTGTAAGAAGCGTGGGGGTAATGTTGTCTTTTAAGATCTTATAAAATTCGGGTGTGTAACCATCAGGACCCGGCGATTTACCATTCGTCAGGCCACTGATGGTTGTTGCAATTTCTGCGATGGTGATTGGAGCGTTTAGACTTTCTAGTTGGATAGGGTCTATCTGGGGAAGGGGAACCGTATCGAGCCATGTGGACGCGGTAATAGGATCCATAGGTTCCTGAGCATAAAGGTCTGTGTAAAATTTTTCCAATGTCTTGTTGATGTCTTTTGGGGTCGTGGATAGAGTGCCATCTGGATTGCGTAGTGTCACTATGTGAGTGGGTGTAAAGATACCTTTGGAAAGCCTGGCTAACAATTTACCCGCTTTGTTCCCCTGCTTATGGTAGTGCAGTTGAGCGTATGACATTTTCATCTGTTCTAAATTGGTAGCCCAAGTATTAAATAGATTCCTAGCGTGCGTCCAGGCTTTATGGTTGTCGTCGGTATTCTGCGTCTGTAGTTGTGATTGGGTCTTTTGTACTAGTGTACTCGCTTCTATGTATTTTTGCAGTGTAGTTTTCCTGCGAGCCGAAGTGTAAGATATAATTTTTCCCCGCAGAAATGCTTTACCTGCCTCCCAAAATAAATTCGGATTGTCCATGTGTATGTTGTTGTTGTGCGTATATTCCAGCCATGCTGCATTGAGCATCTGGTGGAAGTTGTTGTCATGAGATAGGTAAGTAGGGAATCTCCAATGTCTGTGGACCGAGTTGTATTGAAAGTTCTCCAGAGTGACTGTGATGGGAGAATGATCGGAAATTACTAAATCGTGGATTTTGGGCTCCGTGACCTTGCATAATAGAGGGTAAGAGCAAAAGAAATAATCGAGCCTCGCAAAGGACTTATGGGCTGGGGAAAAGAAAGTGTATTCTTTCCCTAAGGGGTGGGCCAATCTCCAAGTATCTAATAACCCGAGGGCCTGTATCATGTGGTAGAGGTGAGTATGTTGGATCGGTGAGGATATATTTTGGTGGCGAGTCGAGCTCGATCTGTCAACGCTGTCGTTGACAGTTGAGTTAAAATCGCCCCCTATGAGATGTGGAGTGTCGAGGTCAGATGTCAGCCTTGCTGTTAAGTCGCTAAAATAAGTCCTGTCTGGAGAATTTGGTGCATATATGTTGGTCAGTCTAAGTTCGCTAGAAGCAAATTTAAGGTGAATAGATATAAATCTGCCCTCTGTGTCTTTATCAATAGAGAGTAGATCATATTGTAAACGTTTATGTAAAAGAATGAGAGTACCTGCCTTTCGGCCTTTAGAGGCCGAGCCTATCACGGTTCCTACCCATAGTTTTTGCATGCGTGGGAAGTCATGCTCTTCCAGGTGAGATTCCTGTAGCAAGGCTATATCCGTTTTCAGCCTTTTCAACTGTCGAAGTATCGCCATGCGTTTCCCAGGAGAGCGCAACCCCTTCACGTTCCAGGAGGATATGTGAATGGATTGCATTATTCAAGTGGGAAAGGCTGTCTACCTATCAATGTTAGTGTCTTACCTGTCGATGGTTAATCAAGACCGATAAAATGTAATCAGGTGGGGGACGTCAGTTATTTGTGCTGGCGAACCTTCCTTCCTCTGGGGGAGAGTATAGGGTTAGTCAATGGGGGATAACAAAGACAGTAGGCGTTAGCCACAAAACAGAAAAAGCGGTAGAAAATAAATAAATAAAAGAAAAGGAGAAAACAATGAAGAAAACAACTGTCTATGACTTCTCTTTTTTCCGTATGCAACTTCCACACCCAGCGTTTCGCCAGCCCGCATCATGCGGTAGTGTGCACGGGGTGGGGGGGGGGGGGTTGGTGCAGCTCTTCTCAGAGTAGGGATAAGTTATGAGTGGACGGTCTGCCTCTTTCAAGATCTCTGAGGGTGTAAGTTAGTGGCCTTATGTGAAGAAGTTGCATATGGTTACTCTAGATGGGTCAGATAAGATCAGTAAGCATTTCGCTAACCATTGGTAAAACAAGCCATGTGTAACATCACACGATTTTGTAAATAACAACTATAAAGTTCAAACCATGTTAGCTGTGCAAGTTTTAGGATAGGATGCAAAGTCAGCCCTATAGCCCATAGGATGGCACTTGAGCGTAGATAGGGAGACATCCGTAAAGCAGGAGAGTCCTACCCATATCTTGGTACGATCTAGCAGGGGACAATGAGAAGAGTCAGCGGTAGTCGGAGTGGGTAGGCAAAGAGGCAGGTTTCAAGCGCTTAGGTGGATCTTTCCTGGGACTCCGTTGTTCCCTGGGACCGTGTTTCACTTTATCAGCGTAGGAGTCGGACGCTGTAGATGGTGGCAGTTTGGTCATGGGAGTGTGGAGAGTGGAGAGAAAAGCGTTGGCCTTATCTGGTGATTGGAAAATGAGTTGCTCCCCGTCCATTGACTGAACTCGCAGGATTGCTGGGTAAGCCAGGGTGAATCGGATGTTCCGTTTGTACAATTCAGCACATATCGGTTGATATTCTTTTCTTTTGCGCGATACCTCTGCTGAGTAGTCTGCGAATAATAGCAGTTTGTGACCATCTACTATAACAGATCTTGATTTTCTGAAGCACTGGAGAATGTCCGTGCGATCGATGAAATTAAGATATTTGGCAATTATTTGTCGTGGACGTTTGTTGTCGTTGGAGGGAGCTCCGATTCGGTGTGCCCGTTCCACCGTGCAGTAGCGATTTAAACCAAGGGCTTCCGGTATGACGGTGGTGCACAGATTGAGCAAAGTATCCTGCTTATGCGATTCCGGAAGGCCGATAATTCGCAAGTTGTTCCTCCTGGATCTGTTCTCGAGGTCTTCCATGCGGTCATGTAGGCGCTGTTGGTCCTGCGTGAATTTTTCCAAATCTGCGGACATGTTATACTGGTCATCTTCTAGGGAAGATATGCGCTGTTCTGCCGTGTTCAACCGCTTTGTGTTGTCCCTCAACTCCTTCCTCAATTGCTGTATGCCCTCTGTCACTGCTCTATCAACTGCAGCAGTGAGTGTGGGTAGGAGCAGAGCAGCCACATCCTGTGCTAGCTTGTCAGGGGAAGTAGAATGTGTCTGGTTGCCTTGATTGGAGGTATCCATTACCTCATTGGTGATAGACTGCTCCCTGGTGCAGTCTGATACATCAGGCAGCAGAGCGCTGTGAGCGCTGTGAGTGAGAATGGGAGCGGGTCCGTGCTGTGTAGCGGCCATTTTAGGTGCCGCGTGTGTCTCTGAGGGAGAGGGAGAGCCGTCTCTCGATTGAGATCCAGAGCTCGAGCGCGGCTGGGAGAGATACTTCTCCATCTGCTGGGACGTGCTGGATCCGTGGGGCAATGTTAGCTTCTGAACGGAGGCTGCACCTGTGCTTATCTTGCGGTATTGTATGCGGGCTGAGCGGAGCCGCCGAGTACCTCTCCTCTCACATACGGCGCCGGAACCGGAAGTTCACCTACATCTTAAGTGAGTAGTTCCCTGGATATCGTGAGGGGTGGAATTGAGCTACATCTGAAGTCAAGGCCCTGGCTGGGTATTAGCCACATGCGTGTTCCCCTCTACAGTCTGGTAAGCCTGCAATCTTTCTGGTGGAGGGATTATCACAAACACTTGTCACTTTTATCTGAATCACTGCAAAGTCACCGGGTTCAACACGTGGAAGCCACTCACTGCCGTGCTGACCATTCAGTTCACTTGGACAATTGTATTTCTATTTGATCTATATTTTTTATTTTTTATTTATTTTTGTTTATCACTTGCTGTTCATCACCTGCTGGGTCAGCATCCAGCTCACTTGGACACTTTGATAATCCATTCATTTGTTTATCTCATTTGACGTTTTTTATATCACCTGTTGAGTTATTCATTCGCTCACTTGAACATTTTGATAGTTATTTATATTATTTGTATCAATACTTGTTGGGCTATCTGACTGGTTTTTGTCCATCATGGACATATGTTAGTTTCATTCTCTTTCCAGTCACTTTGTCTACCTGTATTGAGTGAGACACTATTATATTTAATTTTTATTGTCAATTATTAGCACACACAATGTTTAGTATTTAGCACAACCTCTCTTGTCTCAATTTTTCCATTTGCCTATCACATTCAGGTTGCTGCTTCTACGTAGTTTATTTAGTCTAAGTCCAGCGCAATTTTCTTTTTGTATTACTGATCTCCAAATGTACGATTGAATTACAGAGGGAATGCATCACTCCCTCCCATTGTAAACTCTTAGACCCCTTTCACACAAGGGGTCTTAAGTTATCTTCTAGTCAGACACCATACTGTGAAATGTATGACAGTATCTTCCATCTACTAAATCCTCCTGGAATTCCTTCCCACTGGGTGATGACTGAACATCTGATAACAACTCTACAGATGTACTATGACCTGAAGAATGCATCAGGCATCACACTACACAGATGTACTGGTAACTGATCTCATGTAACATTGTCTGTATTTGCATTGACTCTATTCACCATGACCTCTGTTTCCATGCAGCACTGTTAAAAACATGAGCCATTTGTTACTTGGTCCTGATTTCATGGCTAAACTTTATCAAGTTCCATCTTCCCTGTCTAATGAAGTGCTCTTACTGGTCACAGAGGTAGTCTCATTAGACAGTAGAATGACAGTTGGAGGGGGTTTGCCATGGAGTCAGTAGGGTTTGCCATGGAGTCAGTAACATTCAGGCTCTAGTAACAATGTAAAGCTAAATCAGTGAAGTACATGGACTTTTACATATCCATGTTTACAAATGAATGCAAGTATATGTAGTCAATTATACAAGTCTGCATTCTAGTTTTAAGGCCTATCCCTCCTCATTACAAGCAGTTGCTCTCTAAAGGTTGAAGAAAAGCAGATCATTTTGTTTTCTATTAAAACTGTGATTCAATACATAATGTAACATACTATATAATATACATAATATATAATGTAATTATTCGCATTATTTACCTTCACTAAGATTTTTCCTGATTTTTTGGATACCCTTGTTCCAATTGGGTTCAATGCAGCCCTGTTGGGATGCCTTTCTTCAAGCAGGCACAGAGTTCTCCATTTATAGTTTCTAAAGACTTCTATCCAAGTGAACAGGAAGTCCACAGGTGGGGCACAGGAACAGTCTTTTGCCTGTAATAAGACAAACACATAAATAAAATATTCCTAAACTGACATCAGTTCAATCAGAGAGAATGTTAGAATCTTAGTAAGCAGTATTCAAGTAATTACTAAACATTTACAACACTTGTTTGAATTTACACATTTCTAAGTGAATCAGGGTATGCCCAATTGGCTCTGTTTTGTATTGGTTTATTATAAATTTCAATAAAAATAGAATTTGGAAAAAAAATAAAAACATTTACAACACTTTAGGATGGAATATATTGTACACAGGAAGTGTTATGGTTTTCTTTCTATATCCAAGTTTTCATAATAAAAATAAATTCCTCAAAAATCAGTAAATAAATCAGCATGGGTGAAATTTTAATTTTTTTCAAATTTCATACAGCTTTTGCCTACATCTCAAATTGGAAAAGTGCTGTGCTTTTAAAGCTTCATGATGTCTTACGGATGGTGGGGGAAATACAGTTACTTCAGAGTCCAGTCTCTGAAGGAACCAAGGGGCAAGGCCTGCTGGGGTCACTTATTTGGATGAAAAAAGCAAAAACTGACATAATTCAATCAGTCAGGAAGTGGAGTCTCATGATTTTAAAACATGGGCACAAGACACCAACAGACATTTTGTGAAGGTCTGCTTCTTGACTGACAAAACACAGTATTGTCAGAAGACAAAGTGGATTGAGTGGTTGTCTTGCAGTGAGAGTCTCTGGACTATAATAGGATGTTGCATCCCTACTGTCACCATTACATGTAACAGAGTGGATTGTGTGCAGCAACAGTTCTAATTGCCTGTCAGATTACACTGGGGGTGAAAAAAGATCTTTTGCAGCATGCCAGTGTGCCATTTGCATCATCAACCAATTCATTTCCTTATATCAGAAACTGAAAACCAAAAACTGACAGAAGACCCTCAGCTAATACCCTCAGTTTTGGTAACAGTACCAGACAGTGATGTGAAATTGCATATCATCTCACAATATCTAAGAAAGCAAGAAAAGTCTAGAAATTGCTGTGTGCTCCATAGGTTTGCAGTAAGGATCACACTGAGCTCCCCTTCCATACTTCTCACTGCCCATCTATAAATGGATAATACTGCGCACATTATCCAATAATACAGTAAGGAATACTGCAAGTCAGTTCTAGTCACAGCATTTACACATAGAGAGCAACACAACAATATATAGTACACTGTCAGCTGCAGAGTTACTAAGTGTGACACTTTAGGGGAGGGAGGGAGGAGGAAGATAACCTTTCTGGTCCAAAAGAAAGAGGATGATGTTGCATGTACTTTTGTTTCAGATCACACTGCAAAGCCACTGCTCTGCTGGTAACCCTTTCTCATCCAGATGGAACCGGCTTTATAAAAAGTTGTGTACACCACAGAGAATACAGTATTTTATTGTTTTGGTATTGTTCCCTTAATGCCTCCTACAGTAGCCCATAAGAATCCTATAGCTGTGGGTTTAGGCTGCATTGACAATCTATATTATTAAAAGTACAACTATTACTAGGTACATTTTTAAAGGGCAATCTCAGCGTTTAAAGGGAATTTGTCACATTATTCAAAATTCCATAACAAACACTACTATAAAGTAGAATGCACCACATGGTAAGTTAATTGTAATCCTCTTCTTGAAGCCTCCTTGGAAGCAATTAGACCCTCAGCCTATATTGTAAGTTATCTGTCTCTGATTTAAAAGTATGATCTGCCCGTTTGCAGTCCCATAATCCAATATTCACCAGCCATTGTTACTCAGCCATCTGATTAACTTTTTAGAAAAAGAACACTTTGTCTATAAATGCATTAGGCCACAGATCTGCTTGCTACCTCAGACATATAAATATTGTATAAAAAATGTTCTGAAACAGCATATTTTAGTTTTTTTCATCACCCAAGGTAAAAAGGTCTCTCTTTTTTAACTCTAGAATTTTTAGTCACCCTATGAACCCCTTAAGAGATTAACAGCAACATAAGGAATACAATTAATTAAATTAGTGTCTGTCAGTTATTATTACTGACTCTTTGATACTGATACGTTTATGAATTGTTTCCTCTTTATATGTGAGAGAAAAGAAGCCTGCAGTGAGTGTGTTTGGTATTTCTTCTATTGGATGATAAAAAGGTAAGTAAAAGGGGTTTCAATATGATCAGATTACCGACAATGGGAGCACAAGTGGCGGGGGGGGGCTCTACAGAAATGTTTGCATGAACGTAATGAATGGGCATTTTGTGTATGTAGGCAGGTGCAGTCTATTTTCTAAACTGCAGGGGGCACTCAACCATGCTCAACCACACAAAGGGATTACTGGAGCAGGGATCCGGTTTGATGCTGACAGCCAATATGACTCTGGCAGCCATCTTGGGTCAGGCAAAGTCTATTTAAGACCCTGGCTCCTGAGTTTGGCACACTTTTAGGTTGTGGGTAGTGTAGGGACAGGTCACCCATCTTTCAGGGACAGTAATATCATCAGGGGAAGGTTCCAGACAAGTAGGGAATGCCTACAGATCCTCCACTCTTCCTGGAAGTCTCCCCACTTAGGCACGGACCAGCCAGGCTGCAATTTGCCCCTCAGGACAGACGCTGTCAGTTTGTCTGAGATCTGCTCTGCTACAATCTGCTGTTTATCTGTGAGTGTTCCTGGTCAGGCTGCCTTCCTGCTGGGCTTGTTGTGAACTGTTATACTTAGACTAAAAGACAAGTTCTTTCTATTGCATCTGGACTGTGTGTGAGTTACTGCTGCCACACCACCCTGCACCCTCCGATACTACCTTGCATGCATTTTAAGGGTTACATTTTAGAATTAGCAGGTAAAGTGGAACTTTACTCTCCCAATCACCATTGATTATTTTTAATCTTTTTGCTACTAGCATTAGTAAATAGATAGGAAAGTATATCATATGTACTTGTTTAAAACTTTTTGTTTTTACATTTCTTCAGTTACTTTCTGGTTTCTTGCCTAGGCAATTGATGTCATACATCCCAGGAGCCTTCAAGAGGGGAGAAGGTGTTTTCTCAGCCAAGCACACTCTCCTGCATACATGCTTGAGCTAAGGGCAGATAGATTCCAGGAAGTAAATGCTACATTAATCATTTGCCCTTACTCAAGATGGCCATAACCAGAAATGCTAGGGGGTTTGTTTTTCAAAGAAAGTTCTCAACAAAATAAATTATAGAGACATGAATGGATTGGGGAGTTTGCGTTAAATATTACAAATAAATAGTGTTTTTGGTTTGTGGGGCTCAGATGCAGTGAAGATCCGCTTTAAGGGGTTAGGCATCCCCCATCCTCATAAATTATAGAGAAAGGAACTGGGTATGCAGTGGGACATACCGTGGGGTAATGTGAGGAGTGAGAGGATGAAGCAAATGGAGGCTGGGAAGACTGTTTGCTTAGAAAGTTTGGGAAGACAAAAGAAAGTGCAACGTGATAAAGTAATTGGTGTGTTGATGTGACTTCAAACTTCTGGGCATACAGTAACAACAGTGGGCAGAGCTGGAAATACTTTCCTTGTACACTCACTTAAGATGGTTTTCCCAGAACACTAGATTACCTAAATTAAAGTGATTTTCAGACACAAGGTAGCCTGGTGTCACTGTTCACTGTCTTTTCAAAACCAAACTATGCCACTGTCCGCAGCTGTTCATTTTGCAGCTGACTCTCTGCAGATTTAATCTGCTGTCTCGCACCTCAGTCCCATGCTTGATTCATCTGTGCAACCACTCTAAGGCTGGGTTCACACCTATGTGAATTGGATGTGGGTTTTCTCCGCATCCAATTTGCATGACAGGAGATTGTGACTGGCTCTCTATGCAGCGTAAGTTTGCAGAGGCATTCGATCCTGAGTCCTCTGGGTCACTAAGGATCCCATGATCCGCAACCACCTCCTCCCAGCCACGTACAACTCCATGGGTTTCTGGGGACTGAAAAAGATCCCTTGAGGACTGCTGCTGATGCTGAATGTTATCCTCCACCTCCATGCTGACACAATCCTCCTCCTCTTCTTCTTCCTGTGTGATCGGTTGGCCCGCAGGAATACTATCTGGATAAAGGGGGCCTTGAGAGGTAAGGAAGTCTTACTTCCTGTTCTGCCTCAAGTGGCCTGTCCATTATTACACAAAGTGTGTACTCCAACAGGAAGACAAGAGGGACAGTATCACTGATGCATGCACTGTCACTGCTTACCATCCTCGTGGCCTCCTCAAATGGTGACAGGACAGTGCATGCATCCTTGATCAGTAGCCACTGGCATGGCGAAAAAAAGCCACGCTCCCCTGACCCTGCCCTGGTGCCATACTCACACAGGTACTCATTGATGGCCCTCTGCTGCGTGTGCAGCCGCTGCAGCATTGCCAACGTTGAGTTCCACCTGGTGGGCATGTCACAAATGAGGCGGTTCTTGGGCAGGTTGCATTCCCTTTGAAGGTCAGCCAGTCAAGCACTGGCATTATATGACTGGTGGAAATGACCACGGACTTTCCTGGCCTGCCTCAGGAGATCCTATAAGCCCGGTTACCTGCTCAAGAACCGCTGCACCACCAAATTCAGGACGTGAGCCAAACAGGGAACATGGGTCAAGTGTCCCTGTCGGAGGGAGGAGAGGAGGTCGGTGCCATTGTCACAAACAACCATTCCTGGCTGAAGCTGGCATGGCGTCAACCACCTCTGAGCCTGCCCCTGCAGAGCTGACAGAATCTCTGCCCCAGTGTGGCTCCTGTCCCCTAAGCAGACCAACGCAAACACCTCATGGCATCTTCTTGCCTGAGTGCTTGCGTAGCCCCTTGAACGCCTATGGAGCACCACTGGTTCAGAGGACAAATCTGCAGAGGAAGAGGCCATATAGGAAGAAGAAGAGGAGGGGGTGGAGGAGAGAGCTGTGGCAGAATCACCACTAGTATTTTGGCGGAACAAGCTCCAACAATACTGAACATTGTCCTGCATCCTTCCCAGCTGCCAGCAGAGTTACCCAGTGCGCCGTGAAAGAAAGGTAAAGTCCCTGTCCATGCCTGCTGGATCATGAGTCAGCGGTAATATGCACCTTACTGCTGACCGCCCTGTCCAATGAGGCCAAGACATTGCCTTTGGGAACCTGCCACTGAGGTACCGCACATTCCACAAATTTACGTAAGGGGGCAGAGTCTACCAGCTGAAAAGGCAGCAGTTGTAGTGCTAGCAATTTGGCCAAATATATATATCCCAATATATATATATATATATATATATATATATATATATATATACATATTTTTTTTATTAATACACCACCTGAAGTGTATTAGAAACTGTACAAACTGTATTAGATACTGTGTTCACCACCAGAAAAGTAGTATATACACACACACGAGACTATATATATATATATATATATATATATATATATATATATATATATATACATACACACACTGCCTGCACTGACTGAATTACGAGTAAACACTGAATATATAGTCTATACTAAATGCAGAGTATATATATATATATATATATATATATATATATATATATATATATATATATATATATATATTAGGTCTGTGCAAATTAAAGATTAATTCCTCGATTAAGCGTTAATTTTTTTGTTCGATCAAAATTTTTTTGATAAATCAAAATTCTTTTGATTGGTACTCACCTCTCCGCCGTCTTCCGGGTCTTCAGGGAGTTCCGTCGGAGATCCGGTGACGTCACGGACATCGACGTCACCGGACTCCTCCCCCTTCCCCAAGTGCCTCCGTCTGCTAACGAATGGGAAGGGGGGAGGAGTCCGGTGACGTTGAAGTTCTGATTGAACGCAACGCGTACAGGGGTGGAGCTACGCATGATGTCACCCGCTGCTGCCCTACGGAACTAACACGGTTGTCGGCTTTACATGCTGTGTTTTTATCATCTTTATGTGAGTAGTTTGTGTTTGAACACAAAAATGTAATCTTAAGCGGTGAGCACTTAGACCTTTTCTTTCTACCCATGACCTGGCGTCCTTGCTAAGGAGACGTGAGAGAAGTTTATGGTCCGTGTTAACCCTTTTGATACCCGCTTGCATGACCACCTGTTTGCACAGGGGTCCATGCCATAAGGTGAGAGTGATTAGTTGTACCGGAGGTGGAGGGATTGTCACGCTACTGTGGGTAAAAAATTACTTACGTCAGTGCTACAGTTTGAATTTAAAACTTATTTGTGTGAACTGTGAAGTTAAGTCATGGATTGTGGAATGTCGGGTGAGTGTATATATAGTGTATACCACATTTACCACTGACTAATGCAGAGTTGCAATGCAAGGAGATCAGCTAAAAGTAGTTGGATCTGTATGTGCGTTATAATTAATCGAAATTAGTCGATTAATCGATTAAAAAAAAACGATTAATCGAACACAAAAATTTTAATCAGTAACAGCCCCAGAGGCGTATCTAGTGAAAATGGCGCCTATGGCAAGAACTGAAACTGCGCCCCTGTCAAAACATTTGAAACCCATCTTTCAGATAACCTTAACAAAAAAAAAAAACAGCTAACAAAACTCAAAAGTCAAACTCTTTAATCTTCCAATTAACAAATTATGGATTGGCAGTACATAAAAATTACAATTGCACCTTCCTCGTTTCACTGATGCAAACTGGTCTATGATGTGCTCAAAGTCAGTTTTTTTCTGTTTCTTCTCTTTCTACACTGAGCAGAGCAAGATCACAGAGTCTTTCTTGACCCATGGAGGCTCTCAAATATGAAAGTATTAGTTTTAATTTGCTAAATGATCTCTCACAGCTGGCGATGGAAACTGCAATAGTTAACATTATCTGAATAGCAATGCGAAGATTGGGGAAGACACTCTCATCTCCATATTGAACAATAAATTCGAGAAGCTCTTTAGGTCTTGATATTTTCATGTTGGCCCGAATTAATAGCAACATTCTGTAATCCAAAATTTCTTCATATAGCTGCTGTCCATCAACATCAGAGCTGTAGAATTCACCCAAATGTTCACACTTATTTTTTAGGTCGTTATTGTAGGCGCCGTAACACAGTCCCTCGACATCGAGAAGGAACCCAAACTTGGCGTCAGTGTCATGCAAACGGGTGAACCTTTCATCCATTTCTCTGTGAAGACGGTCGAGTGTTCCCTTCATGACTCTTTCCATCTCCTCCTTGGCTGATAACCCAGCATCTCTTGAGTTCTCACCAGGCATTCGATTCTTTCGTCGGTGACGTCTTTCAATTTCAATATTCCAGTCTTGACAGAGACTGAATCCTTCTTCGAGTGACTCACTGACTAACACTTCTCTGTCATCATCAAAATGATCTCGGAGGGCTTTCAAATCCAGGGCAGCATCATGGAAGTTCATGCTAGGATCCTGCAGCCTCTTTTGAACACGGTCAATGCAAAAGAGGACTTTGCTCCAAAATCCCAGCAAAGTCAGAAAATCGTAACTCAACATGCGGTGATACAGCTGTCTTGCATTACTTCTTGTCCCACTGGTCTCGTTTTCATTGTCTGTCATATCCTGGAGAACTTGAACTATCTCCTCAAAGTAGTTGTAGATGGGCTTCACTGCTTCTGTCCTTGCACTCCACCTTGTTTCGGACTCTGACTTAAGAACCACAGGCACAGCGTTTTTGAGTTTTTCCCAGCGCTGTGTTGAACGAGAGAAGAACACATACAGAGCTTCGATGGTGCCAAAAAACTTGACCATCATTGTATCCTGGTTGGCTGCATGTACACCCACCAAGTTGAGAGAGTGATTGTTGCAATTCACAAACACTGCCAGGTTGTTTTTCTCACTTATTCTTTGATGAACACCACTTTTGTGTCCAGCCATCACAGCAGCGTTGTCATAGCACTGTGACCGACAATCTTGTAGCTCCATTCCGTCCTTCTCTAGCTGTTTCAAGATGTCTTCAACCAAGCTCTCAGCATCCTTATGGCTTACCTGTATAAATCCAAGGAAGGACTCTCTAACATGGACAGTTTTCCTCTCAAAATCCACTTCCATGTACCTCACTACTTCTGACATTTGCTCACGATGTGCCTGATCAGGAGTTGAGTCAAACATGAGACCATAGTACTTGGCCTTATGAATGCTTCTCAGTAAACTCTGGCAAACAGTAGATGCCATCATGTGAATGAATTCATTCTGAACACCTGGTGAAAGATAAGACGTGGATCCAGGATGACTTTCCACATGACTGAGGTGTTCTTTCATGACAGGGTCAAAGATGGCCAGTAGTTTCAGTAAGCCAAGGAAATTTCCCACATTGGAGTCATCATCCAGCTGAAGTGACTCCCTATGTCCTTGCAAAGCCAGGTTTTGAGTCGCAAGGAATTTTATGCAATGAAGGATTCTCCTCAAGATATCATACCACTTCTGCTTTTCCTTCTCAATCTGTGACTGAAGTTCCACGTCAATAACTCCTCTGTTTTCAGCTAAATTTCTTTCCATTTCTTTCCACTGTGTAAAGCACTCCCGATGATTCTTAGCATTTTCATGAACACTAATCCTTTCAGGTGCTTTCCATTGGAGGAATCCACTTTCCTGCTCCAATAAGGATTGATGGTCTGACCGGGAATAGAGAAGACAACAGATACAAAATGCAGACTTTTTAAAAGGGGAATAGACCAGCCAAGAGCGAGACACTTCCTCACCACGACCATTTCCCAATTTCCTCTTGAACCAAGTTTTGTTCATTGAGCGGTTATTTGTTGGTAGGAAAGTCCCCTCATTGTTCTGGAAATACTTTGAACCCAGCTTTATTATGTTTGTTCTCAATGCGTCAGGCAGAATTGCTTTTCCAGATTCCTTGTCGAACTTCAGAAGTCCAATGCTGTTTAATAACTTCTGGTAAGACAGTTTGAGGCTCTTCAACACCATCCAATTCACCAGGTTCAGCATCGTCAGGTTCAGTCTCATCAATAAACACAGCATCGTCGCCACCATCGTCTTCCCCTCCTGTCATGTTCAAGTTCTCTCTGGCCTCCTCACTTCTAATCTCTTCATACTCAGATTTATCTGACTTGACTTCCTCCTCGGCTTGTGATGCATTTGTGCTTGATCCAGCTTCAGATTCTAATAAACTTGTAGCAGGTGCAGGGGACTCCATGGAAGGTGTTGAACAACTTGTTCCTGGCTTTTCAAAGAAGGTCATGAAGAACTTGCTTGACTTTTTGGCTTCCTCCGCCTCCAACTTTCGTCTCTTCCGTCCTTCAGCTCCACTTTCCTTCTTCTTCATTAGGGATGAGCCGAACACCCCCGGGTTTGGTTCGCACCAGAACCTTCGAACGGACCGAAAGTTCGCGCAAATTTTTGAACCCTATTCGTTATAATGGACGCGAACGTTCGAAATCAAAATTGCTAATTACAACGGCCAATATGCATGTTAATGTCATAAAACAGGTTTGGGGACCCGGGTCCTGCCCCAGGGGACATATATCAATGCAAAAAGAACTTTTAAAAACTAAAGTTTTTTCGGGAGCAGTCATTTTAATGATGCATAAAGTGAAAAAAAAAAAGTGAAATTTTCCTTTAAATATGGTACCTGGGGGGTGTCTAAAGTATGCCTGTGAAGTGGCATGTGTTTCCCGTGTTTAGAACTGTCCTTGCACAAAATGACATTTGTAAAGGAAAAAAAGAAGCCATTTAAAACCACTTGCGGCTTTAATGTCATGTCTTGTCCTGGCCGCCATATGGCTGAAAATCCTTGAGAAAAATGGCATGGCTACCCCATCACCCCCCCCCCACCCCAGCCCCTTTGGGTCTTGTATGGATATTAAGGGGGACCCCGCACCCAAAATAAAACCCTATACCTACAACCCTATATACTCTGAACAGCACTATATAGGTGGTGCAAACAAGACACGGACTGTAGGTTTGTTCTTAAGTAGAATCTGAACAGGTACATTATGAAGTGTAGCTCCATCCCAAAAAAAACAATTTTTAAGCTTTTTGGAGAACATAGGGAGAGGTTATCACCTCTGTAACATTTGCTGTCTTTGCACATCTGTTCAGAACATGTCACCTCACTTTCCGTCCCAATGACAAATGTTTTTGGAAAAGTGGGGTTTTAATTGAAACAAGGATTGGTGATAAAGCATCAGTAGAGAGGAGATACCTTTTTCCCAAATTAAATCTAACAGGATAGAATTTCCCTTCCTAGGGGTAGATTTCCTCTCACTTCCTGTTTTCTCTTTCCGTTTGCAAGTAGGAGTCGTTTGTAAGTTGGATGTTTGAAAGTAGGGGCCTGCCGTATATACTCTGCAGAAATTTGCCCTATTAGATGTTGGTGTAGCCACAAGACTGGTGGGCACAGGAATGGGCCCTGCTGTGAGTTAATAGATCAAGATTTGTACTTGCATGCACCTGTTGAACCGGGCAGAAAAATTGGGCCTTTGGTGGTGGTGGTGGACGGTGTTGCCACAAGACTGTAAGCCCTCACGGTTACTCTTGGTGGGTGCAGGAATGGGCCCTGCTGTGAGTTATTAGATCAAGATTTGTCATTGCATGCACCTGTTGAACAGGGCAGAAAAATTGGGCCTTTGGTGGTGGTGGTGGTGGTGGACGGTGTTGCCACAAGACTGTAAGCCCTCACAGCTACTCTTGGTGGGTGCAGGAATGGGCCCTGCTGTGAGTTATTAGATCAAGATTTGGAATTGCATGCACCTGTTGAACAGGGCAGAAAAATTGGGCCTTTGGCGGTGGTGGTGGTGGACGGGTGTTGCCACAAGACTGTAGGCCCTCATAGTTAGTCTTGGTGGGCGCAGGAATGGGCCCTGCTGTGAACTATTAGATCAAGATTTGTAATTACACGCCCCTGTTAAACAGGTGCTGAAAAATTGTGCCTTAGGCATTGGTGCTGGTGCCACAACACTGCAACCCCTCACAGATACTGTACTCTTAGCACAGCAATGAGACCTGTTGCAAAGCATTGCCTAAAAATTGTAATTACACGCCCCAACGGGGGCTGAAAAATTGTGCCTTAGGCACTGGTGCTGGTGCCACAACACTGCAACCCCTCACAGATACTGTACTTGGAGCACAGCAGTCACACCTGTTGCGAAGCATCTTTTTAAAAAATTGTAATTACACGCCCCTGTTATACAGGGGCTGAAAAATTGTGCCTTAGGTACTGGTGCTGGTGCCACAGCACTGCAACCCCTCACAGATACTGTACTCTGAGCACAGCAATGAGACCTGTTGCAAAGCATTGCCTAAAAATTGTAATTACACGCCCCAACAGGGGCTGAAAAATTGTGCCTTAGGCACTGGTGCTGGTGCCACAACACTGCAACCCCTCACAGATACTGTACTTGGAGCACAGCAGTCACACCTGTTGCGAAGCATCTTTTTAAAAAATTGTAATTACACGCCCCTGTTATACAGGGGCTGAAAAATTGTGCCTTAGGCACTGGTGCTGGTGCCACAACACTGCAACCCCTCACAGATACTGTACTCTGAGCACAGCAATGAGACCTGTTGCAAAGCATTGCCTAAAAATTGTAATTACACGCCCCAACAAGGGCTGAAAAATTGTGCCTTAGGCACTGGTGCTGGTGCCACAACACTGCAACCCCTCACAGATACTGTACTTGGAGCACAGCAGTCACACCTGTTGCGAAGCATTTTTTAAAAAAAAATTGTAAGTACACGCCCCCTGTTATACAGGGGCTGAAAAATTGTGCCTTAGGCACTGGTGTGGTGGCATGGATCATTGAGGAGGAGGAAGAGGATAGTCAGTGAACATAACAGGACAGTCACTCAGCATCAGCATAGGCAGTCTTGAAGGGATGTGACATTATAAATTATTCCGTTATATCCGCTTCAGGTGCCTGGTAGCTGGTGGTGATCCAAGACTGATTCATTTTTATGAAGGTCAGTCGATCAACCGAGTCGGTGGACAGGCGCACCCTATGATCGGTGACAAATCCTCCAGCAGCACTGAATGTGCGTTCGGAAAGAACGCTGGATGCAGGACAGGCCAGAAGCTCAATTGCATACTGTGCAAGCTCTGGCCAGTGATCCATCCTCAGGACCCAGTAAGCCAGAGGATTTTCGGTGGGAAAGGTGTCCAAGTCTGACCTTGCCCCTAGGTATTCCTGCACCATGTATATCAGACGCTGGCGATGGTTGCTGGAACCGATCATACCTTGGGGCTGCGGACTAAAAAATTGTCTGAACGCATCGGTCAGACGTCCACCTTCCCCACCGCTCCTTCTGCTACTGACCGAAGCCTCAGCAACTTGTCGTCCAGGACCAGGAGTTTGTAACCTCCCAGTTTCTGGGAACGCATTGCACAGACCTTTCTGCAAGGCCTCCCTGAGATGTCTCATCCTCTGCTCCCTCTGCGACGGCAAGATAAGGTCCGCAACCTTACCCTTGTACCGTGGATCAAGGAGAGTGGCCAGCCAGTAATGGTCCCTCTCCTTGATCCGAAGAACACGAGGATCCTTCCGCAGGCTTTGCAGGATCAGGGAGGCCATGCAGCGTAGGTTAGCTGAGGCATTCGGTCCGGAGTCTTCTGGGTCACTGAGGATGACATGATCGCCAGCCACCTCCTCCCAGCCACGTACAAGTCCACTGGTTTGTTGGGACTGTACATCATCCCTAAAAGACTGCTGCTGCTGATGCTGAGTGCCAGGCTCCACCTCCATGCTCACACAATCCTCCTCCTCCTCCTCATCATCTTCCTGTGTGATGGGTGGGACAGAAGGAACACTGTCTGGATAAAGGGGGCCTTGAGAGGCAAGGAAGTCCTCCTCTTCCTGCCTATGTTCTGCCTCAAGTGCCCTGTCCATTATCCCACGCAGCGTATGCTCCAACAGGTGGAGAAGAGGTACAGTGTCACTGATGCATGCACTGTCACTGCTCACCATCCTCGTGGCCTCCTCAAATGGTGAGAGGACAGTGCATGCATCCCTGATCATGCTCCACTGGCGTGGGGAAAAAAAGCCAAGCTCCCCTGACCCTGTCCTGGTGCCGTAGTCGCAAAGGTACTCATTGATGGCCCTCTGCTGCGTGTGCAGTCGCTGCAGCATGGCCAACGTTGAGTTCCACCTGGTGGGCATGTCACATATTAGGCGGTTCTTGGGCAGGTTCAGCTCCTTTTGCAGCTCAGTCAGCCGAGCACTGGCATTATAAGATCGGCGGAAATGCACACAGACTTTCCTGGCCTGCCTCAGGACATCCTGTAAGCCTGGGAACCTGCCCAAGAACCGCTGCACCACCAGGTTGAGGACGTGAGCCATACAGGGCACATGGGTGAGCTGCCCCTGTCGCAGGGCGGAAAGGAGGTTGGTGCCATTGTCAGAAACGACCATTCCTGGCTTAAGCTGGCGTGGCGTCAACCACCTCTCGGCCTGCCCCTGCAGAGCTGCCAGAACCTCTGGCCCAGTGTGGCTCCTGTCCCCCAAACACACCAGCGCAAGCACGGCATGGCATCTTTTTGCCTGCGTACTCGCGTAGCCCCTTGTACGCCTACGGAGCACCGCTGGTTCCGAGGACAGAGCACTGGAGGAAGAAGAAGAGGAGGGGGTGGAGGAGAGAGGTGTGTCACAACCAGTAGTAGCATTTTGGAGGCGTGGTGGCGGAACAACCTCCAACACTACTGCACCTTGTCCTGCATCCCTCCCAGCTGCCAATAGAGTGACCCAATGGGCCGTGAAAGAAAGATAACGTCCCTGTCCCTGCCTGCTGGACCATGAGTCAGCGGTAATATGCACCTTACCGCTGACCGCCCTGTCCAGCGAGGCATGGACATTGCCTTCCACATGCCGGTAGAGAGACGGAATCGCCTTCCGTGAGAAAAAGTGGCGTTTGGGAACCTGCCACTGAGGAACCGCACATTGAACAAACTCACGGAAGGGGGCCGAGTCTACCAACTGAAAAGGCAGCAGTTGAAGTGCTAGCAATTTAGCCAAGCTAGCATTCAACCGCTGGGCATGTGGATGGCTGGGAGTATACTTCTTTCGACGGTCCAGCAGCTGGGGCAGGGAAATTTGCCTGCTACAATCGGACGTCGGTGTACTGCAAGTACTTGGTTGTGACACACCTAATTCTACACCTTCAGTCCTCTCAGAGCAGCTTTCAGAGAGGACTGAAGATATAGTGGGGATGGAGATCCCAGCTGATGAGGAGCAAGGAGAGGTCCGCTTTGTTCTTTGGTGTGGGTCTTTTATGTGTGCTTGCCAACGAGCTGCATGGCAGGTCGACATATGTCTGCTCATGCTTGTGGTGCCCAAGCGGCTGATGTTTTGGCCACGCGAGATACGCTTGAGACAAATATTGCAAATAGCATAATATTGCAAAAAAGGCCCACACCAAAGAACTTTTCTGATAACATGCAGAGGCAGCGCCCTGCACAGGCGGAGCTCTGCGGTGTGGTACAGTTGCTGTGCTGGCCTCTAGCTGGCCTCCAGGGGGCATCCTGCCTCGTTGGACATGTGACGCTGCATCCTCCTCCTCCTCCTCCTCCTCCTCTCTCCCTTCAGGCACCCACGTGGAGTCAGTGACCTCATCATCCCCTCCCTCTTCACCACTAGAGCAAACCTGGCAGTAAGCTGCAGCTGGTGGAACAGTACTGCCAGATTGCTGTCCTTCAGCATCCCCTCTCTCTGCGCGCACACTACTGACTTCCTCAAGCTGGGTATCATCATCCGAGCCTTCGAATCGTTGGGCATCCTCCTGGAGCATGTACCCAACACTGTGCTCAAAGAGTTCGGAGACTCCTCAGGAGGACATGGTGGGTCTAGGGAAGGGGTGGCTGATGATGCCATTGAGTACGCGTTGGCAGCTGCTCTGCCAGTACCCTGAGCCTGGGTGAGAGAGGATGAGGAGGATGAGGAGGGCTTGGTCATCCATTCTACCAAGCCTTCGGCATGATGCGGCTCCACATGTCCAGCTGCCGAAAACAAAGACAAGCGTGTCCCATGGCCACGTGCTGATGACGATGCACGACCACGTCCACGGCTAGCACTGTCTCTAGAAACAGAGCCTGCCTGCCCTGTGTTCTTGCCTCGGCACGCTCTGCCTCTCCTTGGTGGTCTTCCAGCCATTGTAGTCGGTAGTGTATATAGTATAAAAATGGGTGCTGCTGAGAAGAAAATATAGGAGCTCTGTGTGCTGCCACTAACACACTAGAAGTCCTATGGGTGCTTCTGGGAAGAAAATATAGGAGCTCTGTGTGATGCCACTAACACACTAGAAGTCCTATGGGTGCTGCTGAGAAGAAAATATAGGAGCTCTGTGTGATGCCACTAACACACTAGAAGTCCTATGGGTGCTGCTGAGAAGAAAATATGGGAGCTCTGTGTGATGCCACTAACACACTAGAAGTCCTATGGGTGCTTCTGGGAATAAAATATAGGAGCTCTGTGTGATGCCCCTAACACACTAGAAGTCCTATGGGTGCTTCTGGGAAGAAAATATAAGAGCTCTGTGTGATGCCACTAACACACTAGAAGTCCTATGGGTGCTTCTGGGAAGAAAATATAGGAGCTCTGTGTGATGCCACTAACACACTAGAAGTCCTATGGGTGCTGCTGAGAAGAAAATATGGGAGCTCTGTGTGATGCCACTAACACACTAGAAGTCCTATAGGTGCTTCTGGGAATAAAATATAGGAGCTCTGTGTGATGCCACTAACACACTAGAAGTACTATGGGTGCTTCTGGGAAGAAAATATAAGAGCTCTGTGTGATGCCACTAACACACTAGAAGTCCTATGGGTGCTTCTGGGAAGAAAATATAGGAGCTCTGTGTGATGCCACTAACACACTAGAAGTCCTATGGGTGCTTCTGGGAAGAAAATATAGAAGCTCTGTGTGATGCCACTAACACACTAGAAGTCCTATGGGTGCTTCTGGGAAGAAAATATAAGAGCTCTGTGTGATGCCACTAACACACTAGAAGTCCTATGGGTGCTTCTGGGAAGAAAATATGGGAGCTCTGTGTGATGCCACTAACACACTAAAAGTCCTATGGGTGCTTCTGGGAAGAAAATATAAGAGCTCTGTGTGATGCCACTAACACACTAGAAGTCCTATGGGTGCTTCTGGGAAGAAAATATGGGAGCTCTGTGTGATGCCACTAACACACTAGAAGTCCTATGGGTGCTTCTGGGAAGAAAATATGGGAGCTCTGTGTGATGCCACTAACACACTAGAAGTCCTATGGGTGCTTCTGGGAAGAAAATATAGGAGCTCTGTGTGATGCCACTAACACACTAGAAGTCCTATGGGTGCTTCTGGGAAGAAAATATGGGAGCTCTGTGTGATGCCACTAACACACTAGAAGTCCTATGGGTGCTTCTGGGAAGAAAATATGGGAGCTCTGTGTGATGCCACTAACACACTAGAAGTCCTATGGGTGCTTCTGGGAAGAAAATATAAGAGCTCTGTGTGATGCCACTAACACACTAGAAGTCCTATGGGTGCTTCTGGGAAGAAAATATAGGAGCTCTGTGTGATGCCACTAACACACTAGAAGTCCTATGGGTGCTTCTGGGAAGAAAATATAGGAGCTCTGTGTGATGCCACTAACACACTAGAAGTCCTATGGGTGCTTCTGGGAAGAAAATATAGGAGCTCTGTGTGATGCCACTAACACACTAGAAGTCCTATGGGTGCTTCTGGGAAGAAAATATAAGAGCTCTGTGTGATGCCACTAACACACTAGAAGTCCTATGGGTGCTTCTGGGAAGAAAATATAGGAGCTCTGTGTGATGCCACTAACACACTAGAAGTCCTATGGGTGCTTCTGGGAAGAAAATATAGGAGCTCTGTGTGATGCCACTAACACACTAGAAGTCCTATGGGTGCTTCTGGGAAGAAAATATAGGAGCTCTGTGTGATGCCACTAACACACTAGAAGTCCTATGGGTGCTTCTGGGAAGAAAATATAAGAGCTCTGTGTGATGCCACTAACACACTAGAAGTCCTATGGGTGCTTCTGGGAAGAAAATATGGGAGCTCTGTGTGATGCCACTAACACACTAGAAGTCCTATGGGTGCTGCTGAGAAGAAAATATATAGGAGCTCTGTGTGATGCCACTAACACACTAGAAGTCCTATGGGTGCTGCTGGGAAGAAAATATGGGAGCTCTGTGTGATGCCACTAACACACTAGAAGTCCTATGGGTGCTTCTGGGAAGAAAATATGGGAGCTCTGTGTGATGCCACTAACACACTAGAAGTCCTATGGGTGCTTCTGGGAAGAAAATATGGGAGCTCTGTGTGATGCCACTAACACACTAGAAGTCCTATGGGTGCTTCTGGGAAGAAAATATGGGAGCTCTGTGTGATGCCACTAACACACTAGAAGTCCTATGGGTGCTTCTGGGAAGAAAATATGGGAGCTCTGTGTGATGCCACTAACACACTAGAAGTCCTATGGGTGCTTCTGGGAAGAAAATATGGGAGCTCTGTGTGATGCCACTAACACACTAGAAGTCCTATGGGTGCTGCTGAGAAGAAAATATAGGAGCTCTGTTTGCTGCCACTAACACACTAGAAGTCCTATGGGTGCCTTTGGGGTGCAATGCTGTGCTAACAGCACTGCGGTTGGTACTACTGCAATACTGTACTAACAGTAAGCACGCACCAGACTAATCCCCAGCAGCAGCTAAAAACACAATCAGCAGCAATGAACGATCAATGACTTAGGTAGCAATGGTTTAGCAAAGAACTAGCCAATGGTTTAGCAAAGAAGAGCAAATCTTTCTGGAGCAATGTATCAAGCAAAGACAGAATCAGCAGACTGATCTCTCCTAAAGCCGGAACTCATGTGACCGGCGCCGACGGCGTGGCGGCCTTTTAAATGGTGGGGCGTGTACTAAAGCCCCTGAACTTTAATTGGCTACAGGCGTCCTGCCTATAGCCAATTATTGCTCTCCGAGTTTCCAGCGCTGTGATTGGCCAAGCATGCGGGGGTCACAGTGCATGCTTGGCCAATCATCAGCCAGCAATGCACTGCGCCGGCCGCGCCGGCCGCAATGCATTGCGGGGCCGCTCGCATCACACGAATGTGATGCGAACGGCCCAAATAGTTCTGGGCTCGCCGAGCGAGCGAACGCCCGGTGCTCGATGCGAACGTGGGTTCGCATCGAGCACCAGGCCCATCCCTATTCTTCATCAAGAAAGGTTTCATGGTTTTGCGATATACCTGAAGATTGATAGAAGTGGGCTGTCAGGCCTGGTACTCTCCAATTTTGTCGCTGGGCTCTCCAATTTTTTATTTAGTAATTTTAAAGAAGAACACACATATACATACATACATACACACACACACACGCACACACACCCATACATACATACATACATACATACATACATATATAATTAATATACTCAAAGACATACACTTTCACTGACAATGACCCATACATTCAAATACACATGCTGACTGGCACACACACAATGGCCCGCGAGCACACACTGATACAAAAATAACTGATGATGCCAACCCACTGGCAAACTCACACTCATTAAAATACATTGGTGCACACAGTAACTCATACAAAAACAATGACACACACTAACACAGAATCGAGAGACACTGGAGACAGACAGAGGGGACGTAGTGTGATGAGGACAGAGAGGGATGCAGTGCGACAAGGACAGAGGATTTTTGACACCCTAGGCGAAACCTCATTTTGTTTCACCCCCCTGGCTCCACCCCTAAATCCACCCATAAATGCTGCCTTACCAGCACCCAATAATGCAGTAACATCAGCACCCATAAATGCAGTAACATCAGCACCCATAAATGCAATAACATCAGCACCCATAAATGCAATAACATCAGCACCCATAAATGCGGTAACATCAGCACCCATAAATGCGGTAACATCAGCACCCATAAATACGGTAACATCAGCACCCATAAATAAGGTAACCTCAGCACCCAATAATGCAATAACATCAGCACCCATAAATACGGTAACACCAGCACCCATAAATACGGTAACACCAGCACCCATAAATGCGGTAACATTAGCACCCAAAAATGCAATAACATCAGTACCCATAAATGCAATAACATCAGCACCCATAAATACGGTAACATCAGCACCCATAAATGCGGTAACATCAGCACCCAAAAATGCAATAACATCAGCACCCATAAATGCGGTAACATCAGCACCCATGAATGCGGTAACATCAGCACCCAAAAATGCGGTAACATCAGCACCCAAAAATGCAATAACATCAGCACCCATAAATGCAATAACATCAGCACCCATAAATGCAGTAACATCAGCACCCATATATGCGGTAACATCAGCACCCAAAAATGCAATAACATCGGCACCCATAAATGCGGTAACATCAGCACCCATGAATGCAATAACATCAGCACCAATAAATGCAATAACATCAGCACCCATAAATGCAATAACATCAGCACCCATAAATACGGTAACATCAGCACCCATGAATGCAATAACATCAGCACCCATGAATGCAATAACATCAGCACCCATAAATGCAATAACATCAGCACCCATAAATGCGGTAACATAACATCAGAACCCATAAATGCGGTAACAGCAGCACCCATAAATGCGGTAACATAACATCAGCACCCATAAATGCGGTAACATAACATCAGCACCCATAAATGCGGTAACATAACATCAGCACCCATAAATGCGGTAACATCATCACCCATAAATGCTGCGCCAGCGTCTCTGACACTGTACAGAGGTAGAGAGGGAGTAGGATCACACGCACATGATGACTTTAAGACCCCTTTCACACTAGATGCGTTTTTCAGGCGCTACAGCGCTAAAAATAGCGCTAGCATAGCGCCTGAAAAAAGCCTCATCTGCAAACCCAGTGTGAAAGCCCAAGTGCTTTCACACTGGGGAGCTGCGCTGGCAGGGTGTCACAAAAAGTCCTGCCAGCAGCTACTTTGTAGCGGTGGAGGAGCGTTGAATACACTGCTCCTCCACCGCTCCTGCCCATTAAAAACAATGGGGCAGCGCTGCCATACCACCGGCAAAATGCCGCTGCAGCGGCATTTTGTGGGTGGATTTAACCCCTTTTTGGCCGAATAGTGCTGCTAAAATGACGGTAAAGCGGTGCTAAAAATAGCGCCGCTTTACCGCTGATGCGTGGGGCGGCTCAGTGTTAAAGAGGTCTAAGTCATCATCATGTGCAATTGTGTATGTGTGCCAGGCCCAAGCAGAAGCAACTGGCCAATCAAATATAGTGCTCAATATGGATTAAATAAATATGCATAGCAATAGATATTATAAATAAAGTGTAATAAAAGTGATTTGTGCAAGTAGTACCTGCTGTTGTACAAATCACTTTTATTACACTTTATTATATCTATAGCTAAGCATATTTATTTAATCCAAATTGAGCATATATTTGATTACTTTGCTGGTTACTGGTACACTGTACACATGATGTGCACATGATGATGATAAGACTGTGCTGCTGTACAAGACTAGTACCTGCTGCTGCTTGGGGGGGGGGGGGGGGGGTTCCAATTGTTTTTCCTCCCATGTTCTTCTTCAAGTCCTCACCAACCACGTGACATCACAGCACTGTCAGCACGTCACAGTCACACTGTCACACAGACCGGGAGACCACTGAGAAGAGAAACTAAAGCCGCTGCGCAGAGGAGGGTAGGCGGAGCCTTAGGCTCCGCCTCTGCTAGTTACTCTATGGCTACGTAGGTGACCCGGGCGCTCACTCTGGCCAGAGCCAACTCATCGGCCGTCATGGGGGGCACCTGGGCACCTGTCACTTCCCTCCTCACTCCCTGATGTAGTTTGCTTTGGCGCTGCGCTCCAGCAGGCCAGTCTCGGCACCAGGGACTAGATTAGTGTGGGAGGCGGCCGCAAGACGACGGGTGGGAGTCAAACTTTATTTCTTGTGCGGGCCCGCTTTTTTGCCGCCCCCCCATGGCGCCCATGGCACTTGCCATGGCTGCCATACCCTAGGTACGCCACTGAACAGGCCTAATATATATATATATATATATATATATATATATATATATATATCAAATACACTGCCACTAACGGAATAACCTGCTTGCTTAATCTAACTCAAGCTATCTCTCTGTGCACGCCAACAACACTACACACAGCCACTGTGTAAGCAGCCTTATATGATGTGGGTCGTGGACTAGGTCCCCCTGAGCCATGATTGGGCTCTCTCAGCAGAGCGCGCTGTGATTGACCAAAGCATGCATGTCAGGTGCATGCTTTGTCCATTCATCATACAGCAATGTGATCTCGCAGTGCATTGTGGGGCGCTCCGCGGTGCTCGAATTTCCTGCAAACGCCCCATAATGTTCGCTGTTCTGCGAATGGGTGAACACCCAATGTTCGAGTCAAGCTTATGTTTGACCCAAACATTGAGCTCATCCCTAGTATCTGTTCCAAGACTACAGCACAAAAAGATCTCTGTTTCAGTTAAGTTCCACCTGTCCTGACATTTTGCCTGTTTCTTAATGATCCTTGTTATCTGCCTTCACTAATTTATTTGCTTGCTTAACCACAACTTAGCCTGCCTACTTTGTACCATGTTTTGCTTCTGCCTGCTCACAGCTGTTGTGTAGCTGAGGGCCACAACCTGTGAGCAATCTGCAGCACAGCTCCTCATCTCTTGCAGGGAGGTTTGTTGAACAGTGAGTTGTTCTTTAGGTCCCATGCCTAGGCCTTCGGTAGCCATGCTTTGTTAAATTTGGTATACTGTACAGGGTGTTACCTAAGTCATTTAACTAAGCAATGTATTGTTTCTGAGTGTATGGCTCCCTCTAGTGGTCATCCTATCTGGAATGTGAATAAGACTTTGTTGTTTACACATTAGAACATGCTGCAAAGCCTAAGTAGGAAATTACTTAAATGTTCTAGGGAAAAGACTCACTTGACCACAGTGCTCGCTTACTTACCCATGAAACTAAGTCACAGAACTTTATGCTGGGTAGGATATAAAGGGCCCAGCGCGGCCATGTTTGCTCTCTTCTCCCCGGGACGTGGGACCTGCCTGCAGGGGCCTGTGTGGGTGTGTTCGGAGGAGCCGCGGCCACCGGAGAAGTTTACACCACATTGTGCTGGATCAGCAGCGTGATCAGGTCGGAGGATTCCGAACACCTGATGGAGCTAATCGAGGGTTCCCCTGTCATCTTGCAGAGCGATACAGCATGATGGTGCTGGCTGGAAGTGGGACTGAGATCACGGGAGTGGAGTTATCTAGCAGTCCAGGCCTGGTGTGGTGAGAGGGCTGTTGCCCAAGATTCATATAACATTTAACTATACGGTGCAGACTACTTCAGAGTGTTGCTGAATCTTGCAGTTCTACAGAGCGGTCTCGCTTGTATAGACTGAACTTAACCAGGCCTGAAAGCCTGTACTCCATTAAGTACTGAGCGATGCTCCGGTTGTAATCTGATATAGAAGAGGAAGCTTACAAGCGTGTTGCACAGTTAAGTTGCAGTTACTTATCACTTCATATCACTTTGTCATCTGCTCACTTATTGGATTACAAATACTGCAGTTTAATGAGCTAGTTGAAGAAAGAAGACAAGAGACTTATCATCTAGCATAAGGCCTTTCATCCTATAGTGTGTATATGTGGCGGTATTGCAATCTAGGGGGAGCCCTTAAGTATATGTACCATAATACACTGATGTTCAGTACTGTGTAGCTGATTGCAGGTTGTGTGTGTTCGTGTGGCTGTACTGGAAGTGGGAAAGTACCCAGTGTCAAGGTTTTACCACTCTGAGCACCAGTCCCACTTGGAGACACGTCCACATGGGCTACTCTCTATATTATTGAGTCTGAGTATCTGCATATCCTTTGATTAATACTGTTATATTTCTGTATATTACAATCATTATTGTGTTTATATTTCAAAACCAGTTCTAGTAAACTTACTGTGTGTTAAAAGTACAATTGTGTACGCTTCTTGCTGATAGTATTGAACAACAATATGGAACCCGAGGTGTCAGAGGTAAGGGAAGACCCGAGGAGTCGGGATAGCCAGTGGGGGATAGAACTAACCAGCAGCCCCTACGGGGGTACCGCTACACTTCTTTAGTACATGTATTAGCCTAACAGCACAGAGGGTCTATTACCTCAGTGACACCTGGCGAACTACAGCTATACCTGAAAAGTATAAATCATAGGTAGGCAGATGCCCTGTAAGACTTTCAAAATTAAAGGCTTTTTTTCACTTTCAGTCTGGGTAACAGTGGTGACTAGGACAAATAGAGAGACTGAATCTCCCAAATAAGGACACATAGGTGTCCATTTATGAAGCAGTGATCAGCGGAGATCCCGAGGATCGCTGCTGATCCCAGCCCATAAACAGTTTATAAACCAGAGATAATCGGGGAGAAGTGTTTGAACTTGTTCTCCCGACGATTATCTCTGCACATGGAGAATCCTCATATGCCGCGTACACACGTACGGACTTTTGCCGGCGGACCTAAGTCCAGCGAACAATCCGCTGGACTTTCCCGCTAGGTACGCCGGACTAAAAAGCGAACGGACTTGACCACACACGATCACGCAAAAAGTCCGGCGGTTCACGCGATGACGTACGCACGTACGACGGGACTAGAAAAAGGAAGCTCGAGATCCCAAACGACACCCTTTGGGCCCCGTCAGCTAATCTCGTGTATATCGCGTGTTAGTTGACGTTTGGTTAGAGACGATTCGCGCTTCTCAGACTTCTGCTTAATTCGTTCGCTTCTGCCGTTCAGTTTGTGCTTGTGAGGTTTGTATCTGGCTTTCAGTGCGTGTGGATCAGTTCCTACCTGTTCTCAGGCCGTTCTGGTCCGCTCGTTCCTGTTTTTCAGGTCGTTCTTCATAGGCCTTGCTGTTCTTCAGTGCGTTCTGTTAAGTTGTTTGTTTGATCAGCCGACCGTTTTGAAGCCATGGAGTGTGGACGTACTCGGGAACGAGTTCGTGCTGTGCAGGGGCTCGGTGTTGCGGTTAACACCTTGGCACGAGCCCGGTCCATGAACAGGGTGAGGAGGAGTTCATGGACCAAGAATTGGTTGCGCCAGCGTGACCAATTCTCGCATATGCCTTTGCTCCGTGAGATCCGTGAGAATAATCCTGATGATTTCAGGAATTATCTCCGGATGACGGACCCCATTTTTCACCGTCTGTTGGCTTCGCTGTCCCCTTATATTAGCAGGCAGAATACCTGCATGCGGCAAGCCATCAGTGCGGAGCAGAGGCTAGTCGCCACGTTGCGTTACTTGGCGACGGGGAGAAGCTTGCAGGACCTCAAGTTCACGACAGGCATCTCCCCCCAGGCTCTGGGGCTCATTATTCCAGAGACCTGTTCTGCCATTATCCACGTCCTGCAGGAGGAATACATTAAGGTAAGTCTTCTCTTTTAAAATTACCTATGTCTTGTATGTTTGTTAATGTAGTGCATCAATGTCATCATTAGCTAATTACCATGATAGGACTATTCTATGAATGTCGCCTATTCCTTTTTTTTCTGGATTTTGTTTTTTTGTCTAGTATTTTATGTTTGACTTATCGAAATAGTTTTAAGAATGTATTATTTAGTGGGTCACATGCATATTTGCTTGCACCAACCTCCCCAGCATGGAAGCTTGGCCCCCTAAACACCCCTAGCCTAGTCACTTTCTTTGGTTAAAAATGTATATTACCAGCTCCATTGTACAGCTTTACTCACCCCCCCCTTTCACCCCCCTTGACCCTCATTTTTAAATTGATTGCATGTGTTTTTGGTCAGCTTGTAATTATCCCCACCCCCCCCACACCCCCTGATAATTAATATCATGTGGTTTTGGTCAGCTTGTAATTATCCCCACCCCCCCCCACACCCCCTGATAATTAATATCATGTGGTTTTGTTCAGCTTGTAATTATCCCCACCCCCCCCCCACACCCCCTGATAATTAATATCATGTGTTTTTGGTCAGCTTGTAATTATCCCCACCCCCCCCACACCCCCTGATAATTAATATCATGTGTTTTTGGTCAGCTTGTAATTATCCCCACCCCCCCCACACCCCCTGATAATTAATATCATGTGTTTTTGGTCAGCTTGTAATTATCCCCACCCCCCCCACACCCCCCTGATAATTAATATCATGTGGTTTTGGTCAGCTTGTAATTATCCCCACCCCCCCACACCCCCTGATAATTAATTTCATGTGGTTTTGTTCAGCTTGTAATTATCCCCACCCCCCCCCACACCCCCTGATAATTTATTTCATGTGTTTTTGGTCAGCTTGTAATTATCCCCACCCCCCCCACACCCCCTGATAATTAATATCATGTGTTTTTGGTCAGCTTGTAATTATCCCCACCCCCCCACACCCCCTGATAATTAATATCATGTGTTTTTGGTCAGCTTGTAATTATCCCCACCCCCCCCACACCCCCTGATAATTAATATCATGTGGTTTTGGTCAGCTTGTAATTATCCCCACCCCCCCCCACACCCCCCTGATAATTAATATCATGTGTTTTTGGTCAGCTTGTAATTATCCCCACCCCCCCACACACACCTTTAATTAATTGCATGTGTATTGTGTGACCTTACCATTATTTACTCCCCACCCACATCCCCATTATTATCTTCTCTGGTCCATCAGAGGGGTCATCAATCAGAGATTTGTCCCTTTTATCCTTAATCTTTTGGCTTTATTTCAAGGATTTACAAAATAAATACATATGTTCTTCCAAATTGTTTTTTAATTTGTTGCATTTAGTTTGGTGTTTTGGCTGGTTTATAATTTCAATTGTATCTTTCTGTTTGACTTCACAGTGTCCCTCCACGCCACAGGAATGGCAGACTGTGGCTTCCCAGTTTGCTGCCCGTTGGGACTTTCCCAACTGCGGAGGGGCGATTGACGGCAAACACGTGCGAATTGTGCCCCCACCCCATTCGGGGTCATACTATTGGAATTATAAGGGGTTCCATAGTATCGTGTTGATGGCGGTGGTGTCGGCACACTATGAATTTCTGTATGTGGATGTGGGGAAAAACGGCCGGATGTCGGACGGAGGAGTCTTCAACCACACGGAGTTCGGTCATCGTCTCCAAACTGGTGGGCTGGAGCTGCCACCAGATGAAGATAATGTGGAGGGACTCCCGTTCGTCTTCATTGCCGACGAGGCGTTCGGTCTGGGTGACCATCTGATGAGGCCATTTCCCCAACGATCCCTCACCCCTGAGAGGAGGATTTTTAATTATCGGTTGGCCAGAGCAAGAAGGGTGGTGGAAAATGCCTTTGGTATTATGGCCAACCGTTTCAGATTGCTCCTTACATCGCTACATCTGGCAGAGTACAAACTCAATACTATTATTCTTGCATGCTGTGTCATGCACAATTATTTACGGAAACATTCAGGAACATACTCCTTACCAATTGGCCCTGAGGCCGGAGTGGAAGGCAACATGACAGGGCTGGATAATCGCCCTCTTGGTTCCGCACCACAATCAGCCCAGCAAGTGCGGGACCTTTATTTACAGTATTTTAATGGTAGGGGGGCCATTGAAATGGCAGCAGACCCTTAAACCATCTTTTTCATTTACAATGAATAAATACAGTTATTTATGTTTGAAATATTGGTCGTTTCGTATTGTTTGGCTTTTAATTTGGCCTGTTTTATATGTTGTCCTAGTGCACATCTTAATAGTGGCAAACTTGTTTAGCGTTTAGTAAATAAGCCCCTTTGTCAATGAACCACAACATGTTTTTGTCAAACTGGTAGTATTTAAAAAGAAGAAGCCACACATTTTTGAATTTGTGCAAACATTATTTTTTTTATTATAGTGCACATCCAAAACTTTTTTTTTTTTATTTTTTTTTTTTTTTTTTGGTTGTTTTGGTATTTTTGGTATTTTTTTTGTTTTTTTTTTTTTTTGGAACATGAATTTTTTTTTTTTTTTTTTTATGTTATCTTTTTGACATTTTTTTGGTGTTTTTCTCACAACATATTGTTTTTTTTTTTGGGATTGATTTTTTAAAACAAACATAAAAACATGTTTAAAATTTTTAAAAAATTTTGGCTTAGCATTTGAAATTATTTACACAATGTAAAAGTCCAGAACTTACAAAGTTCAACAGGTAACCCATGAACAGAAGAAGCCAAATTTTGAATATGCACACTAATTTAACTGGAAAATGGGTAATGTCAACATGTGCTATGTTCCATCATGGGGAATCAATGGACGTGTTTTGTGTGTGAAACCCCTTCCCTCTCACCTACTAGCATTAGGGGTTGCAAACACAAAATGCGTCCATTGAGATCCCCTGATGGCACATAGCACATGTTGACATACCGTGTGCATATTTAAAATTTGGCCTCTAAAATTAGTTAAACAGCGCTTCAAAAGGGGAATGAAGGACATGATTGATGTTAAGAAATGTAAAAGGGGTCTTTAGATTCTCCCCAAAACATCAATCATGTCCTTCATTCCCTGCTGCATGGTGGCCATCTCCTTCTGCATGTTTTCCAGCTGCAGATTCCAGGCCATGATCTGCCCAATAAGCCTGTGGGCACTGTCAGTGGTAAATGGCTCCGCAGCTTGTCGTTCCACAAACAGATCAGCATCACCTAAAAGTTGGGTAGAGAAAACACAAGAAAAAAAGTGTCAAAAACATGCAGACCTTAATTTATTAGCTCAATCTGTGTTCTGAGACACTCACTTGGTGGGGTGCAGATTTGATCGACTTCAACGACCTGTTCCGCCACATCCACGCGTGGGCTTGGGCTAACTGCCCAATTAGTCTGGTGAGGCCGGGAGGTCCTCGTAGGTTCGGACTGACGTCTGAGTCTTTTGCCCCCTATGGTAATGGAACACAAAAAGGTACACTTTTGAATCACACTGATATTTGAGTGCCAAAATAGGATTAGTAAACATTGTTTAAAAGTCTTGCCAATTATTAGCAGTTTGTTAGAAGATCCTACTTGAAGACAGAATTGAAATGTCTATCTAATGAAACTCCAATACTTAAAGCGCCCTTCAACCCTAAATTTGAACTTCCGCTCATTGGATCCCTGCACCCCTGTGGTGTCTTATTTTGAACGTTTTAGGGGGGATGGGTTGCAGATACCTGTGTAAGGCAGGTATTTGCACACACATCCGGCCCTAGACTCCCACAGAAGTATACGCCACATCCCGTCCCACCGTGCTGTCTGCTGGGACACACAGGGGTCCCCGAGCTTGCGCGGACCAGTCCTATTGCATTGCGCAACTGGCGCATGCCCAATAGTGACCCGGGAAGTGAAGCCGCAAACATTAATTTCATGATTGCAAGATCAGAGATTGTAGCTGCACCATCCAAGGGACAGGTGAGTGTACTTCTTTGAAAAGTCACCACCTACAGTATTTAGAGATGATGAGCATTTTTTGTGAATTGTGAGCATGAGACCCTGCTTAACATATTTATCCCCCCCCCCCAAAACAGCCTCTGGAGTCCCTGTGTAAGTTACCCCTAAAACCCTTACTACAGCAGTAATTGTATAGATAGTGACAATAATAAACAACCTTACAACTCCAACAACCCAAAGCCAGGTAAACTCAATAAACGTTATGAAGACAAACGGAACTTTCATCAAATATGCGCAAGTTTCAGGTACGAATGGTAATAACATCTGCGCAAGTTTCACGAACGAATGGTAATAACATCTGCGCAAGTTTCACGGACGAATGGTAATTACATCTGCGCAAGTTTCACGGACGAATGGTAATAACATCTGCGCAAGTTTCACGGACGAATGGTAATTACATCTGCGCAAGTTTCAGGTACGAATGGTAATAACATCTGCGCAAGTTTCACGGACGAATGGTAATAACATCTGCGCAAGTTTCACGGACGAATGGTAATAACATCTGCGCAAGTTTCACGGACGAATGGTAATTACATCTGCGCAAGTTTCAGGTACGAATGGTAATAACATCTGCGCAAGTTTCACGGACGAATGGTAATTACATCTGCGCAAGTTTCACGGACGAATGGTAATAACATCTGCGCAAGTTTCACGGACGAATGGTAATTACATCTGCGCAAGTTTCAGGTACGAATGGTAATAACATCTGCGCAAGTTTCACGGACGAATGGTAATAACATCTGCGCAAGTTTCACGGACGAATGGTAATTACATCTGCGCAAGTTTCACGGACGAATGGTAATAACATCTGCGCAAGATTAGACATATCAAGTATAACCATAGTAGCGCACGTGCTTGACTTACTTTTTTTGATGGCTTTTCGAATTCTCCTGTATTGATCGTGCTCCCTGGATTTGATGTCGGACCATCGTTTGCGCAGTTGATCCTTGCCCCTTCGTACGCCGAATTTCTGCTCCAGGGTGCTGACGATTGTAGTGAGAATCTTGTCCTTGCGCAAGTTGGGTCGAGGGTACGGGCCATTTTCCCCGTCGTAATCTTCCCTTTGGAGGATGTCCACCATCTCCACCATCTCTTCAAAGGCCATATTGGTGGCCTTATATCTGCTGCTGGATGCAGATGTGTTGGCTTCTTGGCTTTCCTCCGCGCTACTGGCTGAGAATGTGTCCGCCATATTCATGAATTAATTCACCAACAATGCAACGAGGGGAAGCGGGGCGGGGAATACTCGTCATGAGGAACGTCATGGGCGGGCGACGCGGAGGACGCAGGCGGACTTCGACGCGTGCGCAGTGTATATAAGGCTGTTTGAGGGGCCCACGTGTTCCCGAACGGAAGTAGCGAGCGCTCTGTACGAAGGTAAGTGTTTTCTAGGATGCATTACTGTGTTTTTTTTGGGGTTTTGGGCCAGCATTTTTTAAGGATATGTGTGTGTTGCTGCCTGTGTGTAGGGGTTGCTGCCTGTGTGTAGGGGTTGCTGCCTGTGTGTAGGGGTTGCTGCCTGTGTGTAGGGGTTGCTGCCTGTGTGTAGGGGTTGCTGCCTGTGTGGATGTGTTGCTGCCTGTGTGTAGGGGTTGCTGCCTGTGTGTAGGGGTTGCTGCCTGTGTGTAGGGGTTGCTGCCTGTGTGTAGGGGTTGCTGCCTGTGTGTAGGGGTTGCTGCCTGTGTGTAGGGGTTGCTGCCTGTGTGTAGGGGTTGCTGCCTGTGTGGATGTGTTGCTGCCTGTGTGTAGGGGTTGCTGCCTGTGTGTAGGGGTTGCTGCCTGTGTGTAGGGGTTGCTGCCTGTGTGGATGTGTTGCTGCCTGTGTGTGGGTGTGTTGTGTAATGTTTGTTAAGAAAAACTGGTTGTGCGTTTTAAGTAACATTTGTGTTTTTGGTCTTTTGTATTGCCATTACTAACAAAACAGAAACAAACATGTCATCACCCCAGTTGAATCCATTCAAGGACCAGCAGTTCATGTCCGAATTCATTGCCCTGTACAGAAAAAATACCAACCTGTGGCAGCTCAAGAACCCTTTGTATGGCAATAGGGATGTCCGGAAGGCAACACTGGGGCCACTTGTGGCTTTTGTGAAGACTAAAGTCCCCAACGCAAACACCAAGTTTGTGGAAGCCAGAATTGCAAGTTTAAGGCACATGTACAAGCGGGAGCGCAAGAAGATTGAGGAATCAGTCAGATCAGGAGCAGCAGCAGAGAATGTTTATGTACCCAAGCTGTGGTACTACAACCAACTGACTTTTATAGGTGACCAGATGGAACCCAGGGAATCACTGTCGACTCTTCCCTCCACCCTTCCCTCCACTCTTCCCTCCACTCTTCCCTCCACCCCAGCTGAGGCTTCCACGGAAGGAGAAGACCCCTCCACCTTGGAGCAGGCTGATGCGCCCAGCTGGAGCCAGGTATATATTTAGTAGCCTAAATTGTGATTGTGTGAATATTAATGCTGTCAACGTTAAAATGTGAAACAATTAACACCCTGAACTCAGAATTGTGAAAAAAACTGACAAAAATTATGCACACTTCTAAAAAGTGTTGGTGCAACATATCGATACATATATAGTGTATACATACATCCAGTAGTGGCAAAAAAAGCGTTAGACAACATTGGTGATCTGCTTGGAAAATGCAGGGGTCCAAATGATAGCCTTTTGGATCTTTTGGAAAATTTAGATGCTCGTTCCTAAGTTTACAATTGGATGATTGAGTAGGCCAGAAACCACAAAACAGGTGTTTGATTTTTGTTTTTATTTGCACACAGGATGAGCTGACCCAGGATGATGCCGGGACAAGTGGTATGGAGGAGGAGGAGGACATGCCCAGCGAGAGCCAGGAGGTGGCTGGGCCCAGCACGAGCCAGAGTGACAGCCAGACCCAATTAAGAAGTCTACCTCGACCCCTGCCCTTACCCCCAAGAAGGCCCAGGAGGATGACCATTGTGGAGGAGGAATCACTGGAACTGATTCGGAAGGCGAGTGCGATTCTCGACAAACCCCCCCTTCCAGAAGAGGGCTATGCCAGCTACGTGTCCAGCAGGTTGCTGGAAATGGAGAGGGGCCAACGGCACCTGTGTGAGGGCCTAATTTCTGAGGCAATTAGGGGGGGTTTGAGGGGTGAATTACGAGAATCCACCCGCCTGACCCATGAAGGCCCGACACCAACTTCTCCTCCTCCTCCTCCTCGTCTTCCTTCTCCTCCTCCTCCTCCTCCTCCTCCTCCTCCTACTCCTCCTCCTACCACAAGTCAGCCTCCAAGGAAGCGTGCAGGGAAGACTGCAGGGAAGAGTGCAGGGAAGCGTGGTGCGAAGAGTCGGAAGTGATTGCCTGGCTTCAGTCTGGTCTCACAGAAGACACAGGCTGTTGTAGTGCCACAGCTTGGGGACATAGATGTCATCTGCTGCTGTTCCTGGTCTGTCTGATTCCTGGTCAATCTTCTTGTGCTCCCTATATTGTATGAAATGTGCCCAAGCTTAATTTTTGGCTTCACGAACTTGGTGTCTGCCGTTGGGGCAAAAAGTCTTCACAAAATCTACAAGTGGCTCCAGTGTTGCCTTCCTATTTTGTTTTGCCTTGTTTGTTTTAACCAGAATAAATGGTCATTTAATTTTCATCAAATAATGATATACGTGCTTGTTATTCAAAAACATAGTTTCTTTAGGAGTAGGCAGGTACATGTCTAAACATTCATTTGACAATACAAGTGTAAAGTGCAACTTCAATGGAACTGCAAGTGCAGTCGCTGGAAAGGTGAGGTTTAAGATCGGAATTAAGGGCAAGCTCTGCTGACTCCACAATTGTATCATGTGTAATAACTAATCCTTTTGATAACCAACAAATAATAAAAAATATCTATATAGAGATATATGTACATATATAATATATAGATATATATATATATATATATATATATATATAATTTTATTTTTATACACGTATAGATCTATATATCTATATATATTTATATATATATATATATATGTAGATATCGATATATATTTTTTTGCGCTTATTGAGAAATATAGATATATTTTTCATTTGGTGATTTGGATATCTATATCTATATCTATATCTATATATATATATATATATATATATATATATATATATATATATATATATATATATATATATATATATATATATATATATATATACAAATATATAACTTCACTAAAGAATGCTGAAGAAAAAACGTTCGGGAGTACTCTGCGTGAATATACAAGCAGCAAGGCAAAATCATTCTTCAAGTACGATACCATACAAATCCCGCTGTCAGAAAAAAAAAAAAAAAAAATTTCAACAGCGTGACGATTGTGCGAGCTTCAAAACGAAGGCTAGTTTTACCAGACCGAGCGAGTCCGTGACATAATAGCTACTGAGCATGCGTCCTTTTTGGTACGCCGGACCATACTACACACGACCGGATTATCCGCTGGACTGCCAAGTCTAGCGGATAATTTGAGAACAAAACCTGAAACTTTAGTCCGCCGTACTTTGGCCAAAAAAAGTCCGCCGGCGCCCACACACGAGGGGATTATCCGCTGGACTTCGGTCCAGCGGATAATCCCGCGGGATAGTCCCTTCGTGTGTACGCGGCAATAGAATGACACAGTAACGGCCAGTTTATGAAGCTGCAATCTCAGCGCTTCACTGGTGATCTGTGTCAGAATTCACACTCCCCGATTCACCATCTCAGAGGTGGAGAATCGGGGAGTGAAGAGGGAATGTGGGGGGATCTGAGGGGGAAAGAGGAAGATAAATAACTTCCTTATGCCTCGTTCAGACCCCCCCAAGACAGTAACCATGTCCCCCTGTCATATATATGTGTATACATATATATATATAATGTGTGTGTATATACATGTATATATAATGTGTGTGTGTGTGTGTGTATACATGTATATATTATGTAGGGGGATTAACATTAATCACACCGTCTGTCTGTGTATTGAGCAGTGATCATTTATCACTGCTTAACCACTTGCCGACCGGCGCACACAGATGTACGTCGACAGAATGGCATGTACAGGCAGGAGGGCGTATATATAAGTCCCTCCTTTCTGCCTGTCCGTGCCATCGGGAGCGCGCCGGGAGCGGCGCACTCCCACGCCGGTCGGGACCCCCGTGAGTCCGATCGCGGTCCCCGTGGACTCGATCGCCGCGGGGACATCCGCGATCGTCTCACGGGACGGCTGAACGGGGAGATGCCGAGATAAACAGCATCTCCCCGTTCTGCCTAGCAACTAGTGACGCCGATCTCTGCTCCCTGTGATTGGAGCAGAGATCAGCATTCACTAGCTGACAGCCACGCCCCCCCACAGTAAGAAACACACCCCTAGGCCTACTTAACCCCTACACTGCCCCCTTGTGGTTAACCCCTAAACTGCCAGTGTCATTTTTACAGGAATCAATGCATTTAAATAGCATTAATTGCTGTAAAAATGACAATGGTCCCAAAAATGTGTCAAAAATGTCCGATGTGTCCGCCATAATGTCGCAGTCACAAAAAAAATCCTTCGCTCCTCCAAGGGTGAAGTGATCTACTCTGCTTCATAAACAGGCACACAGAGGAGAAATATCTCTTCTGTGAATGCCAGAGAATGAAGCAGTGAATAGATTTCACTGCTTCATAAAAGGACACCATGCTGCTTCAATAAAGTTAATTGCAGTGCCATTTTTACAAACCACACAAGCAAATAGGTATCTTCTTAAGTCAACAATTTGCACCAACATAAGCACATAGCCTGGCTAGTGGCTACTAACTCACAATACACTGGGCATTACCACCAAGATCCATGTGCTTGCAGATATTACTTTTAAATATTAGTCTATGCAAATTTAAGTCCAATCTCTCCTAAAATGTATAATAAGATAGTCTACAAAGGTACATCTCCAGTATGAAAATAGTTTTGCCCAATGGGGGAAAAGGGCTGTGTTCCTGAAGTGGTTAAACACAGTTACATATACATTATGCACCCTTGGTATTGCTTTATTAGTATGTGATCCAAGTACATTAGGTTTTTAGATAGACTGTGAACATCCAATTGTGTTTGTTTGAAATTATATTATATTGATTATACTGAACTCCAGATAAAAATACTTTGAAAAAACAAACACTTTAGCTCCATCCAAGAAAACTGTTATTTTCTCACTGGCATATAATCTTCTGAACATTAAGTAGAGATGACTAATATTCAGTTAATATGCTTTGGCAAAGTAAAATTAGATTTCCTCTTTCAGTTTGTTACATGAAAATTAAAGGCAGATTTAAGGTTATATGTCTACATGTCACATGTCTTGTTGTTTTGATCCTATGGTAAATTAATCCTGATATATGTTTCCTGTGATAGTAAGTGAACTGGAACATAATCACAGTCTTGAAACTGGGAACTGGAGCTTCTGGTTTTGCATCTGGTGTACATGCTGCATGGTTGGCAGTATAACCTTGAACTAGGATCCAAGACATGGAACAGAGGGAGAAGGAAATAAATCCATGCAACAGTATACCTATACCACAATATATATCAAATGGGAGAGGGGTTATATGGTTTTTAACAGATTTGGAATGAAGATTGTTCATGGAGCTATGCTTGCCATTCAGTATTAGAAGATGTAAAAGTATAATTTTTGCACAAGAAATCTAGATCCTCTCTTTTTTTTTTTCCTATTGCCTTTAATTTTAAAGAGATCTTCTCACCACATGGCACTTCTTGAACTAGAGGCAGGCATCAAAATATTTCAGTTGCTACTGCAAGTTTAACGCCATATATTTCAGTGCGTTACTGCAAGTTTAACGCTGTATATTTCAGTGCATTAGTGCATGTTTAACACAGTATATTTCTGTGCGTTACTGCCCATTTGACGCAGTCTATTGCAGTGCATCAGTGCAGTTTTACTTCAGTATATTATAGTGTATCAGTGAAGTGTGTCTGTGTAGTGACTACTCAAGGTAAAGTGCACCAAACACCACTTTCCATTGATTAAAGTGCATCCACGTACACATTTCAACATCTTTATTACATTTTGTTAACCGCTTCCCGACCGGCGCACGATGATGTACGTCGGCAGAATGGCACGGACAGGCATAAGGGCGTACAGGTACGTCCCTTTGAATTTGCCTCTGTGCTATCGCGCGCGCCGGTTGGGACCTCCGTGAGTCCGATCACAGGTCCCGCGGACTCTATCGCCGTGGGGATACCCGCAATCATCTCACAGGAAGGAAGAACGGCGAGATGCCAATGTAAACAGCATCTCCCCGTTCTGCCTAGCAACAAGTGACACTGATCTCTGCTCCCTATGATTGGAGCAGAGATCAGTGATGTGCACAACACAGCCACGCCCCCCACAGCTAGCAACATGCCCCTAGGACACACTTAACCCCTACACTGGCACCTCGTGGTTAACCCCTTTACTGCCAGTGTCATTTACAGAGGAATCAGTGCATTTGTTTAGCACTGATTGCTGTATAAATGATAATGGTCCCAAAAATGTGTCAAAAATGTCAGATGTGTCCACCATAATGTCGCAGTCACAATAAAAATTGCTGATCACTGCCATTACTAGTAAAAAAAAAATATTAATTAAAATGCCATACAACTATCCACTATTTTGTAAACGCTATAACTTTTGCGCAAACCAATCAATAATCGCTTATTGTGTTTTTTTACCAAAATATGTAGAAGAATACATATTGGCCTAAACTGAGGAAACTGATTTTTTTATATATTTTTGGGGATATTTATTATAGGAAAAAGCAAAAAATAATGTGTTTTTTTCAAAATTGCCGCTTTTTTTTGTTTATAGCGCAAAAAGAAACCGCAGAGGTGAGCAAATACTACCAAAAAAAAGCTCTATTTGTGGGAAAAAAAGAACGTCAATTGTTTGGGAGCCACGTTGCACGACCGCGCAATTGTCAGTTAAAGCGACGCAGTGCCGAATCGCAAAAAGTGGTCTGGTCTTAAGCCAGCAAAATGGTCCGGTCTGAAAGTGGTTAATAAGCACCCCCCCATCATGTCTGAGAGAAAAACAAGGAGAGGCAGACGTTACCGTGGCACTGTGAGGGGACCAGCAGCGTATGTGTCCACAGGCACAGGTGGATATGGTCAGTGCTCAGGCAGGGCATCATTTCCTCTGTTTAATGATATTGCCCATGCTATCCAGCCACAGCAAGCAGAGGAGGTGGTGGACTGGCTTACTAAACCATCCTCCTCATCCTCCGTCACCCAAGCAGAGACTGGTGCACAGTCCACTGTAGCTGCCAGAGTGGCTAAACCTGCCTCCTTGTCCACAGCTATTCCTGCCATAGCCCCAGCCTCAGGCATAGAGGAGTCAGCTGAGTTTTTTGCACACAGCGTCAGCCACTTGCTCCTTGATGATGCACAGTCATTACTTGATTCAGATGTTGGTTCTGAGGTTGAGGTTGAGGAAGGCAGGAACATGAGCCTACAGAGAGGGGAAAACACTGGTACACAAATTGGCAGTCATGTTACTCCAGCCGCAGTGTATTGCCAAGTTGTCTCCAGTGGTATTGAGGATGGAGGAGATGATGATGATGAGGTCACTGATGCGACTTGCCAGATAGATCAGAGGAGGAAAGTGAGGGTGAGGCACAACCCCAACGAGGCAGCCATCATGGAAGTGTAGAGAGCAGCCACCCTATTCCATCACATTGTGGAGCTGTTATCCCCCGGCCCACTTCCCACAGCTCAGTTGTCTGGGCCTTTTTTAGCACATGTGCAGTTGACTGCACAATTTCAATTTGCAAACTTTGTCTCAAGCATATTAAGCGTGGCAAAAACACCAGCCATTTGGGTACCACATGCTTGACAAGGCATTTAACCTCCCACCACTCAGCTCGTTGGCAAGAGCAGACGAAAGCCACACAAAATGGGCCTAAATCTTTTCCTCCTCCTTACTCATCTCAGTCTGCCCCCGCTCTACATCATGACCTCTCAGCAGCCTCCACTGACAGGGATGATGGTATAGCGGAGAGTGTCCAAGGTCCTTGCAGCACACCACCAGCTGTAGACTATAGTCGGCAAATTTCTCTGCCCCATCAGCTGCAGCGAAAAATAAAAATACAGTCACTGCCACCCACATGCCCAGCGTCTAAATGCAAGCTTGTCAAATCTGCTGCAGGACAGGGCTCCTCCTCTGCCTCAATGCCTACCTCTGCTGAATTGTCCTATGAACCACAAGTACCCCCTAAGCATTCAAGGAACTATTCAATGACTGAGGCTAAAAGGTGCCATGCAGTCCTTCAGCTGGTGTGTCTAGGGGACAGGAACCACACCGGAGCAGAGATTCTTGCAGCTCTGCAGGGACAGCTCCAGAGGTGGTTCACGCCATGCCAGCTGGAGCCAGAAATGATGGTGTGTGATAATGGCACAGACCTTCTGTCTGCCCTTAGACAGGGAAAGTTGACACATGTGCCATGCCTAGTATTGCCCATCATATGCAACCTCTGTGCCCATCATATGCAGCCTATGTGCCCATCATATGCCCATCATATGCAGCCATTGTTTCCCATAATATGCAGCCTGTGCCCATCATATGCAGACTGTGCCCATCATATGCAGCGCCTGTGCCCATCATATGCAGCCTCTGTGCCCATCATATGGAGCTTCTGTTCCCATCATATGCAGCCTCTGTTCCCATTATATGCAGCCATTGTGCCCACCATATGCAGCCTCTGTGCCCATCATATTCAGCCTCTGTTCCTATCATATGTAGTCATTGTGCCCATCATATGCAACCTATGTGCCCATCATATGTGACCTCTGTGCCCATCATATGCAACCTCTGTGCCCATCATATGCAGCCTATGTGCCCATCATATGCAGCCTCTATTCCCATCATATGCAGCCATTGTTCCCCATAATATGCAGCCTCTGTGCCCATCATATGCAGCATCTGTGCCCATCATATGCAGCGCCTGTGCCCATCATATACAGCCTCTGTAACCATCATATGCAGCTTCTGTGCCCACCATATGCAGCTTCTGTGCCCACCATAGGCAGCTTCTATGTCCATCATATACAGCTTCTGTGCCCATCATATGCAGCCTGTGGCCACCATATGCAGCTTATGTGCCCATCATATGCAGCCTGTGGCCATAATATGCAACCACTGTGATCCCCCCCGCTTGCCTGCCGTCAGACCGGCACTTACCCCATCCGGGTGACGGCAATGAGCTGTTAGAGGGGCAGGTGACGGTTCTTGCATCCTCCATGGTTCCCGTGCGTATCCTCCTCCGTTCTGCTAGGTGTTCAATAGGGATGTCTGTACCTTCAGTCAATCAGGTGACGGGTATTAGAACTGCGCTCCCTGATTGGTGGAGAGGCGGTTCAGTGTTAGCAAAGCAAATATTCATTTGCTTTGCTAACACACCTGGGTGACCGCTGATGTCTCACATAGAATGGAGACAGCTGACATCTTCATTGCAACACAAGACTACTTTCTGACTGGAGCTACCTAGAACCCTTACAGAAGCAACTGCCTCCTGTTCTCAAACAGATGCATGCAGGCTGCATCCTTCTTGTAAACCTGAATGCGGGCACAACCGACAGATACACATTAAATTGCCATAAGGAACATATGAATCACATCTCTCTATGACATATAGAGCGCTGGGATGTGGACAACCTTAGAGCATAGGAGAACTCATCACTTACCACGTGACACTCCTCCCAACTAGCCACTCCCCTTTATGTTGGTCCACAATATTATACAGACCTTTCTTTCTTCTACAAGGCTCTGATGAAGAGGGTTTTCCTTGAAATGCGTCAGTAAAACTCTAGCACTTGCCCTAGCATGGGCATGTCTAATTTCTTATTTTAATGTGTATACTTGTAATCTGGTTTTATAAACACTGTGACAGTAGGAGATGCTGTTACGTTAAAATTGGTAGTTTGGGGGACACAGGGTGTGCACATTTGCTTGGTGCAAGACTGCAGAGCATAGGTGTGGACTGGAAAAGACTGCTTTCACAGCTTTCTCCAGGTTTTGGTATTCTGTCATGGGGCTTTGTAGTTTGAAGATTCCACAGTGTCTTGGGTGGGATGGGATCTCCAACCCTGTATCCAAAGATTGATTTATTCGTACTTTCGGAACATTGTTTTCGTAGATTCGTAATCGGAGCATAATTCATAATTTTATGTAATGTGTATGCTATTATTTACATTGTAAGAGACACGGAAAATTACGAATCAAAAAAAAAAAAAAAATTTACGACTGTACGAATTTTTTCGTTCAATCCATTCGAAGCACGTTATGCAGCGCCATTGTAAGAGACACGGAAAATTACGAATCGACAAAAAGAAAAAAAAATTACGAATGTACAAATTTTTTCGTTCAATCCATTTGAAGCACGTAAGCAGCGCCATTGTAAGAGACACGGAAAATTACGAATCAACAAAAAAAAAAGTTACGAATGTATGAATTTTTTCGTTCAATCCATTTGAAGCACGAAGCAGCGCCATTGTAAGAGACACGGAAAACGAATCGTAACTAAACTAATTGCACATGTCTAGTGAGCACAGCCCTTATAATGAGAGTATTGACTGCAAGAGGCAGTGCAACGACCTGAGGATTAAGGCCAGAGCGGAGCTGTGGGTTTTATTAACATTTTTACTAAATCATTCGTTGGGCCGCACTAACAAACGCATCTACCACGAGAGCTAATGGTCCCCCATGCCACAAAATGTAGATACTTTTTGTATGGATTCATCCCCCTTTTTTGTTTATAAATAAACTGTAACATCTTGATCAATGTGTCAGATCACACGCCTTCCATGACTGTGACTGCAAGAGGCAGTGCAGTTTGAGGAACGGAAAGTACTTTTTATATCAGTGTTCTTGCCCTATCCAGGGTCTGGGTGACCAGGATAAAGTGCAGAAGTACTGCTACAGAGAGCCAGGGGGGTAGCAAAGGATGTAATCCACTGAGACATGGTTTTACAAAGGAAAGTCACTGCCATGAGAGGATGGAGAGAAATTCCATTGAATCAAACTTATATTATTATATAACATTTAAAAGATACAGTGCCTTGCAAAAGTATTCACCCCCTTGGCTTTTTACCTATTTTGTTACATTACAGCCTTTAGTTCAATGTTTTTTTAATCTGAATTATATGTGATGGATCAGAACACAATAGTCTAAGTTAGTGAAGTAAAATTAGAAAAATATATACTATATATTTAAAATATAAAAATATATATAAAAAAATATATATATAAAACAATCTTTCAGAAATAAAAAACTGATAATTGGCATGTGCGTATGTATTTACCTCCTTTGTTATGAAGCCCATAAAAAGCTCTGGTGCAACCAATTACCTTCAGAAGTCACATAATTAGTGAAATGATGTCCAACTGTGTGCAATCTAAGTGTCACATGATCTGTCATTACATATACACACCTTTTTTGAAAGGCCCCAGAGGCTGCAACACCTAAGCAAGAGGCACCACTAACCAAACACTGCCATGAAGACCAAGGAACTCTCCAAACAAGTAAGGGACAATGTTGTTGAGAAGTACAATTCAGGGTTAGGTTATAAAAAAAAAAATCCAAATCTTTGATGATTCCTAGGAGCACCATCAAATCCATCATAATCAAATGGAAAGAACATGGCACAACAGCAAACCTGCCAAGAGACGGCCGCACACCAAAACTCATGGACCGGGCAAGGAGGGCATTAATCAGAGAGGCAACAAAGAGACCTAAGGTAACCCTGGAATAGCTGCATAGTTCCACAGCAGAGACTGTTGTATCTGTACATAGGACGACAATAAGCCGTATGCTCCATAGAGTTGGGCTTTATGGTAGAGTGGCCAGAAGAAAGACATTACTTTCAGCAAAAAACAAAATGCCACATTTTGAGTTTGCGAAAAGGCATGTGGGAGACTCCCAAAATGTGTGGAGGAAGGTGCTCTGGTCTGATGAGACTAAAATTTAACTCGTTGGCCATCAAAGAAAATGCTATGTATGACACAAACCCAACACATCACCCAAAGAACTCTATCCCAAAGAAACATGGTGGGGGCAGCATCATGCTGTTTTTCAGCACTCAGGACTGGGAAACTGGTCAGAGTTGAGGGAAAGATGGATGGTGCTAAATACAGGGATATTCTTGAGCAAAACCTGTACCACTGTGTGTGTGATTTGAGGCTAGGACAGAGATTCACCTTCCAGCAGGACAACGACCCCAAACACACTGCTAAAGCAACACTTGAGTGGTTTAAGGGTAAACATATAAATGTTTTGTAATGGCCTAGTCAAAGCCCAGACCTCAATCCAATAGAAAATCTGTGGTCAGACCTCAAAATTGCTGTTCACAAGCGCAAACCATCCAACTTGAAGGAGCTGGAGAAGTTTTGCAAGGAGGAATGGGCAAAAATCCCAGTGGTAAGATGTGGCAAGCTCATAGAGACTTATCCAAAACGACTTGGAGCTGTGATAGCCGCAAAAGGTAGCTCTACAAAGTATTGACTTTAGGGGGGTGAATAGTTATGTTGTTGTTTCAAAATAGTAGTGATAATACCGCGCGTACCCTAAAGAGTGACCTGCCAACACAACAATCAGACTAATTGTACAATAAAATGCAACTAAACGTGTAGCGCTAAAATGTATATGATTCACAAAAGCATATTAGAATGTGAGTCTGAGTGCAGAAGGTGCCTTAGAAGATAATGTGACACTCCGTAGTTCAGAGTGAAAGGGCAATATATATGTAAATGTAACATATATCTAATTGCGGAAATAGTAACTATACCTATAGGCAAACTCACACATATATGAAAAATGTGAATATAGTGAATACCAAAATGTATGTATATGGTGAGATGCAACTCTCAGTTGCAAGAAATCGCACACATATACATCAAGTGTTCAAAGTAAAACAAATAAAAAATATATATGTGCTCTAAAACATGATAATGTGTAAATATATTACGCATAAGTACAACACCAAAATCTAATACAAAAGCGTGAAACGCACAAAAAATCGCATAAACCCTGAAGGTTAATGAAACAATGTGTAAATAAAGCACAAAAAACGCATAAACCCTGAAGGTTAATGGAACAATATGTGGACAAAGGCTACAAAACACAATGGGGTAATTTACTAAGATGAATGCGCTGAGCCAGTTCATACCTTAATTTGTGCGCCAGATAAATTATTAATTGAGCGTGTGAACCGGCGCACGCATAAGCGCAACACATAATATGCCAGCGCACGCGATAATAATATGCCATTGATAAAAGTGCACGCCGTATCATTAACAGTCCATTCACACAGGGGCAACGCGACTTCCAGAGCGACTTGGAGCGACTTACAACACGACTTGGGGCGACTTACAATATGACTTTCGATTACTTACAACTCGACTTCAAGTCGCCCCCAGGCCAGGCGACTTTAATAAAAAAAAACAAAAAACGGCATAGGTTCCCCTCCAAGAGCATACCAGGCCCTTCGGGTCTGGTATGGATTTTAAGGGGAACCCCGCGCCAAAAAAAAATGCGTGGGGGTCCCCCTCAAAATCCATACCAGGCCCTTATCCGAGCACGCAACCTGGCAGGCCGCAGGAAAAGAGGTGGGACGAGAGAGCACCCCCCCTCCTGAATCGTACCAGACCACATGCCCTCAACATTGGGAGGGTGCATTGGGGTCCCCCCAAAGCACCTTGTCCCCATGTTGATGAGGACAAGGGCCTCATCCCCACAACCCTGGCCGGTGGTTGTGGGGGTCTGTGGGCAGAGGGCTTATCGGAATCTAGAAGCCCCCTTTTACAAGGGCACCCCCAGATCCCGGCCTCCCCCCCTGTGTGAAATGGTAAGGGCCTACCATTTCACAAAAAAGTGACAAAAGTGTTAAAAATGACAAGAGACAGTTTTTGACAATTCCTTTATTAAAGTCTTCTTCTTTCATCTTCTTCGGCTCTTCTTCCTTCTTCTTTCCTTCATCCTTCGGTTTCTTCCTCCATCTTCTTCTTCCTCCATCTTCTTCTTCCTCCGATCCTCTGCTTCTTGGTCTGGCATCTTCCTCCATGGCGTCTCTTCTTCCTCGCTTCATTCTCAGGCCGCTCCGCGCAATGGGAGGCTCCCGCTGTGTGACGCTTCTCTTCTTCTGACAGTTCTTATATAATGGAGGGCGGGGCCACCCGGTGACCCCGCCCCCTCTGATGCACGGTTCCGTTATAGAAGTGTCAGAAGAAGAGATGCGTCACACAGCGGGAGCCTCCCATTGTGTGGAGTGGCCTGAGAACGAAGCGAGGAAGAAGAGAAGCCATGCAGGAAGATGCCGGACGAGAACACCGGAGCAAGAAGCAGAGGATCGGAGGAAGAAGAAGATGGAGGAAGAAGAAGATGGAGGAAGAAACCGAAGGATGAAGAAAGAAGAAGGAAGAAGAGCCGAACAAGATGAAAGAAGAAGACTTTAATAAAGGAATTGTCAAAAACTGTCTCTTGTCATTTTTAACACTTTTTGTCACTTTTTTGGTGAAATGATAGGGGTACCCCCTTACCATTTCACACAGGGGGGAGGCCGGGATCTAGGGGTTCCCTTGTTAAAGGGGGCTTCCAGATTCCTATAAGCCCCCCACCCGCAGACCCCCACAACCACCGGCCAGGGTTAGGGAAATGAGGCCCTTGGCGTAGCAGGCTTGTTCAGAGAAAGTCACTTTCTCATTCTATTTTGGGCATATTTGTTACTTGGACAGTTATAACTATACTTCCTCACATCACCCCACATCACCCCCATAATATTGGCACTTCAAGCTTCTTTAAATTCTGAGTTGAAGATGCCGTGCGCCATGTCTATAGTGGCGCACCGATCGCCACCTCCCGTGCACCGAGAATATATTAGTAAATGGGGAATTGCGCTGTGTTACAGGTGCAAAACGGCCGTTGCACATGGCCGTGCGCCGCAACTAATGGCGCAAACCTTTTGTAAATCAGCCCCAATATCCACTACCTGTATGTTGACGCTCTCAAATCAACTCAGATAGTCACAAGTGATAAGCAAAATTAAAAAACTGAAAGATAAGGAAGGAAGTATAAAATAAATATATAAAGCAATAAAATGCCTGTAAGAAAGTGTCAGAGGCAACAATGTACATAGGAATACTAATGCATATAGAGTCCGTGTTAGAAATGAAAGTTCATACAGATAAATATATATTGATATTAAGATTCCATCTGGATCTTTATATAGCCTCCTGATATTAAACCAACACTCTGAAAGATGCCTTCATATATATAAAATGATGAGAGAGATGGGGTACTCTTACCGACGGTGATTGACTCACAGGCCATTAGCCGTGAGTCAAACAAGCTTGTACCAACATGTGGTGGATGTGGGTCCGGTCCCAATCAGTAGATGTTTCCAACTTGAGGGGGTCCACAGGACAGTACTCACCCATATTGTTTTGACCGGAGGTTATTCAATCCTCGTCCACAGGACTCTCAATAGTGATAAAAGTCTCCAAAATATAAAGTAAAAGAAAAAAAGGGCCTCCACATAGTGTAAATCCCACAAACAGATACAAATTTATTCATAGAATGTATCTTCCAACATCCAATAAAACAATTTGTTGAAATTTTTGTTAAAAAAATGTAGGTTCAATTGAACAAATGAAGCGGAGTATTAATGAAGTGGCTTGGCCAGCATATTTACCCTACGTGTTTCGTCCTTATAGACTTCTGCTGGGGTATATGCCAGCCTGCCACCACTGCGCAAATATATATGAGTAAAAATAATGTACAACATAAAACACCTGGTATGACTGTGTGCCGTCTGACTTCCAGGTTTGTCGGCGTGCGTACCAATCATAATCATGTGACGCAGTGTTAAGCCAATTAAATACAGCCTATCCAGTTCGAAACCAAGCCTCTATCTCATCATCCAATCAACTACCTCCCCCGACCAACGGACGGAGCGCGCACCTATCCACAGGTAGGACGCAAGCAGCGGTCACATGATAACCACGTGACCCGCAGTACATCATGAATCACTGTGTATCGCGGGAGTAAGTATCACAGGAAATAGGAAGCTGGAGATGGAGATGGAACACTTAAACATTTAAAAGGTCTTGAAAACAAGATGAGATCGGTGTGTAACGATGCTGGTGCTACACACAAAACATGTTCTAATGACAATTTGAATAAAACATAGATCACTCAAGGATCATTAAAAGTCAGGGTGCACGAAGTCATAGATCAATGAAAAAATGAACGTATATATGACAGTGCTTCAAGAAATTCATATCTACACATAATAAAAAATGGCATGAATGGCCAAAAAAATGTATATTTATTTGGGAAGCCTAAAAAGGCACCAACTAATGAATGCCCTAATGGTTAGTTGCTATACCAAAATATTCCTTTTAGAATGGACTGTCTAGAGATGTATCTATCAAAAGTAATAAAAGTAATATCAAAAGTAATAGACAACAATCTAATGGAAAAGTAATGGGTCCCAAAATGATATGTAGTGCAAAGGGACCTACTAATACAGAAGAGATGCACTAAGAAAGAAAGAGGGATAAAGAAATTAATTCTACAAGGATGTTGTGGGCATGTTCTGTAAATTAAATGATGCAAATCCTTAAACAATCCATGTTAATTCCAGGTTGTGAGGCAACAAAAGACGAAAAATGCCAAGGGGTGAATACTTTTTGCAAGGCACTGTATTTGTTTGTTTGTAGTTATGAACACTTATAATTATTTTACTTTATTATTTTAGAGGGAGCATGAGGTCAGAGATATTGGGAGGTCCTCTTTCCTAATGATGGATGATTTATTTATATTTTTGCACTGTGATGTCTGAGGGTCCCTGAGTGGTCCAGAAATATTGCTTTTCTATATGATCATACAAGAATAAAGAGCTTGGCATTTTGACACAAGCTTGTCATTGTGCTGGCAACCTATTTTAGCTATATTGTACACAATGACCAGACGGGAGTCTTTGCGGCACCCTTTTAATCTCATGGTTGATTGGTGTGGTTAAGTAGCACTCTGCGCATGAAAAGTGGAAAGAACTAAATACAGATCTCATTGCCCAAAGACCACATGCCAAGATGTCTCTGCCATCCTGGGCCACACCAGGGATTGTGCCATGGCTCTGGACCTGAAAAGTGCTCTGCAGCAAACACAGTACAGAAAGGTCAGGAAAGTGCCACAACTAGAGCCCAGAGCCCATTCCCAGTATTGGACATGTACAAATACATGATGTTTAATCAAATGTTACAGATAACTTTAGCTCAAGCTGGAGTCATTATTAATATTAAATGCAGTCACTTGAACTAGCTAAAATCTGTTTTCACTGAACCGTTTTCCATAAAACAGAATTCTGATCCCATATGCCTGCATTTTCCAGCATTTTTACCATGGAATCAAATATGATAACAGAGCTTCTGAGCCTTAAAGGTTTGTCCCTGGAACCTTTATATACAAAGTGTCCCACATAAATATTCCCTCTTTTTACATGTTCTCTTGTCATACGAGATCTGCAAGAATGCTGACTTGCTGTAACGAGAGGACTTGTCAATGCCAGCAAGAAATCCCCTTTTATCCAAGGTTTACTTATGCCTTGATTCATCTTGGCATGTTAAGAGTCAACCCCACTGCCTGGCTGTTCATTACTAAGTTCATTTGATGGCTCTTCTCCAAAGTACAAGTGTCTTTCAAATGCCATGAAAAATACATTAAATCTGCATACAATGCCAAGACTTTTAGCATAGTTTAAACATGTTCATTCACCCATTTTTTGCACGTCTGGGTAATCTTTGTGTATGAAAGGCTCAGTGGTGTTATGAGGAATTTTTATGCTTGAACACTCCTTGTAATGATAGGGGCCTAAAGCGAAAGCGTTCTTTTTTTATTGTGCTTAATTTTGGAATTGCAAATGGAGAAAACTAGACGGCAGCTGGATGATTCTGCAGTTACCACGTATTTGCTGCCCATTCCAGATGTCTTTACTTAAAAGATATGTTTTATAAGTTTGAATCATCTCCAGATTCTGGAACAGAGAATGCATGGCAACTATTTGTAGAAGCCATGAATGGAAGGTTTTCTTCAGTACAGGTCTAAAAAGAGAAATACTAGGAGTCATAGTGCAGAAACTCAGCAGGGACTGGTGAATGAATCAAACAGATGTAAAGATGTTCATGTTAAAAACTATTTTCAACTTTCCAGTGTATTTTCTTAACTGTATATTTTTCTTAGTTTCAAGTCAGAATAAGCTGAACTAGTGTTTTATAATGCTGCACTATATGCTAAACCTATGTTTTTGCTTGGAATGTGTGTATAAGTAAATGCATGTTTTACTGAAGGCAGATTACGATTATCTGACAGTCAGCCCCCTAGGGCGACACTGAATATGTTATGAGGTGCTACAATATATGTCATATTCTTATGCGTACATACGGTCGGACTTTCTGGCAGAAAAAGTCAGACGGAATCTTTTCATCTGATATTCCGATAGTGTTTGGGCATCATCTGACTTTTTTTTTTCGAAAATTCTGACGGACCTAGAAATAGAACATGTTTTAAATATTTCGGACGGAATCAATTAATATCGGGAAAACCGCTTGTCTGTATGCTGTTCCGACGGACCAAAAACGACGCATGCTTTGAAGCAAGTACGAGACAGCAGATATTGGCTACTGGCTATTGAACTTCTTTTTTCTAATCCTGTCGTACATGTTGTACGTCACCGCGTTCTAGACTGTCGGACTTTGGTGTGATCGCGTGATCGGTTGTCCCCTTCTTTTTCATCTTATGTATGCTGGATACCATTGTGGGCCTGGTTGTTAGCGTTTGTGATCGATTCCTGACGGTTGGAGACCAGAGTCTGACTTAGCTGCATACTGCTTTGCGACCTGTTGCAGGTCGAAGCAGGGAGGTGAGAGGCCATCATTACTCTTTGTAAAGGGACCACCACCACAGAAATTTCTCTGGATTGTGTCACCATTTGTCACCAGTAGCTGCTATTTTGCACTAGCACCTTTTATTGTGATTGACTTGGATTTCTTCCTGAACTGATCACCATCATAGATCTCCCTTTGGAGTGTGTCACCATTTTTTAATTAGGAAGCTGCTATTTTGCACTAGCACTTTATACTGAGACTGATTCCCTTCTGGACTTATTTTATTTCTGCGGTATATCTTATATTTCATCTATGTTTGCGCTGCACTATTTTATTGTATTGTGATCGCGTGTAGGCAAGACCGCTTGAGCGGAATTCCGACGGAAAAAATGGTTGTGTTTACGTGCCATTAGTGTGCCTTGGAGACTGGATACATATGCTGTATAAGTTTTATTTAAAGTTGAACTCCAGGGAAAATTAAAATCCTCCCTTCCAAGAGAGGCTCCCCCTGTACTGCAAGGCTGAAATGTTCAATTATGCCTAGGGTACCAGTAAAAAGAACTTTTACTTATCTAATCCCTCCCTCTAGCAGGTTCCCTCCATGCTATGTGACCAGCCTCCTGCAGCCACTTCTTCAACCACTTCAGTACAGGGCACTTAAACACCTTCCTGCCCAGACCAATTATCAGCTTTCAGCGCTGTCGCACTTTGAATGACAATTGCGCGGTCATGCTACACTGTATCCAAATTACATTTTTATCATTTTTTTCCCACAAATAGAGCTTTCTTTTGGTGGTATTTGATCACCTCTGCGGTTTTTCTTTTTTGCTAAACAAATAAAAAAAGACTGAAAATTTTGAAAAAAAATATGTTTTTTTTTGTTTCAGTTTCAAAACTTTGTAAATAAGTAAGTTTTCTCCTTCCCTGATGGGCACTGATGGGGCTGCACTGATGGGCACTGATAAGGCGGGACTGATAGGCATTTATGGGCACTGATATGTGGCACTGATAGGCGGCACTGATGGGTGACACGGATGGGCGACGCGGATGGGCACTGATAGGTGGCACAAATTGGCACTGATAGCTGGCACGGATTGGCATGGATAGGCGGCACAGATGGGCATGGATAGGCGGCACAGGTGGGCATGGATGGGCACTGATAGGTAGCACAGATGGGCACTGATAGGTGGCACGGATAGGCACTAATAGGTGGCACGGATAGGCACTGATAGGCAACATTGTTTTGTATTGATGGATGCCAATCAGTGCCAAACAATAATGCATGCCAATCAGTGATGCCCATTGTGGGCACTGATTGGCATCCATTGTGGGCACTGATTGGCATCCCTGGTGGTCTAGGGTGGCATACCTTGCGCTGGGAATCCCTGGTGGTCTGGTGGCGTCCCTGGTGGTCCAGTGTGGGAATCCTCGGGGGGGGCTGCGCTGATAATCGATCAGCACAGACCCTCCCTGTCAGAGGAGCAGCCAATTACTGACTCTTCCTATTTACACTGTGATCAGCCGTGATTGGACACGGCTGATCACGTGGTAAAGAGTCTCCGTCGGAGACTCTTTACCAAGATCGTAGTTGCGGGGTGTCAGACTGACACCCCGAAACAACGATCACTGCGATGCGCACCCCCGGGGGCGTGCAGCGGCTCAAAATCGTGAGGACGTCATATGACGTCCGGTCAGGATTTTACAACCACTTTGCCGACGTCTTTTCACAATGGGTGGGCAGCAAAAGTGGTAAAGATAATAGTGGTCCACATTGTACAAAAGAATGCCAAGGGACTACTCACAGGCTGGAGCATTAGGGAAAAGAGGAGAATGCCAGCTGCCAGGAGAGCAAGAGGTAAGGAAGGCAAAAGTCCATTTTACTGGTACCCTAAGCATAAACAAGCATTTAATCCTTTCAGTGTGGGGTGAGGGGAACCCCACTGCAAGGGAGAATTTTTATTTTCCCCAGGATTTAGCATTAACTGCGCAAAACATAAATAGCATATCCAGTGTCTTGAAAAAGTATTCATACCCCTTGAAATTGAAGTGGAAGGAAAATTATAAATGGTTTTCAATTTTTTTTATAAATAAATATGCGAAAAGTATCGCGTGCATTTGTATTCAGCCTCCCCCCCCCCCCCCCCCAGTCAATATTTTGTAGAACCACCTTTTTGGGTTTGTCTCTACCAGGTTTGTACATCTAGAGTGAAATTTTTGCCTATTCTTTGCAAAATAGCTCAAACTCTGTCAGATTGGATGGAGAGCATGAACAGCAATTTTCAAGTCTTGCAACAGATTCTTAAATTTGATTTAGGTCTGGACTTTGACTGGGCCATTCTAACACATGAATATGTTTTTATCTAAACCATTCCATTGTAGCTCTGGCTGTATGTTTAGGGTCGTTGTCCTGCTGGAAGGTGAACCCCCCCCCCCCCCCTCCAGTCTCAAGTCTTTTGCAGATTCTAACAGGTTTTCTTTTAAGATTGCCCTGTATTTGGCTCCATCCATCTTCCCATCAACTCTGACCAGCTGCCCTGTCCCTGCTGAAGAAAAGTATCCTCTACAACATGATGCTGCCACCACCATGTTTTAATGTGGTGATAGTGTGTTCAGGGTGATGTTCAGCGTTCATATACCGCCACACATAGCATTTTGCTTTTAGGCCAAAAAGTTCAACTTTGGTCTCATCTGACCAGAGCACCTTCTTCCGCATGTTTTCTGTGTCCCCCACATGGCTTATCACAAATGGGACTTCTTATGTCTTTCTTTCAACAATGGCTTTCTTCTTAACACTCTTCCATAAAGGCCCGAGTGGAGTGCACTTATTACTATAATCATTGAGAATATGTTACCACAGACATTGTTATCTTATTACTATAGTCAGTGAGAATATGTTACCACAGACATTATTATCCTATTACTATAGTCAGTGAAGATAAATTACCACAGACATTGTTATCGTATTACTACAGTCAGTGAGAATATATTACCACAGACATTGTTATCGTATTACTACAGTCAGTGAGAATATATTACCACAGACATTGTTATCCTATTATTATAGTCAGTGAGAATATACAGTCAGGTCCATAAATATTTGGGACATCGACACAATTCTAATCTTTTTGTCTCTATACATGAAATGAAACGAGCAAGATGTGCTTTAACTGCATACTTTCAGCTTTAATTTGAGGGTATTTACATCCAAATGAGGTGAACGGTGTAGGAATTACATCCGTTTGTATATGTGCCTCCCACTTTTTAAGGGACCAAAAGTAATGTGACAGATTAACAATCATCCATCAAACTTTCACTTTTAAATACTTGGTTGCAAATCCTTTGCAGTCAATTACAGCCTGAAGTCTGGAACACATAGACATCACCAGACGCTGGGTTTCATGAACTCTGGACCTTTTATCTGCTCCTTGTAAATGGGATAATGAGGGAATAACACACCTGGCCATGGAACAGCTGAGCAGCCAATTGTCCCATTACCTTTGGTCCCTTAACCACTTAAGGACTGCCTCCTGCACATTTACATAAGCAGAATGGCACGGCTGGGCACATCAACGTACAGGTACGTTGCTCTTTAAGAGCCCAGCCTTGGGTCGCGCCGCCAGCGGCACGCTCGCGACCCGGTCCTGAGCTCCGTGATCGCCACTGGTGTCCCGCGATCGGGTCACAGAGCTGAAGAACGGGGAGAGGTATGTGTAAATAAACCTCTCCCCGTGCTTCCTAGTGAGGCTGTCACTGATCGTCTGTTCCCTGTCATAGGGAAAGACGATCAGTGATGTCACACGCCAAGCCACGCCCCCTACAGTAAAAAAAACACACACAGGGCTCACTTAACTACTCCCTGCCCCCTAGTGGTTAACCCCTTCACTGCCAGTGTCATTTACACAGGAATCAGTGCATTTAAATAGTAGTGATTGCTGTATAAATGATAATGGTCCCAAAAATGTGTCAAAAATGTCCGATGTGTCCGCCATAATGTCGCAGTCACAATAAAAACACTGATCCCTGCCATTACTAGTAAAAAAAAAAAATATTAATAAAAATGTTATAAAACTATCCCCTATCTTGTAAACGCTATAACTTTTGCGCAAACCAATCAATAATCGCTAATTGCGTTTTCTTTTTAGCAAAAATATGTAGAAGAATACGTATCAGCCTAAACTGAGGAAAAAAAAGTTTTTTTATATATTTTTTGGGGATATTTATTATAGCAAAAAATAAAAATATTGAATTTTATTTAAAAAATTGGCACTCTATTTTTGTTTATAGCACAAAAATAAAAAAACGCAGAGGTGATCAAATACCACCAAAATAAAGTTCTATTTGTGGGAAAAAGAGGACACCAGTTTTGTTTGGGAGCCACGTCGCAATACCGTGCAATTGTCAGTTAAAGCGACGCAGTGCCGAATCGCAAAAAGGGGCCTGGTCCTTTAGCTGCAAATTAGTCTGGGGCTTAAGTGGTTAAAAAGTGTGAGGCCCCGAGACATAGAGTAAGGCAGCACACACCTTAGGCCAGGAGGGCCATGAGGTCGGGATAACGAACCCCAAAAAATGGCGTCTGTACCTTAAATACCCTTACCTAAAATGCACAGCGGGCAGACCACTCCCACGTGCTGTTTCTGAGTAAAAGGGGTACCCAATGCATTTAACCTGTTGCATTTCCAACACTTACCGGTGGTGACAGCGACACCCACGGCCAAGTGGAAACTAGCACAACCCAGCTAAACTGGTACAGAAACCTAATTAGTCTGAGCCAAACTGCAGCTTCAGACAACTTTAAATTTACAAAAATAATAGCGTCTGCTCATTAGGAGCAGGGCGCTACACTGTATTACCACAGAGATTGTTATCTTATTACTATAGTCAGCGAGAATATATTACCACAGACATTGTTATCTTATTACTATAGTCAGTAAAGATATATTACCACAGACAGTGTTATCTTATTACTACAGTCAGTGAGAATATATTACCACATACATTGTTATCTTATTACTATAATCATTGAGAATATGTTACCACAGACATTGTTATCCTATTACTATAGTCAGTGAGAATATATTACCACAGACAGTGTTATCTTATTACTATAATCATTGAGAATATGTTACCACAGACAGTGTTATCCTATTACTATAGTCAGTGAGAATATATTACCACAGACAGTGTTATCCTATTACTATAGTCAGTGAAGATATATTACCACAGACAGTGTTATCTTATTACTATAGTCAGTGAGAATATATTACCACAGACAGTGTTATCTGATTACTATAGTCAGTGAGAATATGTTACCACAGACATTGTTATCGTATTACTATAGTCAGCGAAGATATATTACCACACACAGTGTTATCTTATTACTATAGTCAGTGAGAATATATTACCACAGAGATTATCTTATTACTATAGTCAGCGAGAATATATTACCACAGACAGTGTTATCTTATTACTATAGTCAGTGAGAATATATTACCACAAACAGTGTTATCGTATTACTATAGTCAGTGAGAATATATTACCACAGGCATTGTTATGTTAGTACTATATTAGTGAGGATTTATTACCACAGACATTGTTGCATGGATCTAGCTGTGAGGGAGTCTGTCATTGCTCCTACTGCCACCAGTACAAGCATTTCTTCCTCTCCTTGGCATCCACTCAGCAGAAGATAAAAGACACAGGATGCTTTTAAGGCTGTTTGCAGTCACACAGAGCCAAAGGCAAGCCTTTGGCACTGTGATTGGCTGCTGTGCAGCCTGGGAGGACTGCTGGGAATCACCTGGGATTATTGGAGATGTAGTCCCAGAGACCAGAGTTTTTCTATTAGATTGGAAGGACTGAAAAGATTGCAAGCCCTAGCAGGACAGGGAGCTTGAAGAAGTTGCTTCTGACATCGCCAGGATAGTGAGGGATTGTCATAGCATTTCTTTTATTTCAAACCTTTCAAATAAAAGTGTTACCAAACCCACAACAGTAAAATCAGCCTGTATATGCAATGAAGCATGTTTGTTACACTCTGGAACCCTTTGCATTGTGTAAAAAGGCTGTTTGATCCTGTGTGCACAGATCCTCCTCTTCTTCCACTGACTCCAGAACATGTCCGGATAATACAGAGCCTTTGGAGTCAGGCTGCACATGCTAAGTTTGGTGTTTATTGCTATAGAGGTTTTTTTTTTTTCTTGTGATCCCCATAGGGCCAATCAGCACTATCCAGACAGAGGACAGCTCAGTGCAGTTTGAAAACTCCTCCTACAAACTTTACCAGGAACTGATAGAAGCCACAAGACTGCTATATACTGCTGATGAGAAAAGGTATTTAGCAGTTTATATTTACTAAAGTAACTGCATTTACATATTATGTGTACTGTGGAAGACCAGATACAGTGAATGCAGGGTCCTGGATTTAGTAACACTTTAAACTATTATTAAAAACGAAAAAAAATAAAACATGGTTACTCTGCACCAATTATTTGGTACACCAAAAATATTTATCTGGTCCAGTGTTACTGGTATTACTAGACTTAAAGTATAACTAAAGGCAAAACTTTTTTTTTACATTTTGTTTTTTAGTATTGGATAGAGTGGAGATGGATTAGAATACCTTTCAGTTTTTATTGCTGTCTGTACCCCATTAAGGAGATGCACCCCTTCTATTTACCCCATTTACTGTTATCAATTAAAGTGAAAGTAAAAGAAAATCCCAAATTTTGGGTTGTCACCAGAAAAGTAATAGAGGGGAAATCTTCCAATGGGGACACTAGTTCTTGTGACCTGGGGGTCCCTAAAGAATTTGTTTCATTTTCAGGGATTTCCTCTCACTTCCTGTTTGGCTATGGGACAGTAAGTGAAGTGAAATCTATGCAATGGGACACAGATGGCGAAAAAAAAATAGAAAAAAGTTTTGCCTATAGTTCTACTTTAACAAAGCCATTACCACAGAAAGTGTATCCATATTACCACAGGTAAGGAAGCTATATTACTATACGGGGGGATTTACTAAAACTGGAGAGTGCAAAATCTGATGTAGCCCTGCATAGAAATCAATCCATTTCCAGTGATTGTAAACCCTCACCTTGTAAAACAACTCATTCAGTTTAAAATAGAAATGAAAGGCAAAACATTTGTATATATACATATAAAAAAAAAACACATCAATAAATGATGGAAGTCTGCAAAGCTTTGCCACATTCACTAAGCTAAGGAAGAATTCCCTTGCAAAGTAAACTGCCTATTTGCAACTAGTAAATCAGCCCCAAGGTATCCACATACCTACAAACTTCCGAACTTGACAAAGAGAGAGACAGTTGTCAAAGGGGTGGAATGTGGCGCACTACACAGCGTAGTGCGCCACATGTGCGCCACGGTGCAAAGTGGGTTTGGCCAGCAAAGGTGAGTGTGATTATATAGGTTCCGCTTAAAGATACACTTGCAGCAGCTTTGATAAGAATGCCATAATAAGGAGATATTGTTCAATTTGTTTAGGTAGCTACAACTTTCAGCCGGTACAGTTTATTTAAAGTACTGTAACCCAACAACTCTTGCAGAGAATACAGTGATAAACCCCACATACACTGCAAACACATTTGGCATAAA
>CM053030.1:231124527-231289800 GCA_028564925.1 Lithobates sylvaticus | reverse complement strand
GACGTCAGAGGGGGGCGGGGTCACCAGGTGCCCTCCGTTATAAAAGACCTGTCAGACGGAGCGAAGCCTCACACAGCGGGAGCCTCCCATTGCGAGGAGCGGCCCGACAGAAGAACAGACGCCGACGCCATGGAAGAAGATGCCGGACGAGAAGACCAGCGCAAGAAGAAGTGGATCGGAGGAAGAAGACGATGGAAGAAGATGACGGAAGGAGAGGATGAAGAAACCGAAGGATGAAGAAAGAAGAAAGAAGATTTTAATAAAGGAATTGTCAAAGACCGTCTCCTGTAATTTTTACAATTTTTGACACTTTTTTTGGTACTTTTGTACCCCCTTACCATTTCACACAGGGGGGGGCGGGATCTGGGGGTCCCCTTGTTAAGGGGGGCTTCCAGATTCCGATAAGCCCCCCGCCCGCAGACCTCCACAACCACCAGCCAGGGTTGTGGGGAAGAGGCCCTTGTCCTCATCAACATGGGGACAAGGTGCTTTGGGGGTCTCAGACCCCCAAAGCATCCTCCCAATGTTGAGAGCATGTGGCCTGGTACGGTTCAGGTGGGAGGGGGGGCCGCTCTCGTCCCCCCCTCTTTTCCTGCAGCCTGCCAGGTTGCTAGCTCAGATAAGTGTCTGGTATGGATTTTGAGGGGGACCCCACGCCATTTTTTTTGGCTGGGGTTCCCCTTAAAATCCATCCCAGACCTCAAGGGTCTGGGATGGATTTTGAGGGGGACCCTACGCCATTTTTTTTTTTGGCTGGGGTCCCCATTAATATCCATCCCAGACCTGAAGGGCCTGGTTATTGAATTTGGGGGGACCCCCACGCTTTTTTTTTTTAATTTTTTTTATTTTTTATCAATGACTTTTTTTTTATGAATGACTTTCAATGAATGACTGTTCTCTGTGTTACAGGAGCTGTCAATTCACATTAGCCGCGAGTGATTTTAAATAGCTTTTTCTCTTGCAAAAATTACACTTTTTGCAGGGACAGTTCTAAGCACAGGAAACATGCGCCCCTTCACAGGCATACTATAGACACCCCCCAGGTACGAAATTTAAAGGAATATTACACTTTTATTGTTTCAATTTAAGCATTATTAAAATCACTGCTCCTGAAAAAACGTCAGTTTTTAAAAAATGTTTTTGCATTGATACATGTCCCCTGGGGCAGGACCCAGGTCCCCAAACACTTTTTATGACAATAACATGCATATTAGCCTTTAAAATTAGCACTTTTGATTTCGAACGTTCGCATCCATTATAAATAATAGTGTTCTAAAGCTTGCACGAACTTTAGGTCCGTTCACGGGTTCTGGTGCGTGCCGAACGGGGGGGTGTTCGGCTCATCCCTATTCAGGAGTATAATGTACAACATAGTGTATATAGTGCAGGGGTCAGGAGTATATTGTACAACTTACCGTATACAGATATCAGGGCGCTATCCAGAAGCGGCGAGCATATGCCAATTCACAGGTCTGACCCTTCCACCACTATCTTGCATGGGCGTGCTCATTTATGTGGAAATGCACGCAGATGCACATATGTGCATGCATCCAATGCCAGGACTGGCACCAAATACCCTATTTAAGGAAGAAAGCAGCCAGAGAAGATTGAAAGATGGTTTTCAGCTTCCCATGTGCTCCTTGTTCCTGTGTATCCTGCATTATCCTGATTCCCTGCGACTGACTCAGCTTGCTTCTGGATTTCCCTTCTGCTTAACTTCTAGATGTGACCCTGGCTTGCTTAAGGGCTCTGATTCTCTCAGTCTATCATGTATGACCCTGGCCTGGCTCCTGACTATTCTGCTAACACCATGCTTTTGATCTACCGTGTATGGCTCCCAACCATTCTGCTGTCTCCTTCATCGTAATCTATCGTGTATAACCTTAGCTCCAGTTCCTGACCATGTTATTACTGCCTCTTTCTCAATGGGTGTCATTACATCGTCCACTGCTGAAACCTGACTTGCTTACCTCTGGGGTATCTCGAGTTCCTGCTGGTGTTTTTGTCCACCTGCCTGAGAACGTTCCAGGCGGTTCCTTCTTGGAGCCGCTATCTGCAAACCTTAGCACCTGTGCTTCTTTGAGCCTTGCACTCCCTGTCTTCACCTCCTATGGGTGCCTGTACCATAACCACAAGGGAAGCCCTCTTGTCCTTTCTGGCCCGGGCCAGATACGTGAAAACATTGTGAAAGCAGTGCAGGGGTTGGGAATATAATGTAAAACATAGTATATACAATGCAGGGGACAGGAATATAATTTACAACATAGTATGTGCAGTGCAGGGGTCAGGAATATAATGTAACAGAACAAACACATTACAGCGCACACATGCAAAACTGACATTTACCTCCAGCAAGGCTATTTAAAAGCACCTAGACAGACATTTTCAAAAAACATTATCAAAAAACATGGGGATTTGGTCACACCATATTGCTATATGGTGCTTAAGCCCACTTACTGCGACAAAGTACCCCATGATTAGTGGGTCCTACACTATCCATAGATCGGGAGATCCTGCTTCTCTGAACCAAGGGAGCTATAATGTAGACCAGAGCATACAGAGTAGGGATCAGGAGTATATTGTACATTGAGGGCAGTGGTCAGGAGTATGTCATATAAAGTCTAGCATACAGAGTGCAGTGGTTACATTTTTTGAAATGTGTGATATAGTGTCTATTGTGCAGGGGTCAGGAATGTCTAAAAGTCTTCAGAAGACAAGAGTGTGTAAATTACAGAATACAGGGGACGGGAGTGTATATCACACAGTCTGCAGGGCTCAGGATTGCATATCAAACAATGCAGAGACTAGGACTGCGTAGCACATAGAGCACAGGTCTCAGAAGTGAATAATGCACAGAGTGCAGGTCTCAGGAGTACATGATTCAGTGAGTGCAGGGGCTCGGGAGTGCATATCAAACAGAATGCAGAGGCCAGGAATGCATAACGCAGAGTTTTCGGGGCCAGGGGTGTGTAACGCAGTGAGTGCAGGGGTCAGGAGTGCACAATGCAGATATATTGCAGGGCTCACAAGTGCATAACACACAGAATGCAGGGGTCAGAATTGCATAATGCACAAAGTAAAAGGGTCAGCAGTGGTTAACGCTCAGAAGGAGGTCTTTGGAGTGCACAATGCATTTAGTGAAGGGTTCAGAATACAGGGACCAGAACTAGCTGTCACACAGAGTGCAAGACTTATCTTATACCCATAAACCCATGCTTTTTCCTTTTAGTTAATAGGGCTGGGCTGGAAGGGAGCATGTGTCTTTTAAACACATTCCCCCTTCTATGACACTGCAGCAAGAGGAGAGCCTCCACTGTAGCATTTTTATTGGACAGCTTGTTCCAATGGTGCTTTACCATTGGTCAAAGGCTCCAAGCTGTCCATTAAGCTCAGTGCTTCTGACAAGAAGTGAGGAGAGGCATTGTGAGCTCAACCTCTCAGTCTGCTACAAACAGAGTGTGCCAGCTTGTAATTAAACTGGCCGCTCTGTATGTAGCTTCTGACAGGCTGCACAAGAAGCCCTGTATCTCCGGAACTATAGGTGGCAGGTGCCCCACATTTTGACCAGTGGTGGGGTAGGACTTCAGCTACATAACCCCCCCCCCCCCCCAATTTGGGGTCTCTGTGACCCCAGGTCACCAAGCTACAACCCTCGAAGCTTTAATTTTTTTTATGTTCATGGCAAATGAGGCTCTGCCTCACCTGCCTCCCCTGACTGCACATCCCTGATATAGAAGGTGGCCTCAATATAAAAAGCCGTGATATGACAAAATATAAAAAAGAGAAACCAACTAAAAAATTAACCACATACAATTTTTTTTTCAGGTAAAGGTGCTTCACAATTTCAGATCAAGCTTGTGGCTAATGAGTTGAATAATAATTAGCTTCCACTGAAGAATTCTAAAGCCCCGTACACACGGGCCGAATGCTGGGTGACATCGGTTGGTTCAATAAAGACTGGCTGCCATTCGGCCTGTGTGTTTCGCAGCCGGTCCAACAGAAGCTTCTGTTGGACCAGCATCCTGGAAAACCAGCAGCCTACCGGCTCCTGATCAGCGCCAATGGCTGAGAGTGCTGATCGGAGTGTACTGGCCGGGGGGCTGTCCCCCTGGCAGAACACAACAGCTCAGTGGGGGAGATCGCAGTATTAACATAGGTTTGTTAGAACAGCGGCTCTTACCGGAGCTGACGGGGTTTTTTTTCGTTCAACACAGCAGAAAAAAACTCATAGTGTGTACCAGGCTTTAGATAGAGAAGATTCAGCACAATCTTAATAAAAATGACTGCTTTATTATTATAACCACTGAATCTGATGTCTATTAAACCATGATATTGCCTGCATTATCATGGTCTATCTATTTTATTACTGCAAGAGAAAAGTTTCAGCTTGTTCAGGTGGCTTAATTATCAGGGTGATAAGCCATGATAACTAGCAGTGAAGTATCATTTATTATGTGCAGAGATAAGCCTGGAGAGTGGAGAGAAAGGTGGGTAAGCAAAGCACAGAGAAAAATCAGCCATATTGATTACTAAAAGCAGCACATATTACATACATTACACATCGTTAAGCACACAGTTAACCCCTTGATTGCCCCCTAGATGTTAAAGAGGCTGTAAACCTCCCCGGTCTGCACTGAGAGGGGTCTATGCTGATGGGGGGTCTGCACTGGGGGGTTTCTATGCTGATATGGGGGGGTTCTGAACTGAGGGGGGTCTATGCTAATGGAGGGGGGCTCTGCACTGAGGGGGTCTATGCTAATGGAGGGGGGCTCTGCACTGAGGGGGTCTATGCTAATAGGGGGGCTCTGCACTGAGGGGGTCTATGCTTATGGAGACGGGATCTTCACTGAGGGGTTGTCTATGCTGATAGAGGGGGGTCTGCACTGAGGGAGGTCTTAGCTGATGGGGGGGTCCTATGCTGATGGGGGGTCTGCACTGAGGGGGGTCTATCCTGATTGGGGGTCTGCACTGAGGGGGGTCTATGCTGATGGGGAGGTCTACACTGGGGGGTGTCTATGCTGATGGAGGGGGTGTCTGCACTGAGGGGGTCTATGCTGATGGGGGGTCTGCACTGAGGGGGTCTATACTGATAGAGGGTGGTCTGCACTGAGGGGGGTCTATGCGGATGGAGGGGGGTCTGCACTGAGGGGGGGAGTCTTTACTGATGGAGGGGGGTCTATACTTAATGGGGGGTTTATACTGGGGAAAGGGGGTCTGTACTGAGTGAGGGTATCTGTACTTAGTGGGGGGGGGGTCTGTACTTAGTGGGGGTCTGTACTTAATGGAGGGGGATCTGAACTGAGGGGGGTCTGTACTTAATGGAGGGGGATCTGAACTGAGGGGGGGGGGTCTGTACTGAAGGGTGACTATAGTTGGTGGAGGGGGGTGAATATTTTCCGCCCCGGGTGACGCCAACCCTATTGACGTCACTGCTAGTATGCGATGCATACTAGCACATTATGCTTTTACTTTGCAGGGTAAAAGAAAGGAAGTAAAACCCATCAGGGCTTACTTCCTCTTTAACTCCTTCACAGCCAGTGTCATAAGTACAGTAGTATTAGTAGTGTCACTGCTGATGTCCGTATCAGTTAGTCAGTGTCCAGTTTCCGTGTCAGTTAGTGTCAGATTTTCTGCCGCACTATCACAGTCCCACTATAAGTTGCTGATCATCACCATTACTAGTATTAAAAAAAAAAAAAATTCCAATATCTATACCATAGTTTGAACATGCTATAACTTTCATGCTAACCCATCAATATACAGTTATTGTTTTTTTGTTTTTTTACTAAAGACATGTAGCAGATTACATTTTGGCCTAAATTTATGAAGAACTTAGATTTTTTTTTTATTGGATATGTTTTATAGCAGGAATTAAAAAATAAAGTAAAAAAAAATTGTGTAATATAAAAAAATGAAAAAAACCCAGTGATGATCAAATACCACCAAATGAAAGCTCTATTTGTGAGAAAAAAATGACATACATTTGCATACAGTGTTGCAAGACCGAGCAATTACCAGGTGAAGTAGTGCAGTGCCAAATGGAAAAAAAATGTCCTGGTCATGAAGGAGGTAAAACCTTCCAGAGCTTAAAGATTATGAGAGGCAAAATGTTTTTTTTTGTTTTTATAAGTGTCCTATTCACATTAAAATGCTGTGCTGAGGTGCTTTTTGTTGTGGTGCATTGTGTAAAATACAGCATGTCTGCATTTGTATGCAGTGCAATGTACCTCCCCGCATGCCATCGTAATGTAGCATGTCACAATGTATCCATAAGTATGCATAAGTTACTTAGTTTGTCACTTTTGAAAAGTTGTAACAACTTTCACCACCCCTACACAATGAACACCAGTGTACATGCATTTTTGTTTACAAAAGTTTTATTTGGAAGTACAAATGTATACAAACATTTCCAAACTGAATGTAAAATAAACTGAACAAAGGAATAAAGATAGTGATTTTAACTTGTTATGACAATACAATATGCAGTATATGAATACGACCATGTGACATTTAGGAAGAAGGTTATATCTTTGTATTCTCGTTGTGAGATATTTTAACCACTTCGCAACCAGGCCAATTCTGACATTTCTCTCCTACATGTAAAATTCATAATTTTTTTGCTTGAAAATTACATAGAACCCCCAAACATTATATATGTTTTTTTAGCAAAGACCCTAGAGAATACAATGACGCTCGTTGTATCTCGCACGGTATTTGCGCAGCGATTTTTCGAACACGTTTTTTTCAGAAAAAAAACAATTTCATGCTTAAAAAAAAACAAAACAGTAAAGTTAGCCCAATTTTTTTTGCATAATGTGAAAGATGAAGATACGCCGAGTAAATAGATACCCAACATGTCACGCTTCAAAATTGCACGCGCTCGTGGAATGGCGCCAAACTTTGGTATTTAAAAATCCCCATAGGCGACGCTTTAACATTTTTTACTGGTTACATGTTTTGAGTTACAGAGGAGGTCTAGGGCTAGAATTATTGCTCTCGCTCTAACGTTCGCGGCGATACCTCACATGTGTGGTTTGAACACCGTTTTCATATGTGGGCGGGGCTTACGTATGCGTTCACTTCTGCGTACGAGCTCACGGGGACAGGGGCGCTTTAAAAAAATTTTTTTTTTTATTATTGTTAATTTGACTTTTATTTTTTTAAATTTTGACAGTTTAAAAAAAAAAATAAAAAATTGATTACTTTTATTCCTATTACAAGGAATGTAAACATCCCTTGTAATAGGAATATTACCTGATCGGACCAATTAACAGTGAGATATGGGGTCAATAAGACCCCACATCTCACCTCTAGGCTGGAAAGCCTAAAATTAAAAAAAAAAAAAAACGATCACCGCCTCCCAGCGGAGGCGGCGCCGTTATTCGAATGCAGAGGCCGGGCGTGACGTCATCACATCGCGCCCGGCCTCCGAACGATCATAGAGACTCCGGCGACCATCTGGTCCGCCGGAAATCTCTACAGTGATCATCCGGTGCCGGCGGTTCCTGTGTCCGTCTCACCGATGGAAGCGGTGAGTCGGTAGAAGCACCGGAGGGCGGCGGGAGGGGGGGGGGCGTCCCCTCCCGCCGCCCATAAGAACGATCAAGCGGCGGAACAGCCGCTATGATCGTTCTTATGGTGCAGGGAATCGCCGGCTGAAACCGGCAATATCTGAATGATGTCTGTAGCTACAGGCATCATTCAGATATACCCCCGCAAACCGGAGGCCGTCATATGACGGCCTGCGGTCGGGAAGTGGTTAATATCTAAAGAGGTAGAGTTAAGGGTCAGGTAGGTTCCAGTATGACCATTTTTGGTAATATACATTCATTGAGTCATGTAAAGTGTGGTATATTCTTTCAGATGGTCTAACATTCTCCATTCTGGATATCACTTGAGACCATAGGAGATTGTCTGATTTCCAGTTAAAGGCAATCATCCATTGGATCGAGCTACAAAGGGAGTGGAAGAGTCTCATACATGGGGGGGGGGGGGGGCCGGGCGGGGGGGGGGGGGGGGGGGGGGGATATCGGGTATGTTTGAATATAACAGACAAATTTGGGGTGTAGGTGTAATTTTTTGTTTAGAGGAGTTTTCTATTCTGTCTATTGCTTTGGTCCAGATATTCTCTAAGTGTTGGCAGCTCCAGAATATGTGGAGGACAGTACCTGGTGTTTGACATCCCCTAAAACAATTCGGAGAAATTGAGGGGAAAAATGTGTTGAGTTTTGCGGGGGTCAGGTACCATCTTGAGAAGATTTTGGTGGGGGTTTCTCTAAAGGCTATAGCTTTGTTACTTTTACGTAGATTGTTTGTCATTTCCAGCCAGACTTCCGTGGGAAAAGTGCAGGCAAGATCTGATTCCCAGTGGAGCATAGGTCCAGATTTGTCTGGTATGTCTAGGTTATTTAGATAATTATATAATTTGGATATGAGTCCTCTTTCATCTGCAAGGGAAATACATATTTTCTCAAATACTGTAGCGCGGGGATAAGGGGATGTGGGGAAATAGTCTGAAAAGTACTTTTGGATATGTAGGTAGTTTTGTGATTCAGAAGAAGGGATATCCCATCTTGCACAAAGTAATATAAATGGGGTAAAATCTCCGTCAGTCAGCAGGGAGTGTAGAGATGTTAGACCTCTAGAGGTCCAATGTGAGAACTGTGCTATGTTATCATGAGCTAACGAGAACCTAGGGTCCCCTAAGAACGGTGTGAGGATGGAGAAGTCTGGGGATAGTTTGAAAGGGTTTCTAATCTTGAGCCATAGTTGGTAAAGATGAGCTATCAAGGTGTTGGATTTGGTGAGTTTATTGTATATATTGGTTTTGCTCCATAGAATACTGTGAATGTCTAATGGGGCAATTGAGAGAGTTTCAAAGTTCTTCCAGGGGATGTTTGGCGTGGTAGAGAACCATTGGGAGATATGCATTAATCTAGCGGAGAGGAAATATAGCCATATGTTGGGGAGGCCAAGTCCAACTGGCGAGTTGGTGCGAACAAGCCCTTAAAATCAAAAATGTAAACACTACAATGCATTGTTACAATGTCTTGCAACGCAGGAGCACAATGCACACAAGCGCCTTCCATAAAGTGAACATACTGGTGGTACTAAGTGCATTTGCTGCACCAGTTGCAAACAGCAAAAAATAAATGTTGCTCGTGAAACTGGATGTGTTGTCCGTCTTTTCTGATGCATCTGTGAACTAAAAAATGGTCCTATAGGTGATAATGAATCCCCCCAAAGGTCAAGGGAGGAGGAACGAGAAACGACATGCTACAAAGTGTGCAATCAGTAGCTTTACGGTATGAACAATGCTGTAGTTTTGGCACAATGGTCACTTACTTTCTCTTGTTCACCCAAAAAGACCTTCATCTCCAGGCCTGACCTAGTGATAAAGCTAGGGGGATTTATCACATTGATAAAACATTTCCTATTACTTTCTGGGAGAGATTTACTAAAACTGGTACACACAGAATCTGGTGCAGTTGTGCATAATAACCAATCATTTTTCAGGTTTTTTTTGTCAAAGCTTCATTGAACAAGCTGAACAAGCTTGATTGGTTACTATTGCACAGCTGCACCAGATTATGTGTGCACCAGTTTTAGTAAATATCACCCTCTGTGCCTGTGTACTTATCATTGAGATTTCATGGTGAAAAAAGGAATAAAAAAGCCCTTGATTTTTAGTTCCTACCTGACTTATCACTATTTATTATTTATTAAACTTCACACTAGGTACTTATCACTGTGATAAGCTGCGAAAAGTCTTATCCCTGCCTATCACTGGTTTTAAATGTATAAAAAAATCTGTCTGTGATTACCAAAAAGAGCTACTTTAATCATATTGATCTAAAACAACCTTTTTTGGAGAACAATGTTCTTTTTGAGAATTTGACAGAAGCAAACACAGCCGTTTGTATTTTTTATTTTTTCAGTTTGAAGAACACTTGTGCAGTTAACAAAAGCAGAAATAAAATCATCTCATTTGGTATATTTTGTGACTTGCCATGCATCAAAATTTGCAAATAATGTAAGATTGCCAATAATGTGAGTTTGCTGCCATCTTGTGGCTGATTGTGATACTACGTGCATTGTATACTGTTCAGTAACAAGATTTTAGTTCAGTGATTTTGTGCAAGACTCTAAAACTATATGTGATAAATGTAAGTGGCAGCACAATGAACCATGCTGCTGTGCAATGACACGAATGAAGCATCGCTATGTGACACTCCGAATCAATAAAAAGTGCATTGCACCACTCCTAACCGGAGCCATCATTGACACTAGCTTGCATGGTAAATCATAGAGTTTTAATGTGCTGCCTAGTGCTAACCTCGCCCAAGTTTACAACATATATAAAAATATTCTATTTTCTATAGTTGTTTTATAAAGTAACTTTGATATAAACAAAGTAGTTTGTATAAGTTGTATCATTAATATAATCAAATAAGGATATTACCCAAATACTGTGGACTTTGGCAATATGCGGAATGTACAACCTATAGCATATATAGGGTAGATGGGAGCCATTGCATACACTTATAGGGATATTGCCCTGGGTACGCTCCATTAAGGAGGTATGTAGAATAAGAAGCAGATAGCAAGTGTTCTCACCAGGACTCAGGACGGGAGTAATTTCCAACACGGTTTTATTAATGCCAACATTTTGTTGAGCCGCAGCTCACATTTCTCAAGACAGACAAAAGATGCTTTATGCAATACACATGCATGCATGCTTTCACACATACATACACACACACTTTTTTTGTTTCCTCACATAAAGATTGTGATAAGGAATACTTGTCTTTGAACCAGTGCTGTTTTTTTCATTGTAGGAACTGTTCTGGTAAGGCAGTAGCCAGGTAACAGGCCTGATTTGTCATAATGTCTGGCAGCATATCTTTCTACGTTGATGATCAGGGTTGTTGCTAGGGGCAGTGCCCAGAAATCATAACACAAAAAAAGCTGGTGAACATTCTGGAATCTGATCAAAAGGGTGTAATACTGTGAATACAGGTGTTTCCTGACCATCATTGTAATACAGTGGGTAAAATTATTATTTGACCCCTTACAGATTTTGTAAGTTTGCCCACTGACAAAGAAGTGAAGGGTCTATAATTTTTTTATCATAGGCGTATTTTAAATGATAGAGACAGAATATCAACCACAAATACAGAAAACACATAAAGCAAATGCTATAAATTAGGTTGCAGTTCAGTGAGTAAAATAAGTGTTTGATCCCCAGGCAAAACATGACTTAGTACTTGGTGGAGAAACAGAGGTAAGATGTTTTTTGTAGTTGGTGACCAGGTTTGCACACATCTCAGGAGGGATTTTGGTCCACTTTTCTTTACAGATCTTTTCTAAATTCTTAGGGCTTTATGCCTGTCTCTTGGCAACTCAAAGTTTCAGCTCCGTCTATAAATTTTCTGTAGGATTAAGGTCTGGAGACTGGCTAGGCCACTCCATGACCTTAATGTGCTTCTTCTTGAGCCACTTCTTTGTTTGTTGCCTTGGCAGTATGTTTTGGGTCATTGTCATGCTGGAAGACCCGTTCACAACCCATCTTCAGTGTTCTGGCTGAGGGAAGAAGGTTCTCATCCAAGATTTTACAATACATGACCCCGTACATTGGCCCCTCCATGTGGCAAAGTCAGCCTGTATCTTTAGCAGAGAAACAGCCCCAAAGCATAATGGCAACCTTTTTCCACTTAAGGGCCTGATTCAATGTATGTAAATGCATTGAGGGCCGCATTCACCTGCTAAAAAATTAAGATGGTGGGGTACGGGGGATACAGAGGTGGCTGTGGGGGGGGGGTACAGATGTGGCTGTCGACGGGGGGTATACAGTGGTGGCTGAAGGCAGGGAGGGATACAGAGGTGGCTGTGGACAGGGGGATAAAGAGGTGGCTGAGGACAAGGGGGGTACAGCAGTGGCTGCGGACAGGGGGAGGATACAGAGGTGATTGTGGACAGGGGGGGTACAGCGGTGGCTGTTGATGGGGGGGTACAGCTGTGGACAGGGAGGGGGGTGCAACTGTGGCTGTGAACAGGGGGGGGATACAGAGGTGGCTGTGGATGGGATGGGGATACAAAGGTGGCTGTGGACAGGGGGGGATACAGAGGTGGCTGTGGATGGGGGGGGGGGGCAGCGGTGGCTGTGGACGCTGGGGGGGGTACAGTGGTGCCTGTGGATGGAGGAAACAAGAAGATGCCTGCCCAGCATTTAATAATGTCATATGCAAAAGTGTCTATGTTATACAATAAAAATGCAGCTATATACCTCATTAAGAGCGCCACTTGGCACTCATGTGACTCACCGCCTCTCTCTTCTCCTCATCTGACAATTGCAGCGGGCGGGGACCGAGAATGACGTCAGTCAGGAGGGGAGGGGGAGGAGAGAGGCGGCGAGTCATCTGAGCACAGAGCAGCGCTGGTATATAGCTGCATTTGTATTATTTAACACAGACACTTTTGCAGATGACATTATTAAACAGAGACCCACTTGTCCGGGGGACGGGTGCCCGTGAATTAATCAGAGATTTATCGGCAGCCCGTGGGTTGCCAACCAGGGCTGGACTGGCCTACCGGGATACCAGGAAATTTCCCGGTAGGCTGCCCACCCTGGGGCCGCTTTGATATGTGGCTTCATGCTGTGGGAGCGCTGTGTGCCACAGTCGGAGCTGGGTTTGTGTGTTGTCTAGACCGGCTCGTGTGATAGTAGATTGCATCAGTGTTCCGTTATGGGCACAGTGAGGCTGCAATTATGGGTACAGTGAGGCTGCAATTATGGGCTGAGTCAGGCTGCAATTATGGGCACAGTGAGGCTGCGATTATGGGCACAGTGAGGCTGCAATTATGGGCACAGTGAGGCTGCAATCATGGGCACTGTGAGGCTGCCATTATGGGCACTGTGAGGCTGCCATTATGGGCACAGTGATGCGAGGCTGCGATTATGGGCTGATTCAGGCTGCGATTATGGGCACAGTGAGGCTGCAATTATGGGCTGAGTCAGCTGCGATTATGGGCACAGTGAGGCTGCGATTATGGGCTGAGTTAGGCTGCGATTATCTGCACAGTGAGGCTGCATTTGATGGACACTGGTGAGACTGCATTAATCTGTTGTATCATGCTTGCACAGTCTCTGATCATCTCTTGTATCATGTCCGCAACCTCTGACCATCTCTTGTCTTATATCATGTCTGCAGTCTCTGAGGGAGTCTGGAGAGGAGTCAAGAGTGGGAGTGTCGCTGGGATTTGGGTCATGGGAGAAGTCAGACATGTGTGTACTGTGGAAAGGAGACTATGGGATAAAACCAGAGCCACCAAGCTGGAGACGTCTGACTGAGTCCTGCACTGAGAGGAGGTCAGAGACAGAGCCGACAGGCCAGTCTGAGGGGGGTCACGGATGTAAGGGGGAAGTGAATACAATAATGTAAAGGGGCACTGATGTAAATGTTTCCCCCTTATATCAGTAACCCCCCCCTTACCTTAGGCTTCTTTCACACTGAGGCGTTGGGGGCGTCGGCGGGAAAGCGCCAATATTTTTAGTGACACTTTACCGTCTTTTTTGTGGCGCTTTTCAGGCGCTAGCGGGGCGCTTTTAACCCCAGCTAGTTGCCGAAAAATGGTTAAAAACGCCCGCAAAGCGCTGCTGCAGAGGCGCTTTTCCGGCGGTTCGGCAACGCTGCCCATTGATTTCAATGGGCAGGGATGCTTTAGGAGCAGTGTATACAGCTTTTTTTTACCGTCCTGCCAGCGCACCGATCCAGTGTGAAAGCCCTCAGGCTTTCACATTGAAGTGAGAGGAGAGGCTCTTTACAGGCGCTATGCAGGCGCTATTTTTAGTGCTGTAGTGCCTGTAAAGCACCTCAGTGTGAAAGCAGCCTAAATGTATTCTTTCTCTGGAAGGTGGTCTCTGGTCAACTGAGTCCCTTGTCCCCCCCCACATTCCCAGAGTTCCTGGGGTCCCCCTTGATGATTGACCACTTTTAACTGAAATTTCTTATATATATATATATATATATATATATATATATATATATATCCCTATGTACTTTCATATCTGTCTTCTCTCTCTATATATATAGTACACTCTTCAAATGTGCATGGTTTTCCCTTTCATAAACAAGAAAATAATGACGTTATGCTGTTGGGCTGGTATAATAATGCTATGGGGCTGTTATGGCATTTTTTCCAGGACTGGTTTTTATTCCCAGTCCGGCCCTGTTGCCAACCCCTGCCTTAGACCTTAATCCTATAGAATATTTATGGAGGGAGCTGAAACTTTGATTTGCCAAGCGACAGCCAAGAACCTTAGGGATTTAGAGAAGATCTGTAAAAAAGAGTGGACCAAAATGTCTTACCTCTGTGCTTGTCAACAAGGGTTTCTCCACCAAGTACTAAGTCATGTTTTGCTTGGGGATCAAATACTTATTTTACTCACTGAACTGCAACTCATTTTACAACATTTGTATCGGTTTTTTTTTTCTGTATTTTTGGTTGATATTCTGTCTCTATCATTTAAAATACACCTATGACAAAACTTATAGACTTCATTTCTTTGTAAGTGGGCAAATTTTCTAAATCAGCAGGGGATTAAATACTTATTTTTCCCACTGTATATAAAGAAAGCCACCAATAAATGGTATGTAAACTTCTTGTTCAGCTACCATTATAATACATCCAGCTACTATTGTAATTATCCATTAAATAACAAATGCAACTCATGCTTCCAATTTAAATCTGAGATTCGGGCAGCATACCTAGTAAATGGTATACACATCAACAAATCACAGTAAAATCACAAACAAAACATAGAAGGCTTTAATTTATATTGACAGTTTTTTTCCCCATAATGGGCACACTGTGGAATCCAGAAGGTTGTAATTTCAGCAGATCCACCACCTTTTAGAGGGATCAGCAAGCACCCCATCCAAAGATGACTACAGTAGTTTACCAGATTTAGAATCCTCTTTCTCATGGGAGGCCAAACAGTGCAGAGGCTATCCAGGCAATCCTCCCAATCCAGACTCTCCAGAGATCACCATCTTTCTCTCCTAAAAGAGTTTGGAGGCATTTGGTGAAATTGTATATGTGTATTCTCTCCTTGGTGTTTAATTCAATTTCTGCACATTCTGGCTTTTCCGGATAAAGAGGTATTTTTATTCTAGCAAACTCTTCAATTTTATGTTACCCACAAACTACCAGTGTAATATACAGTATAATCATGAAACCACAAGTGTAATCTTCCAGCCACTATTATATACTGTAAATCATTTAATACTCCTTATAATCCTTCATTAACAATTATAAACTGTTTATAGACATTCAGATACAATTATAACATATACTCCTCTAGCCACCATGAAAACATTTACCAGCCTCCTTACACCCTCCGCAGCCCTTAAACCTGTTTCACAAAGGCTTCAGCTTGTATAAGAGCAATGTGAACAGCTAACTTTGACAGAGCATTTGCAGAGCTTTCATCAAACTTTGTTAAAGCTTTTAATCTCCCTGGCGGTATTCCCGAGTGTGGCTCGGGGTGAATTTTCATTACCAAAAGTGGTAACCCCGAGACACACTTGAGATTGCATCACAGGATCCATGTACAGCTTACTTACCTTGTCCCCAGGATCCTGCGATGTCTCTCCGCTGTGTGTGCGGGCTGTGTACTCCGCTCGATCTATCACAGTGCCGGGCTCCGTTCCCTGTGAGCGTCGTGACGCACAAGGACAGAGCCCGGCGCAAAATTCAAAAAGTAAAAAACACATAACACATACAGTACACTGTAATCTTACAGATTAAATTACTGTATCAAATTATTTCCTTAGTGCTTTGTCCAGTGCCCTGCATGCAGTTTTATATTATATATACTGTTCTTTCTGCCTGGAAACTGGAGATTGTCCCTAGCAACCAAAAAGTGTCCCTTTACGTCAAAAGTGGTTTTAGACCAGCTGGAAAACAGCAATAGTTAATTAAAACACTTGCAGAATTAAGCGATAGTGATTTGTGGGGATATTAGTCATCAAACACTGAAAGTGACGACACTGACAATTCTGCAACTGAGCAAATTTCAGTGTTTTTGATTTGATTACATTATTGAATACATTTTATTATTAATATATCATTATTTGTTATAATTATTTATAGTTATTTATTATATTATAATTTATGATTTCGTGTTTCGAACTTTATCATACCCGGGGTGTCTACTAGACTCTTGTTTGGACAGATTTAAGTGAGCTATTCCTAAGAATTACAGGACTACAATATAAAACACCAAATTTCAATGTACCGCTTTCAGCATCAAAAATCTGACATAATCATACTGCCAGGGAGGTTAAAGTACCATTCAGCTACAGTTTGTAAATGTTGAACACAGATCCTAATGGGAGTGTTGATTGCCACTTTAACCACTTGAGATCCGCGCTATAGCCGAATGACGGCTACAGCGCGGACCTGCTTTGCCGGGACTATGTCTATTGACTTCGTCCCGTGCCCGAGCGGCCTGCGCGCCCCCTGCAGGGCACACGTGGAGCGCTCTGTGATCAGCAAGTCTATAAGACTTGCTGGATCACAGATCGGTCCCGACCCCTTACCACGTGATCAGCTGTCAGCCAATGACAGCTGATCACGTGATGTCAACAGAGCCGGTAATCGGCTATTTTTTCTCCTCGCACTGACAGCGTGAGGAGAAAATAAAAGCCGATCCCCGACGGTCGTGAAAGGGACATCCCGATCACGGCGAGCTGCCGCCAGATCACCAGTGCCCACCTGTGCCCCCTGCCAGTGCCACCTAGCAATATGCAACAGTGCTGCCTACCAGTGCCCACCAGTGCCACCCATCAGTGCCCACAGTGCCACCTATCAGTGCCCACAGTGCCACCTATCAGTACCTACAGTGCCACCTATCAGTGCCCACAATCAGTGCCAGAACAACAGTGTTGCACATCAGTGCCACCTACCAGTGCCCATCAGTGTCACCTACCAGTGCCCATCCGTGCCACCCATCAGTGCCAACCGTCCGTGCCACCCATCAGGGCCCATCAGTGCCACCTTATCTGTACCCATCAGTACTGCCTTATCTGTCCCCATCAGTGCCACCTTATCTGTGCCTATCAGTGCCGCCTTAACTGTACCTATCAGTGCCCACCAGTGCAGCCTATCAGTGCCCCCCAGTGCCGTCTCATCAGCGCATATCAATGAAGGAGAAAAATTACCTGTTTTCAAAATTTTACCTGTTGTAGCAAAAAATAAAAATCCCAGCTGTGATTAAATACCACCAAAAGAAAGCTCTATTTGTGGGAAAAAAACATGATAAAAATGTATTTTGGGTACAGTGTTGTATGACCGTGCAATTGTCATTCAAAGTGGCAAAGGGGGGTTTAAGTGCCCAGTAAGCAAGTGGTTAAGCAAGCTGCTAGCAAGCTTGCAACAAGCATCAAGGATTGCTGAATTGGCATTACAGGGGAGTGTGACCAGCTCTCAATGGAGCTGGTTCACACAGTTCCGGGACGGCCACGGTCTGCATTTAAAAAGTCTTGTGCATCTTTGGTTCCGATTCAGGTGCGAATTCAGGCAAAAAATTCGGACTTGATTCGCACCGGAATCGGTGAACAGGGATGCACCGGACCTCATGCTATGCGTTGCATATGTGAACCTGGCCTTAAAGTTAGTATGTTTGCACATTAAAACTGCAGGTTTATGATATCCAACCTACAGTCTCAATTGGAAAGACTTATGCTGCATACATACGATTGGACTATCCGGCGGACTTAGTCATCGTACCCCTACCCATTCACCTGAGGGAAAAAGTGTTAATAAAAAACACACAACACAGGTTTTTAAAGTAGTTTATTAGACAGCTCCGGGGGTCTTCTTCCGACTTCAGGGGTCTTCTGGCCGGGCTCCTCCGCTATCTTCTGCTCTTTTACCGCTCTTTTACTAGCGGAGGAGCCCGGCTTTCTCCTTCATAGCTGCCGCTGTCCGGGGGTCTTCTTCCGACTTCGGGGGTCTTGTCCCGCTCTTCGTTTCTTCTGCCAGGCCTCTGCTATCTTCTTGCAGCTCTTTTACTAGCGTTGGCCGGTCTTCTGGTTCGTCGCTGTCGCCGCCTTCTTATTCTTTTCTTCTTCCTTCCGATGTTGACACGATGCTCTTTCCAGGCGCAATGGCCGGGACGCGTTGAGCGGCGACTTATATAGGGACAAGGGGCGGGGTCACTCCAGTGACTGTGATGTCATAAGGGGCGGGGTCACCATGTGTCATCACCCGGTGACCCCGCCCCTGGTCCCTATATAAGTCGCTGCGCAGCACGTCCCGGCTATTGCAACTGGAGAGAGCATCGTGTCGACATCGGAAGGAAGAAGAAGAAGAAGGCGGCGACAGCGACAGCGTCGAACCAGAAGACCAGGCCAACGCTAGTAAAAGAGCTGCAAGAATATAGCGGAGACCCGGCAGAAGAAGCGAAGAGTAGGACAAGACCCCCGGACGGCGGCAGTGAAGAAGGAGAAAGCCTCAGCCTCAGCATTACAGATCAGGGTATACAGCTCAGCATTACAGATCAGGGTATACAGCTCAGCCTCACAGATCAGGGTATATAGCTCAGCATTACAGATCAGGGTATATATCTCAGCCTCACAGATAAGGGTATGCAGGTATATATCATCTGTCCTGTATACAGCTAGCTATATACCCACCTTCCTTCCTGTATATAGAGACCTTCCTCCATCATCACTGACTGAAGATATACATCATCTGTCCTGTATACAGCTATATATAGACTAACAGGACAGATGATGTATATCTGCAGTAAGTGATGATGGAGGAAGGTCTCTATATACAGGAAGGAAGAATAGCTGCATACACTACACAGGACAGATGTAATCACAATTTGTGTATATCTGTGTAGTGTATACAGCTATATACACCCACCTTCTTCCTTCCTGTTTATAGAGAGTCTCTATATACAGGAATGAAGGTGGGTGTATATAGCTGTATACACTACACAGGACAGATGTACGCACAATTTTTGGGGGTTAATTCTCCTTTAAGGGTGTGTGTCAGGGGGGCATGTCCTATGCCTACATACGTTTTCAAGTAGGTGTCCCTCATTTCCATCTCAAAAATTTGGGAGGTATGATATACAATCAGGTAGAAAGATGTGGGTGTATATAGCTGTATACAGTTGTTTGACTAGAGGACAGGAAGGATCGCTATCTGTATGTTCTCTCTCTTGGTCTCTCTGCTTGTGCCCAGGCCCAGTCTGTAATGGCTGCTCTGGTGGGGAAGTGACCGTGTAATGTGTACGGTAGGGTACTTCTATGCGGAGCGGCGGCTGTCATTGCTAGGAAAATCATTGACATGATTCAACATTCACCAATATCTTCAATCCATCATCCATGTCCAGCTGAGGCCCGTGGGCGGCACTGAGAAGGACGGTCGGTGCTTCTTAGCTAAGTAACTTAGCTTACCCGTCCATTCCTTCAGGCCGTGCTCTCTGAGTGGTGGGGAAACCAGAAGTGACGGTTCCGCGATAAGCCCTGCCCACCATCCCCTGGACCCGCCAATCAGGTGCAACAGGGTGGAATGAATGAATGAAGGGATGTAGACAGTGGGACTCACTGGGAGTGTTCAGGACGCAAGGCCTGCTCCCTGTTTACACTCCAAAAACCACCCAATGAAGCTTTTCAGATGCAATCACCTGATTGCAGCAGTCAAGCTTCTAGTGGACAGCTCAGTGTCTGGTGACCCGACGCTCTTAAAGGACCACTTTGCTATGACAGAAAATAACTGACTATTTTGAATGGGACTCTGAAGGCTTCTGATTATTATATTATCTCTGCCTGGTTCCAGGCATTGATGAGCGCACTCTGTATGAAAGGTACATGGCCATTTGGGCTACTAGGCCAACATATCGTACTAGTACTGACCCATGGGGCAAATGCCTCCCCGCTTTCAAACCCAGTCCTCCCCAATTGCTTTTCTGCTGTTATTGGCCTGTTGGATAGTGGAATCCCCCATTTACTAGGTTTTCCAATTTTAGTGCTGTAGCCCTTGTCACTCAGGTGAGGTAGGAGCAGGGTATTTAAGGGAGGCATGGTAAGAGTATAAGGGTTGATGGGAGAGTATTAGGCCCAAAGAAGGCAGAATGTGGAACCCAAGGCACCCAACTTACATTTTCTCATTCTGGGAAAATTGAGTTCATCAGGCATTTATATGGGGGCATAGTGGAGAACTACTAACATGTGAGACTAGGATACAACTGTGAGTATCACAGTACCCCTTCTGTGACTCCCAACAATGGGACAAGATATGCACAAGTTTAATATGCACTATATACTTTCCAATATATTTTTAAATAAATACTGATGCCCTCTACTGTTAATTATCATGGTAATAATGCACAAGAAATTAGTAAATGTTTTAGTGACATTAAGGTTTTTTTTTGTTGTTGTAATAACAGACATGTCATACTTACCCACTCTGTGCAATACCTTTGCACAGAGCAGCACAGATCCTCTTCTACTTGGGTCCCCCGGTGGCGCTCTTGGCTCCTCCCCCTTGACCAGTGTCCCCAATAGTAAGCTGCTTGCACTGGTGTGTGCTGACTCCCAAGCCTGCTCTATGCGTCCATAAGACACATAGAGCCACGGTTTGGGCCTAGCCCCCACTCTCTCCTCATTGGCTCACTGACTGTGATTGATGTCTCAGCCAATGAGGAGGGAGATAGAGAAGAGGCGTATCTAGTGAAAATGGCGCCTATGGCAAGCACTGAAACTGTGCCCCTGTCAAAATTTCTTTACCATCAGAGCCCCCATTTACATTCAGAGCCCCGATTACCATCAGGGCCCTTCTTTACCATCAGAGCCCCCATTACCTTCAGAGCCACCATTATCATCAGAGCCCCCCTTTACATTCAGAGCTCCCATTACCATCAGAGCCTCCCTTTACATTTAGAGCCCCCATTATCATCAGAGCCCCCCTTTACATTCAGAGCCCCCATTACCATCAGTACCCCCCTTTACATTCAGAGCCCTTCTTTACCATCAGAGCCCCCCTTTACATTCAGAGCAACCTTTACCATCAGAGCCCTTCTTTACATTCAGATGTTGGAACTGTGCATAGTGGATAAGGAGGGTCTACTTACAAGCTGAGCAGAACAGTCTGTGCTGGGACTCCGGCCACCATACTGCTGTCATGTGCCAAGCATGGAAGGAGGTTTAAAATACTACAGGCATGGTACATGGACTCTGACTGGACCTACCTCCCACTGACATCACCGCGGCATCGGAGCCTGCATATTACAGGACGGCTGCATCCCTATCCCCGCCCAGGCACCTACTCACATAGCCATAGGCAGTAAGGAGAAGACAGGCTCCTCCTACCTAGGGGATGTTTTATCAGAAGGTGAACTCCACCACAGGATGATGGCTAATGAAAATTACTGCTAGGGGAGGGGGAGGAAATTCATCCTGATCTGTCTGCAGCCCTCAGAGCCCTAATGCGACATGCCTGAAAATGGTGCCCCGGGCCGCCCCCTCATCCCAGTCCCCAGTCCCAGCAACTCACAAGCGCCCCGTTCATATGGCGCCCATGGCACTTGCCATATCTGCCATATCTTGGATACGCCGCTGAGAGAGAAAGACCCGGGACAGCCGAGGCTCCCATGCATATCAATGGATTGAAATGGGGGCTCAGGTGAGTATTGGGGAGGAGCAGCACATAGAATGCATGAAGGTAAAAAAAACTTCAGCCTTTACAATCACTTTAAGTCAGTAATGCTTCTGTGATATGTTCATTGAAGACTAGCAGAACAGGCAAGCTAGGTAACAAGTGTTGGACTGGTTGAAAAATCTCCCTCAGAAAATGTACATACAGCCAATACCTGGGGAGTGTATAAATAACAGCCAGTTTAGGAATGAATGGTGGCCTAGGGCAGGAGGGTCTACCTTCCTGACAGTGGAATAAAGGTAACCTTCGGTGCACACGCCTGTGACCTGGGCCCCCATGTCTCATGGGTCTTAATTGTTCAGCAGGACCCCTTGTAAACATAGGCCTAAAACCACTGGAGACAGAGAAACCTCTCATTAGTTTTTAACATGTGAATCTCGACGTGGCCATAAGGTTGACTTTGGTGAGGAACCTGTGAAATTTAGTGAACCAGACCGATGGTTGTTGTAATTCTCACACCCACCCTCACTGAACATTTGAGGGCCTCAGTGTGCTGGAACTGGCTCAACAACCAGTTGCAAAGGTGCACAACAGGCCTGCTTATATTAGTATAGAGCATTCCAGTCACAAAAAGTTTCAAATGCTATATGTGAAGTCAATTTAGTTAGCGTGGCTTTATTTTCTCTGCCTGGGGTTCTCTGCTCTTGATTGGATAGATTGATAGCAGCGCACTCATTGGCTCCCGCTGCTGTCAATAAAAGATACAGTATCTCACAAAAGTAGTTACACCCCTCACATTTATTGTAAATATTTTATTATATCTTTTCATGTGACACACTGAAGAAATTACACTTTGCTACAATGTAAAGTAGCGAGTGTACAGCTTGTATAACAGTGTAAATTTGATGTCCCCTCAAAATAACTCAATACACAGCCATTACTGTCTAAACCGCTGGCAACAAAAGTGAGTACACCCCTAAGTGAAAATGTCCAAATTGGGCCCAATTAGCCATTTTCCCTCGCCGGTGTCATGTGACTCGTTAGTGTTACAAGGTCTCAGGTGTGAATGGGAGCAGGTGTGTTAAATTTGGTGTTATCGCTCTCACTCTATCATACTAGTCACTGGAAGTTCAACATGGCACCTCATGGCAAAGAATTCTCTGAGCATCTGAAAAAAAAGAAATGTTGCTCTATAAAGTTGGCCTAGGCTATAAGAAGATTGCCAAGACCCTGAAACTGAGCTGCAGCATGGTGGCCAAGACCATACAGCAGTTTAACAGGACAGGTTCCACTCAGAACAGGCATTGCCATGGTCAACCAAAGAAGTTGAGTGCACATGCTCAGCGTCAAATACAGAGGTTGTCTTTGAAAAATAGAAGTATGAGTGCTGCCAGCATTGCTCCAGAGGTTGAAGGGGTGGGGGGTCAGCCTGTCAGTGCTCAGACCATACGCCGCACACTACATCAAATTGGTCTGCATGGCTGTCGTCCCAGAAGGAAAGCTCTTCTAAAGATGATGCACAAGAAAGCCTGCAAACAGTTTGCTGAAGAAAAGCAGACCAAGGACATGGATTACTGGAACCATGTCCTGTGGTCTAAAGAGACCAAGATAAACTTATTAGGTTCAGATGGAGTACAAAGACAAGTGTGTCTTGCCTACAGTCAAGCATGGTGGTGGGAGTGTCATGGTCTGGGGCTGCATGAGTGCTGCGGGCACTGGGGAGCTACAGTTCATTGAGGGAACCTAGAATGGCAGCATGTACTGTGACATACTGAAGCAGAGCATGATCCCCTCCGTTTGGAGGGGGCAGTATTTCAACATGATAACGACCCCAAATACACCTCCAAGACAAGCTGCCTTGCTAAAGAAGCTGAGGGTAAAGGTGATGGACTGGCCAAGCATGTCTCCAGACCTAAACCCTATTGAGCATCTGTGGAGCATCCTCAAATGTAAAGTTGAGGAGCGCAAGGTCGCTAACATCCACTAGCTCCGTGATGTCATCATGGAGGAGTGGAAGAGGACTCCAGTGGCAACCTGTGAAGCTCTGCTGAACTCCATGCCCAAGATGGTTAAGGCAGAGCTGGAAAATAATGGTGGCCACACAAAATATTGACACTTTGGGCCCAATTTGGACATTTTCACTTAGGGGTGTACTCACCTTTTGTTGCCAGCAGTTTAAACATTAATGGCTGTGTGTTGAGTTATTTTTTAGAGGACAGCAAATTGACACTGTTATACAAGCTGTACACTCACTAATTTACATTGTACAAAGTGTAATTTCTTCAGTCACATGAAAAGATATAATAAAATATCTCCAAAAATGTGAGGGGTGTAATCACCTTTGTGAGATACTGTATATATGAAAAATTGGAGCGCTGTTCCTAAATTAAATATCATGACTTAATTTAATGAAGTGTAATAAATAAAGTGACTAGTGCATACATGAGATATGGTGCTAGGTAAAATAAACCTGAGATAAATAAATGTATCAACCACAAAGGTTGCTTCAAATGTGAAACGGCAGGGGGGGGTTATTTACGAAAGGCAAAACCACTTTGCACTACAAGTGCACTTATTTTCCTTGCATGTCCCCCTCGGATCTACAGTGACTGCACTTCCAAGTGCACTGCAAAGTGGATTTTCCTTTAGTAAATAACCCGCAATGTTGGAATGATTACTACAAAAGTGAAACAATGTCTGAATACGTGCCTGGGTACTGTCATTCAACATACACAAAAAAATAAATTGTTAGTGCTCATATGATTGCAGAAAATTGAATTAAAGCACAATCTAAGCAAAAAGTCCCTAATACTGCTCTCATTGGAACATCCTCCATTCCCAGTAGATGACATTTGTTTGGAAATGCGTTAGCTCGGAGAACCCTTGCAATGCCACCTAACTGGCTTGACGAGTGATATCGCCGCCAGATATATGTTTCATGCTTGAAGTTTCCAGACTTGTGAGCGTAACTTTTATATTATTATACTATTTTTAATAAATGTTTGTGTGGTTTTACACTATGAAGCTTTTTTTCTTTCCTAACTATATGATTTTCCAACATTGGAGTCCCATTTCAAACATACATGTAGTGCTTCATTCATACACCTGAGACACCCAAGCTGGCAAATACCGTGATACAAACAAACTGCATGCTCATGAGAGTTCTTGAGTTCTGAAGCATTGGATCTTGGCTAATCAGGAGAATCATTTACATGTTAGTGGTCATATCCACAAAGCAAGTTTGATCTCTGTAATAGGGATCCATTCTCTCTGGTAAGAGACCAATCTTCCTATATGGGACATTGTGATATATATTGGACTTCTTCCAACATTTTATCATTGATATCTGCATATGAGAGCAGTAAATGGGACTTTTTGCTTAGATTTTATTTTAATTAAATTTTCTTCATATGAGCACTAACAATTCATTTTTTTGAGTATGTTGAATGACAGTACCCAGGCACGTATTCAGACATTGTTTCACTTTTGTAGTAATCTTTGTGGTTTATACAATAATTTGTTGCTATTATATGAGCACCACATATTTTTTATGTTGAATGATATCACACCAGCACTCATTCAGACATTGTTTCACATTTGTAGCAACCTTTGTGGTTGATACATTTATTTATTTCAGTTTTATTTCACCTAGCACCGTATCTCATGCATGCAGTCACTTTATTTATTTATTACACTTCATTAAATGAAGTCACGATATTACATTTAGGAGCAGCGCTTCATTTTTTCATCTATACAAAATCAATATTAGCTGTTACTTGGTAAGACTAATGATGTTGAAGAAAGATATGTATGAGAATAACTCATCACACCCTGCCTTTAGTGTCTCCATACTGCAAATTATCAGTTGTGCTAAAATATTTCTACCCAAGAGAAATTGTAGAGGTTTATGTTGCTGTCTGATGATCGATCATCACTTGCTGGCGATCATCACTTGATATGTCCGAATTGATCAATCATCTCATTTTGTGCAGACCTTAAAGGGCTTGCATGTAATGCACATTAACATTCTTTAGAATATTTACTTTATTTACTTTAATTCCTAAGACCACAATTAAGTGTACACCTTACAAATTATTTTTTGCTAGGAATCCAAGCTAGCTCTACGCTGTTAACATAAATAAAGACACACATACATCCTTCATCTTGACTGTAATCAAGTATGTGGTCAATACAGAGGTTACCCAGTAATAGTAAAGCACTGTGTGGGAACATTTGCTGCAAGTCTTTTAGGTGCAATTATGGCCTCTGCCATTAGGGATTTCAATTTGTGTGTACAGTTAGGCAAATTGTTGGACTTATAATTACTAATAGCTCTTTTCCTGATTTTTCTGGAATGTGTATGTACTTGTCATCCTGGCAGAGTAACTGTGTTACTTAATTGCCTTTAATTGCCAGTTGGACCTCACAGCTGGAAGTGAAATATATACAGTATACATATATTTATTTTTAGTGCTGCTTATTATGTCGTGTTGTTGTAGTGGTGGTATGATTACTTGAACAGTTTTGACTACAGATGTGTCTGAAAAGAAAAGTGTCAATGTCATCCAGAGATTGGCTAATAAAGCTGTTAACTTCGATATTGGAATTTGATTGGGCCAAGTGGCATACAGTATGGTAGGGATTGGAATGTAAATCTCAGACTGGATCCTGTGCTATCTGTGCTATTGAATAGTGCCACATTTTTTGTCTTTTTCTTTATTTTTAAACAAAAAACTCCCATTGGCTAATGGCTTTTCTCTGAATTATATCATCCCAGTACGACAGGCATATGGGCTGGTATTTCCATAGTTGGAGGATAGGAATGAGTGAAACTGCATGGGTTTTATCAAATCCTGCTTAACCACTTAAGCCCCGGACCAATTTGCAGCCAAAGAACCAGGCCCCTTTTTGTGATTCGGCACTGCGTCGCTTTAACTGACAATTGCGCTGTCGTGCAATGTGGCTCCCAAACAAAATTAGCGTCCATTTTTTCCCACAAATAGAGCTTTCTTTTGGTGGTATTTGATCACCTCTGCGGTTTTTATTTTTTGCGCTATAAACAAAAATAGAGCGACAATTTTGAAAAAAATTCAATATTTTTTTACTTTTTGCTATAATAAATATCCCCAAAAAATATATAAAAAAACAAGTATTCTTCTATGTATTTTTGGTAAAAAAAAATCACAATTAGCGATTATTGATTGGTTTGCTCAAAAGTTATAGTGTTTACAAAATAGGGGATAGTTTTATAGTTTTATTTTTATTGTGACTGCGACATTATGGCGGACACATCGGACATTTTTTACACATTTTTGTGAAAAAGTATTTGCCCCTTCCTGATTTTTTTTTTTTTGCATATTTCTCACACTTAAATGATTCAGATCATCAAACAAATTTTAATACTACATAAAGATAACCCGAGTAAATCCAAGATGCAGTTTTTTAAATTATTATTTCATTTATTAAGGAGAAAAAAGCTGTTCAAACCTGCCTGGCCCTATGTGAAAAAGTAATTGCCCCTCCCATGCATAATCATGAATGAACTGTGATTAACCACAATTTTTTGGAAAGCAGAGTTAAATTTCACATGCCACACCGAGGCCTGATTACTGCCAGACCTGTTGAATTGAAATCACTTAAACTGAAGCTGTCTGACAAAGTGAAGCACGCTAAAAGATCTCAAAAAGCAACACATCATGCTGTGATCTAAAGAAATACAAGAACAGATGAGAAACAAAGTGATTGACATGGATCTATCTGGAGAGCATTACAAAGCCATTTCTAAGGCTTTGGGACGCCAGCGAACCATGGTGATTGTCATTATCCACAAATGGAGAAAACTTGGAATAGTGGTGAAACTTAACAGGAGTGGCTGGCCAACCAAAATGACTCCAAGAGCACAAGGGTGACTCATCCAGGGGGTCATAAAAGAACCCAGAACAACATCTAAAGAACTGCAGGCCTCACTTGCCTCAGGTAAGATCAGTGTTCATGATTCAACAATAAGAAAGAGACTGGGCAAAAATGGCATCCATGGGAGAGTTCCAAGGCCAAAGCCACTGCTAACCAAAAAGAACAAAAAGGCTCATTTCACATTTACCAAAAAACATCTTGATTATCCCCAAGACTTTTAGGCAAAATTTCTGTTGACTGATGAGACAAAAATGTTACTTTTTGGAAGGTGTGTGTCCCGTTACATCTGGCATAAAACTAATACAGCATTTCATAACAAGAACATCATACCAACAGTCAGACATGGTGGTGGTAGCGTGATGGTCTGGGGCTGCTTTGCAGCTTCAGGACCTGGACAACTTACCATAATTGATGGACCCATGAATTCTGAGCTCTACCAAAAAATCCTAAAGGAGAATGTCCGGCGATCAGTTTGTGACCTCATGCTCAAGTGCACTTGGGTTATGCAGCAGGACAATGATCCAAAACACAACAGCAAGTCCATCTCTAAATGGTTCAAACAAAGCAAAATTTAGGTTTTGGAGTGACTTAGTCAAAGCCTGGACTTAAATCCAATTGAGATGCTGTATCATGACCTTACACAGGCCGTTCATGCTGGAAAACCGACCAATGTGGCTGAATTAAAACAATTCCGCAATGAAGAGTGGGCCAAAATTGCTCCACAGCAATGTTAAAGACTCAATGCCAGTTATCGCAAACGCTTGATTGCAGTTGTTGCCGCCAAGGGTGGCACAACCAGTTATTAGGTTTAGGGGGCAATTACTTTTTCACATAAAGCCAGGCAGGTTTGGACAGCTTTTTTGCCTTAATAAATGAAACCATCATTTAAAAACTGCATTTTGTATTTACTCGGGTTATCTTTGTGTAATAATAAAATTTGTTTGATGATCTGAGTCATTTAAGTGTGACAAATATGCAAAAAAAAAAAAACAAAAAAAAACGAAAGGGGGCAAATACTTTGGTGCGGTGCGGGACGGATCAGGTGCGAATTCAGGCCCATTATCTTCTATGGGCACGCATCTGATTCGCATCTGGCTTGCGTCCTAAACAGAAATTCGCGCCACTCAAACACCTCCCCTTCTTTCTGTTCCTCCCCTGTGTCTTTTGAAATCTAGAACCAGCATGTCCAAAAGAGGGAGAAAAGCATCATCAAAGGAGAAAGAATCTGTGGATTGTGAGGAGTTGATCAGACTTGTGAGGGATAAACCCATGATTTATGACACCCGGCATCCTAAATATAAGGACAACGTTGCCAAAAAACGTGCATGGCAGGACATTGCCAGGGACCTCTTGCCAGAGTGGAACAGGTGCTCTTCCCAAGTTCAGGCTGACAAATGTAAGTTTTTTTATTACCTTTTACTACCTGTATATGCTGTCCTGTATTTTTGAGATGGTGTACATTAATGTAATTTATTATTAATATGACATACACCACAAATGTGAGATAAAAAAGTTTTTTTTTCATAGCCAAAATTACATACAACATTTTTTATACAGCACACTTAGCATTATATTATCATGCATTTACATCCAGCAAAAAAATACATATTTATTTTTAGTCAATAGAATTCATCTGCCAAGGCACCTCCCCAGCTGGTGACAAAAAAAAATTCTTAAATTCTTCTCTAATAAGTGTACCAGTAGTGCTGCCCCTAGGAATATTGCAATGTGCTGCCTCCATGTTATGTAAAAAGATTGCAAAAAATTCCAAATGTACATTCTACTACTCTGCGTGCCTTAGTCAGCCTATAATTGAACACTCTTTTTTCAGTTGTCAGAGAGCGACTTGAATAAGGCCTGAGCATGTTCTGGGACAGTGCGAAAGCTTCATCTCCGACAAATACATGTGGGAGGAGAGGCTCTGTAGTCCCTAGCAGGGGAGAATTATTGGGCAAGTCTAGTGTATTGTCACGCAGCATGCGGCCAAATGAGGAATGTGAGAATACACTAGAATCTGAGCTGCTGCCATAAGAACCTACATCAACATAAATAAATTTATAATTTGCGTCTGCCACTGCCATTAATACCAACGAAAAATATTTTTTATAATTAAAATATTGGCTCCCACTAGCTGGAGGCTTGAGGATGCGTACATGTTTGCCATCAATGGCTCCAAGACAGTTGGGGAAGTTGCATCTCTCCCAGAATAGGTCCGCTATCATCAGCCATTCTTCTGGTTTGGGCTTCTTCATAACAATGTCCTTCAGTTCTTCCCATATGACTAGGCAGGTAGCATGAACAATGCCACTAATCGTTGATTTTCCAACCTTAAATTCATAGTGCAAACTTCCAAAGGAATTTCCTGTTGCTAAGTACCTAAAATGACCAAAAAAAAAAAAAAAATCATTATGTTGTTCTTTATTTTTCAGTGCGCTACTTACAGACAAGATGGCGTAGCATGCGCGATGCTTACAGAAAATATATGAGGCACCTCAGAGAAACAAGGAGTGGCTCGGGGGCAGCACCTAGGGTACCCTATATGTTTGCCAGGGACTTGGAGTTTCTACAACCCATTGTGGAGATGAGGGAGTAAGTTTTCATTTACATCATCTATGTAACGCACAATCTGGTAATCATCAATATGCTGAGTTCATTTTTAACATTTTTACAATATAAAACAGGACAGGATCTAGTTGGGAGGAGCAAGATATTTTGGAGGAAGAACAAGAACAACAAACAGAGGAGGAAGCACCCATTGATATTCCAGAAGACACAGAGGATTTAGCACTAATCCAAACATCTTCCAGTCTCTGGGAAACTCATCCAGAAGAACAATGTTCAGGGGCAGAGGAGGCTGTCCCTGGGCCATCCTCTGCTCCTGCACAAATTGGTCAGCCTGGCAAAGTACCACGGAGGCGCCCAGCACTATCCCAACCTGACCTAAGTGAGCGCTTATTAGACATGTTAAAAAACATGACCGCAAAGGTGGATGCATTTTTATGTCCCGATACAATCCTGGCGCTCAGTTTTGTACCACTAATTAAAAAGGTACCACCAGAGCGGTACTATGAAATGCGGAAAAATATAGAAAAAAATGATGCACTCCTTCTCCCAGCCACAGCAGGAACCTGCTTTTACCTACCCAAATGTGCCCCAACCAAGACCTCCCCATCACTACCCAAGATACACACACTACCCTGAGCAGCAACACCATCCTTACCCCTATAATCCACCATCATATCCCTCAAGTTATGACAAGCCAATCTCCAGATATGAAGGGCCACACAGTAACCTTCCCTATCCCATCCCCACTTACTTCAATTAGGGCCCCCCCCCCAAACTCAGGGTATGTATGGGCAAAGTCAACATGGGGAGGCTAGGCCTGCTCCCCACACTGCCAGTGATGACCCAGCTTCCGCAACTCAATACTCCTATGAGGCCCCTTTCCAAAAAACATATCAGAATCTGTGATGAGGTCTGTTCATGGTTAAGGACCAACATGACACATTTTGATAAATCAGGGAAGAGGCCTACTTGACAGGCAAGTTTTTTGTTTTTAAGTTATTGCAGAGTTAATTTATGTTTTATCCATGGGTAAAGTTTATATTTTTATCATATTTTATGATACGTGAATAAATAATTATTCCTACATTTTTTGTGCTGTCATATTTTTAAAAATACCCAGGTAAAAAAACATCAAAAATCCAAAAAACATGGTCAATATAACGCTTGACAAATGACATGAGTGATGATAATTACCTTAATGTGATCAATAATCTTTCAGCAGGCTGGATACTTGGTCTGAAGCTCGTGTTCTGACGCTGCAAGCGAGGGGAGATTAAGCCCAGCAATTTGTCAAAACTGAGTAAAAAAAAAAACAAACATAAATACATGTGGGAAAAACATTGGGGCATACTGTAAAAAAAAAAGTAAGGTAAGTGGTTAAGGACATTATTTAGGGTAACAAGGCAGGCATCCTTAGTTCCAATCTAATTATGGATAAATAAGTGACAGGAACAAAAAAAATGGCATATGGGTCCTCATTTCAACAAAGAAGAAGCCACTGGCCTTTTAAATTAACAGTAACAATTGTCTGAGCCAAAAAGGCTAAACAAAGCTGCGTGGCAACACCAACACCCACAAAGCAACTTGTCACTAGCAATTTTGGGCCAAGGTATTTGGGGGATAAAACATCCAAAAAAAAAGGGAATATGACCTGGCTTACACCAGGAGGGGGGTGCAAGGTGACGCTAATTTTGTGCCCTTAAGGTTGCATGCTGAAATAATGTACAGTTTGTATTTTGGGGGGGGGGGGAAACAAGGCTTATTAGTTACAATAATCTTAAAATAAGATAATCACACATAGGTTAGACTGGATGGACTTGTGTCTTGCAAATATAAAACACACTATACATCAATGGCTACAAATTAAGTATGGTTTGGCAGAAACAGTACTCACCTACTAATTGACATGCGGGTGAAATTGAAAAATTTCTCTTCATGCCCACGGAGGTGCCCATACAATATCATGAACTGGCCTCTTTCTTCACGATTTGCAATGATGGGATGAACCCAGTATCTTCTTCTTCTACGCATCCTTCTATGATTTTCTTCTTCCAGCAAGATTGCTGCTGTTGCAGCAACAACAGTTGGCATGATCATTGGCAGAGCAGCACACATCTTGCAAAGAAACACACAAAACACAGGTACAGACTGCTGGACAACCAGGAAGTGTACACAGACCTACCAGGTTTTATAAGCAGCCAGACAATCAGCCAAAAAGCTTGGTCAGCACAAAATTAGCAACTCAAATTAAGCAGGAAGGGTTACTAATGAATTCGCAGCTGATTCGCACCTAAAACGCGTACAATCCGCAGAACAGCCGGCGTTTCACTGCGCAGTCATGCATAGGGTGACCACATTTCCAAACTGCCATTCAGGGACACAAAATACCCCCCCCCCCCCCCCCCCCCCCAAGATGATTTTTGATAATTTTTTTTAGCAAATTTTTGGGCAGGTGCGTATGAAATCAGCGGGCCCGTGTGCAAGATCTAAAGTGGGCCCTAGGCATCAAGAAGAACAACAATATGGCGCACAAAGCGCGTTGTGGTGAACAGTGGACATGTGTTAAATTTCGCTAAATATTGGCTCAAAAGGGGGTGTTGTTAAGGAGAGTATGAGATGTCTTATATAGTGCAGAATGTGGTAATGTTAAATAGGGAATGCAGAGTGTATTGTGGTGAGTAGTATGTACAAGAGAGGAGTGCGGAATGTATGGCGGTGGGCAATATGTACAGGAGAGGAGTGCGTAGTGTAGTGCGGAGTGTATGGCCGGGGGTAGTTAGTGGAGAGAGGAGGAAGAGGAGTGCAATACCACCTCCTGATAGTCTGTCAGCCACTGCTATACCATCTTGGTGGTGGGGCACTCTAACGTATGTAAGGGGGCACTCTGGAGGAAGTAAAGGGGCACTCTGGAGGCACTAAGGGGGCACTCTGGAGATTGTAAGGGGGGATGTAAGGGGGCACTCTGGCAGAACTTAATCAGAGCCCCCTTACATCCTCCGGGGTGCCCCCTTAGTGCCTCCTTACATCCTCTCGATTGCGCCTTACATTCTCCTCCAAAATACCCCCTTACATCCCCCTTCAGAGTGGTCGGGGGGGCCGCAGAGTAGTCAGATGGACAGGGGGACCCTGGGATGGACAGGGGGACAGAGGGATGGACAGAGGGACAGAGGGATGGACAGAGGGACAGAGGGATGGACAGAGGGACAGAGGGGTGGACAGGGGGACAGAGGGATGGACAGAGGGATGGACAGGGGGACAGAGGGGTGGACAGAGGGATGGACAGAGGGACAGTGGGATGGGCAGGGGGACAGTGGGATGGACAGGGGGACAGAGGGATGGGCAGGGGGACAGAGGGATGGGCAGGGGGACAGAGGGATGGGCAGGGGGACAGAGGGATGGACAGAGGGATGGACAGGGGGACAGAGGAATGGACAGGGGAACAGAGGGATGGACAGGGGGACAGAGGGATGGACAGGGGGACAGAGGGATGGACAGGGGGACAGAGGGATGGACAGTGGGATGGGCAGGGGGACAGTGGGATGGGCAGGGGGACAGAGGGATGGGCAGGGGGACAGAGGGATCGACAGGGGGACAGAGAGACAGAGGGATGGACAGGGGGACAGAGGGATGGGCAGGGGGACAGAGGGATGGACAGGGGGACAGAGGGATGGACAGGGGGACAGAGGGATGGACAGGGGGACGGAGGGGTGGACAGGGGGACAGAGGGGTGGACAGGGGGACAGAGGGGTGGACAGGGGGACAGAGGGATGGACAGGGGGACAGAGGGATGGACAGGGGGACAGAGGGATGGACAGGGGGACAGAGGGACAGAGGGATGGACAGGGGGACAGAGGGATGGACAGGGGGACAGAGGGATGGACAGGGGGACAGAGGGATGGACAGGGGGACAGAGGGATGGACAGTGGGATGGACAGGGGGACACTTACACATATGGACTTGTCTCTGACTGTCTCCCCGACCTCTTGGTTCTCACTTCTTCCTAGTAGGCTGTTCCCTGAAGCCTGCGCTCTCCCTGCTGGACTGTTCTTCCTCCTCACTGTCCCGGGACAAGGCGACCGTCCCCTCCCGGGAGAACTGGACTGGAGAAGTCTGGCTGCTGGCAATGTGCTCCCCTGTAGCGGCCGCGGGAGTAGTCAGCGGCGGCCCCGGGACTCACTGGCACTAACTGGGCAGTGGACACAGGCTGGATCCTGGTGAATTGTCGCTCTGGTGTGCCTGGCTGGTCTCTCTCTCTCTCTGCTGCTGGCCGGAGGTGGAGAAGGAGAGAGGAGGTGGGTGGACTCGTCTCAGAGTCGGAGGTGCGCTGCTCAGCCATAGGGTGCACTGCCCACGTGTCAGCCAAGTCACAGGTTGCTAGACGCGGGGCGGCCCTAGCCTAGCAACCAGTTCTGCAGATGAGTGTATTCAGTGTAACTATATCAGAGTGGCGGAGGCGGACCGGTTTCTTTTTTTTTTCATCCGGGACACTGTATTGTCCCGGAACGAAGGTGCCCGGGATACGGGACAAAGATCATAATTAAGGGACAATCCCGGGCAATCCGGGACACGTGGGCACCCTAGTCACGCAGGGCCTTGAATTCGCACCGCACTAGTCTGAACCCAGGCTTAAAGGCTAGGTTTACATTTGAAAATAAAGAAATAAATACACGTTTTTCCAAGGAAAAAAAAGTTTGTTCATGTATTTATTAATTTTTACAGGAGCCTGCAAAGCATTGCGCCCAAGATCAATGAATCGTGGCTCCCTCCCAGGGGAATTAGTACATGGGTGCATACAGGGGTACCACTTGATAATTTCATAGATAAACCGCGTTTCTCTAAACCTTCATAGACAAAATATAAAGCATGGCCATAACATACATGCTATAGAAATACAAAATAACATTAAGGTTTAGTAATCATACAAATAGTGAATAAATCCAAGGAAAAGGTCCCAAATAAAAGAGTACTTGCGAAGATGTAAATAAAAAAGGTGCTCCACTTCTTAGTGCCTCCAGTGTTCTCATACAGATAGACACTGGCCACAAGTTGTTGACCTAATATTGCTAGTCAGGTCAGTAGCGCTTGTGTTTGGGGATATACCCTTAAGTCTCCAATGGCTTGTTCCTATGGGTCCTTCTCAGATGGTGTTCCGTCTTGCATGCAGATAAAATATCAGGGATGATCTCTTATCATTAAAGCGGAGTTCTACCCAAAAGTGGAACGTCCACTCATTTGTCACCTCCCCCCCTCCGGTGCCACATTTGGCCCCCATTTCAATATCCTATTCCCACTTCCAGGAGCCACAGCTGAAGGTGTTGATGTCACCGCTCAGCTCCCTTCCCTTTTCCTTGCCACTGGGCCAGTAGGAGAGAGGAGCAGAGCCTCGCACATGCGCAGTAGGGTTCCCGGCGTTTTTGCGCTTTTGATTTTATTGAAACATACAGAAATATTGTAAAAAATTCACACTCACATTTGTAGGTGCCTATAAGATTCGGCACTGGGTATGTATAGCTTGCATAGGGAGGAAAAAATGGCTTCGGCTGTGCCTGTGTAGAAAACCACTGTGTGCTTCAACAGAAGGTACGCATTCATGTCACTTCCGGTGTGTGGAGTTCCACGCCGATCTAGATCTTTTGGATTGCAACAAGTTTTGTGCTAGTTTTTATGCACTCTTATAATAAATTGAACCTAATCGGATTTACACTATGAGTGCCCATCTCTTCTATATATGAGGATATCCTGCGGTTTGCCACGGAGGAGGTGACTGGTCTGAGTATTGCACCCATATCTACTTGCACGTGCTTTACCCTCGTGTAGGTATAAGAATCTGGATGCCCCAAGGTTTGAGGTGCCAAAGCGGAGCTGATCGTTTTGGATACTGCCACCACACTCACTACATGCGCTTTACCCCTGCAGGGGTGCAAGGATCTGGTGAGTGGGGAACTGAAGGGGAGCACAGATGTCACTTCACTTTCAGCACATGACCCACGGCTAAGTATATGCACGAGTCACTTTGGATATTAACACAAGTCACTTGGAGCTTAATCATTTGCACTAAAAAATATTGGACTTATTTGGTGATGGACTTATTTGAGAAATTTTTTTTTAGTACTGGATTTTTAATATTGCATTGTAACACATAAGTATTCACAGTATTGAGTACCTGGAATATCTAAATCACTAACACACAATATATTTGTATTGGTATAAGATCATAGGGTGGGCACACCTTTAATCACATGATCTCACATTCATATATTGATCTATCACCCTGTTTGGATAGGGATTGCACTTTCACCTGGGAAGAGTGATGCATCTGGAGGCTCACTCTTCAGGTGATGGGCAATGCCACCCACCCCTTACTCATTTATTATTTTTTAACACTATTGGTGCCCCATAATTGGAGCCCCCAGGGGAGGCAGCAGCCCAGCAGCCCAGCCCATTCCGCGCTTCTCCTAAGCGCGGAATTATACTAATTTATATATATTCTATTAACTTTTACTGAATAACTCAAAGAAGAATTTGTTGCACAAAGTGGTAATAGATCAACTGAACTTCGGATAACAGTCTTAGTTCAGTAGAAGAATTCCCCCACAATAATACAAGTTAAAACAATCTGGAGACAACAATGTCTTATATACACGTATGTACAATGGAGTATCACTTGAACATGACCTGAAAGGATAAGCAAGCGTTAAGACATTAATTCTGGCCTATTCAACTTTAATCCTAATGAGAGATGAATTGAACAAGAACAGTATGCGGGCCCTTTAAGTAGTAATGACAGTAACCTCCCCGTTGCAGGCCTGATGGTCTTCGCTAGCAGTTGGAGCTTGTTAACTATATCCAATAAGGTGCAGTAACAGGGCAATAGTATTTCTTGTAAAGGTTGATGCAACAGGTGTATATGTACAATGTTCAAATAGAGATGCCGTAAAGTGTTTCCCCAGGGTAAAGCTGTCTGTGCACAGTGTCCCAGTGAAGCAGCAAAGAAAGGTTTGTAAAGGTGGGCAATTTCCCTCTCACCAACGACCAGGCCGATTCAATGCCTTCTAATCAGCCTTTCCTAAAGAGGAGTCCTTGCAGCGGTTCCACTCACGATGATCATCCAAAGGACAGCACAAAGCCTGGGTTGTCAGATTATAAGTGTGATGCTGGATAGGTCCCTGATGATCAGAAAGCAGGGATCGGCCCTTTCCGGCCAGGTTAAAATGTCGTACACTGCGTGGTAGGCCGGGACCTGACCCTCTCGGAACAGAGAGGTCCACCAAAAGCCAAGCCCAGGAGGAAGAGACCTTAGCGTGCATCTCTGATCTCTTTTATGCTCTTCCCAGCTTTCTGATGATAGCAAAGATCCCTGGGATATGAAGTCAGGGTGCCGTAGTCATACAGAGCAATTGCCATTCTGAGGAACTACTAATCCTAAAATCCCTTTGGGTCGACTCACAGATATGAGGTCAGTTAGTGATGCTGGGCACTAGAGGGACAATACAGTACATACAGTAGAAATGACGGGGAATCGCTATGGTTTGCAATTGTAGTCCACATTGCTACATTGCTATTTATTGTATGTCAAAAATTATCTCAAATGGTTACATAAGATTTGGCTGTACGGTATAGCCTAGGCACACTGGCTTCAGCATCATTGTTCACATGACCAATGACTCGTGGTCTATTGATCATGGGTAGGAACAGAATATCATTGGCACCCTCTCCCCTTCTTTTCTTAAAATTGCTTTAGGCAGTGACTTCTCTATACCACCTTCTCCCTGCCCCAAGTCACCTCAGAGCCATGCAATGACCCAGGAATAATACTGCCACATTGTTTTGCAGATGGTATTCCTGAGGGACAGGAGTCACACTGAGCCATAGACTCTGGAGGCTCTTCAGTAAGGTGGCTGACCTTGTACCAGGCCAGGTCATGTGTGGCAACAGCACCAACCTGCTGACTGCCTTGTTGCTTAGCATGTGTCCTAGAGATAGTGGTTAAGCACTTCCAAACTAGGTACCTTGGTTTTCAGGATGTCTTGTGTTAGGCCAGAAGTGTGTGGCCACTTTAGGCAGTCATAGCCACTGACTGTTCTCTTAGCCAAAATGCAGCGTCAAGCAGCCTGTCAGAATCCAGATATTCAATACATGCACAAGCCCAAACTTCACAATGGCCATGCAGCAGTGGTTGCAGCAGCTGCACCAGCAGCACTGTGTCATGACCACATTAGTGTCTCCTGATTCAGGACGCATGCAACATCCTGTTACTTTTCGAGGAGATGACCAGAATAGTGAGCCACAATGAGGTGAGACTGTACAACACAATCCCCTTTGTGCTCCTGTTGGAGTATACACTGCATTGTGTAATAGACCAGGTACTGGAGCAGTAGGTGGAAGAGGAAAACTTCCTAGGGCAATGATTCCTATTAATGTTATCCACCATCACATCATAATGTTTCCTGATAGTCTGGTAGGTAAATATTTTTTTTCCCCTCCTCTCAGTAAAATGGTGAGACCAACATCTAGAGTTTGGAAACATTTCCAAAGTGCAGTTTCTGTTAAAATAATATTTTCCAAATGCTATAAGGATGACAAAACACTCCCCTGCATGCCAGAGGTGCCCTAAATATATTAACAAATACTTTATGGAAAAAATGATGAATACCATAATGAAAGTGCAAGTACCGGGGGTCCCCGGGTTACAAACATGATAGGGTATGTAGGTTTGTTCTTAAGTTGAATCTGTTTGTAAGTCGGAACAGGTACATTTTTAAGTGTAGTTCCAGACAGAAAAACTATTTTTAAGCTTTTTGGATAACATAAGGAAGGGTTAACACCCCTGTAATGTTTGTGTTGCTGTCTGTACCCCTGTTCAGAAGATTTCACCTCACTTCCTGTCCCAATGACAATTGGATTTTGAATATTTTGGGTTGTTTTGGAAACGAGCCTTGATAAAAAAGCATCAGGGGAGGTACCCCTTTCCCATAATAACTCTTACAGGAGAGAATTTCCCTTCCTAGGGGTAAATTTCCTCTCACTTCCTGTTGTCTCCCTCCGTTTGTAAGTAGGAGTCGTTTGTAAGTCGGATGTTTGTAACTAGGGGACCCTCTGTAGCTTTTCCCTCTAGAGTTCTCATTGCAGAAACACTCTTGACTAGTGTAGTCCCGATATGACCCCTTAGCTGTAACCATCATACTCCATAAACTTAACTTAATTAATAAATGAGAGACCACACCGGTTATGGAGTTAAATGGCCATAACAGCTATTTATTTAAAATACCAAAATAAGAACTCCAGTTTCTTATTAAAACAAATAAAACAAATAACACAATAACATAAACACTTTCAGACCCCCTGCTGAAAACAAAACAAAACAGGTTAAACCCTATATATGTTGGTCAGTGACGGAGCTAAGTGCTTATACCACAAACTGATATCAACTGATATCAACACCAGGGGGCACTGCGGGAGATAAAGAAACCCATGGGTCTCTACCGTACCGCCCGATAACCAACATTCCCGCAGTGCACAATACCATTAGGCATCAACAACGTTTGATGTAACAAGGAGGGGCCATCTATTGATGAGCCCCCCACCCACTTACCACCTGTATAACTGCTGCCGTCACTGACCAACAAAACAACCAACGCCAACCCCCCAGCTGCCATGATGAAAATTCTTCAAAAGACCTGAAACGACAATGAAAACATTAGTACATGCCATCACATACCTCATAAAAAGGGGAGGGTGGGTGGGGAAAAAAAAAAAACCTGCCTCCTCGTGCTCTGACTTTCCCGCACTGCTTACCCGACTACGCCCCTCCCTTTTATATGGCCGATCCTCATTTCACCTTCCCAGTCACCTTCACCTTCCCAGTGTAACAGAATGACTTTCAATTTGTAAAACTACTCCACACTTGGGAATTGAGGATGAGAGGGACTGTCATTATTTGATATCCTCCAAAAAGAGACAGATTCCTATAATACGTAAATTATAGTAAAATATCCCATATCTACAAATGACTTTGAACATAAGGGTCCATATAGTGTCAAAGTAAAGGGCCTGATGTGGCTTACTATTCAGTTGTGGTAGTTCTGTGTGATCCCGGGCTCTGCAATGAAAGTGCTAGAGTGTCTGGGATCTAAATATGGTGACCGACACCCGCAGATCGCGCAGAAGCCACTATGCAAGAGTGGGATTGCAGCCAACGGGACCAACCAGCTATGAAATGCAGGGCTCTTCCCCACCCGGAAGTGGGCCAGTGCCATGCACTTCATGGCCACTGGCGCATGAACACGGCACCTGGAACTTGGTGTTGTCCCCCTGGGTCTTCTTGAGAACAAGAAGACCGACGTTGCCAAACCAGGGGCCCCTGCGTGGAATCCGCGGGGATCCCTGGGTCCGTCGGGAGGGGGAGAGAGCAGGTCCCGCCCCAGACATGCCCACCAGTCCTGAGTGCACTCTGTACACATGTCCCTGCAAAAACAAAACCTATGTCCTGGACAAAGAGAGAAGGAGTCACCAAAAAGGAGAACAATGCAGGTGGAAAAAAGGGGAGAAAAATAAAAGAGAATAACATACAGTGATTGTTTATATACCATATACAGAACAAAGTATGGTAAAAAATATACTAGGCTGAATCTTATATAAATGGGAAGGCTGGTCGCAGGTCAGCCTGAACTTGTAGGAGGAGTTGGGCTGAACTTAAACTCGCCCTCCTCCTTTCTCCTGTCAGCTTTCCCTCTCGTATGGCACTTAGGACGTTACGCGTCATGTCCGGACGACCATCTGACATAATTTCTGGGTTTCAGCACCACAAGGTGGATGTGTGGCTGCAGCCTGAGTGAGACTTTGTCTCCATACAGGCTCAGGTATTGATCGGGGGGGGGGGGGGGGTTTGTGGCCAGCGCAAGGCTCCATTCAATACGGTAATCAGACATACCCAGTAACATTCATTATTACTCGCAATATTTCTACCCCACACGTACCCTGCACTCTTCACTATTTCTTTGCTAAAAAAGGGGGGTTTTGGGGGCAGGGGGGTTATTTACGCCACGATTGGCATCAGGAGGGGCTCTAGGATACCGGTCTCATCTGTGTCTCTCTGTTTTATTGCTGACTGGTTTGTTGTTTTCATGCAGTTGCCTTTCACATAGCTGTTCTAGATAGGTGTTGACTATTCATGTCATATGCTCATCCTATTTCTGTGATTTTTCTTTAGGATCCTGTTTGGAGTGTGTGTGCGTTCAGCCAAATCTGTTTCAGTTTCAGTGTGCTCAGTAAGTGATGCATTGAACTTTCACAGTCTGGTTGTCACAGGTTCCACTCACATGGTGTAACCATGGTAAGCGCATACTTCCCATGGTAACGGTTTCATAGGGGTGTAACTAGGCACGACATCAGGTGAGGTTGGTTTAGGTGGGGTTAGATTTGTGATGGGGTTGGTGTCCCATACACACGCGCGGATTATCCGAGGACCAGGTCGGTCGGATCCTGTCCGTCGTACTTTGTCCGATGTTGGTGTTGCGTACACACGGTCGGACAACGTTGTCGGAATATCCGGTCTGCAAGAACGTCGTGACGTAAGTCGTCTTCCACGAGACTAGAAAAGGGAAGTTCAGCACCACGTCAGGCACCCGTTGGGCTCCTTCTGCTGATCCCGTGTTTATCGCGAGTTAGTTGAAGTTTGGGGACTTACGATTCGCGCTTCTCAGTTTTCTGACTCAGATCGTTACTGCTCTTCAGTTTGTGCTTGTCGTGCGTATCTGTTTATTAGTGCGTGTAGTCAGTTCGCATTTGTTGGTCATTGCGGCCTATATCTTGATATAGGACGCTTTGATTTTCACTGCTTATTGTCTGCTCGTTTCTGGTATTCATTTCGTTCTTTCAGGCCTTGCTGTTTATCGGTGCTTTCTGTTTGTCCGTTCTGACCAGCCGACCGTTTGTGAGCTTGTGAGCGATGTTTCCCGTGCGTACTCGTCGCCGAGTTCGTGCTGTACGCGGAATTGGTGTCGGGCTTTTAGCTTTGAGCCAAGACCCGTCCATGAACAGAGTGACGAGGAGTATGTGGACCAAGAATTGGTTGCTTCAGCGTGATCAGTTCTCGCACATGCCTTTGCTTCGTGAGATCCGGGAGAATAATCCTGATGATTTCAGGAACTTTCTCCGGGTGACGGACCCCGATTTTCACCGTCTTTTGGCTTTGCTGACCCCTTTTATCAGCCGGCAGGATACCTGCATGAGACAAGCCATTACTCCGGAGCAGAGGCTTGTTGCCACGTTGAGGTACTTGGCGACAGGGAGAAGTCTTCAGGATTTGAAGTTCTCTTCAGGTATCTCTCCCCAGGCCCTGGGAATCATTATTCCAGAGACCTGTTCTGCCATCATCGAGGTCCTGCAGGAGGACTATATTAAGGTAACATTTCTACTTTACTATTCCATTCTATGTATGCTCTGTTTGCTAATGTCTTGTATTTTTGACCTCCTTCCCTAATTACCATGATTGCAATATGTTCTAATATGCTGTGCCCCTTTTCTCCTTCATGCATTTTTCCCTTCACTTACCTCACCAGCATGCTCTTCTGCCCCAATAGACACCTATGGCCTAGTCACTTAAGCAATGTCTTTTGTCTGCTGCATAGTATTGTTTGCCCCCAAACACCCCCTAAAATATGCACAAATGTTTGCTGTGTGGTTTACTTCATGTAGAGCCCCTTTTTTTTTTTTTTTGTTTTTTTGTGGGGGGGGGGGGGCAAACTCATTAGGAACCCCCTCCCCCAACTGCTCTGTCAGATGGTACCAATCCTCTATCTGCTGGCTTTCCCAAGGTCAATACACACTATATACCTACCTCTTTATAGTGGGCATCTTTAGGGATGAATTCAGCAAAGCATGTAGTGCAAGGGGCTGGCTCCATACTTTCCATTTCCTCTTTTTTTGTGTTCTTTCCCTCCTATTAGCTTGCTTGGTAATTTCAGAATGTCACAATGTGCTTTCCTTTTTTTTTTGGGGGGGGGGGGGGTTTGAAATGTTATTTTAGCTTTCCTGGGGGCTGCCAATAGTGTTAAGTAAGGAGGGCCAAACTAGCACACATTATTGAGCCATTTGGCAATCAATGAAGTGCAGAGGGTTACCTGTCCAACCCCCCCCCCCCCCCAAAACCCTAGTTATTGGCAATGGCCCATCAGAAGTGGGGGGATTGATGGGGGGTGATTAATCTGTGAAGGGGAGCCTCTACTTTTCTGTGCAAATACTTTCCAGCCTCAAATTTTAAAGAATGCTCTTGTTCCAAGATGTTGATTGTCTAATCTGCTTGCAATGTTTATGTGCAAAGTGACTAATTTTTTTTTCTTGTTTCACTCCACAGTTCCCTTCCACGCCACAGGAATGGCAGACTGTGGCCTCCCACTTTGCCAGCCGTTGGGACTTTCCTAACTGCGGAGGGGCAATTGATGGGAAACACGTCCGCATCGTCCCACCGCCCAACTCGGGGTCCTACTATTATAATTATAAGGGGTTTAATAGTGTAGTGATGTTGGCGGTGGTGTCGGCGACATACGAGTTTATGTATGTGGACGTGGGGATGAACGGCCGGATCTCGGATGGTGGTGCCATTGCGCACACGGAGTTCTACTGGCGTCTCCAAAGTGGCAGTCTGTGCTTGCCACCTCCAGAGGAGAATGCTGAAGGACTCCCCTTCGTCTTTGTCGCAGATGAAGCGTTTGCGTTGACTCCCCATCTGATGAGGCCGTTCCCGATGAGGACCCTCACCCCAGACCAGAGGGTCTTCAACTACAGGCTGTCCAGAGCCCGAAGAGTTGTGGAGAACACTTTTGGCATCCTGGCCAGCCGCTTCCGCCTGTTCTTGACGGCTATTAACTTGGCGGAATACAAACTGAACCACATAGTTCTTGCCTGTTGCATATTGCACAACTTCCTCAAAAGACATAACAGGAACTATGTGGTGCCCGTTGGCCCAGATGTGGAGGGCCCTCCAAATGCTGACCTCACAGCCCTTCAAGTGGCACGTCCAGGCTTGCCCCCTCTAAATGCCCGCGCGGTCCGCGAGCAATATATGGACTACTTTGTGGGTAGGGGGGCCATTGCTCTGCCTGACGATGTGTGAGAGGCATTTTTAAATAAATATTTTTTTTCAACCAACCTATGATTTCTTGTCATTTCCGTATTATAGCTTATTTGACCTTGACATTTTTTCCCTTTGCCTTCGACAGTGGGAATGCACTTTCTGGGCAAAAGGAGGTAATAGTCTCTTCTTCCCAAAAAGATTATTCTCATGTTGTGTGTTTGATACCTAATCTTTGGTCTAGAGAAGGTTTGTAGTGCATAACTGACACCCAAAATACTCCTTTTCATCACCAGGTCAGACATGTGTGTATTCACAAAAATGCTGTGCTCCGTGTTTTCGTACAAAGCACTGTGGGTGTCATTTACATAAGTCAAATCCACTATGCTCTACAAGTGCAGTGAAAAAGTGCCCTGGAAAAGAAACTTGCAGTGCAAACTGGACTTGCCTTTAGTAAATAACACCCATTGCCCCCCAAATCCTTTACATTTGACATACATAATGCATTTTGTTTTTTAAATAAGGAAGCCACACATTTAGAAAAGTAAAAAAGTTTACTTGCAAAACATTCACAAGTGTGTTTACAAACTTCTTGCCCAAACTGACAACATCTTGGTTATTTACAACATTGTTTACAAACATTCCGCATTTGGTAAAACCAGGCATGGAGCAAAATAGAACCTAGGAACTAGGAAAGTTCAACTTTCTAAAGTGAAGACAAGATCAGACATGACTATATGTTCAAAGTGTGTTTGATCTTGCCTTCATCACATGGGGGGTCACCCCTGGAAAGTGGAAATTTAGAACATGCACACAATTTGGGTCTGAAAATGGTCATTATATGGTAAAACACATGCCTCGAATCTTCAAAAGTGCCATTTTCCATCATGGGGATGAATGGACGTTTTTTGGGGGTGCAACCCCTTCACCACAACCACTTTAGTAGTTCGTAAAGTGGTTGCACCCCCAAAAAAACGTTGTCATTCATCCACCATGATGGGAGCTAGCACATGTGGACACAATGTGTGCATGTTCCAAATTTAACACAGTTCTTAACTTGCAAATGTGTTCAGAAGCAGCCACAAATGTGTGTTAATTACTTGGTGCGTTTTCAGATTTTTCCTAAAACATCAATGATGTTCTTCAATTTTTGTTGAACATCATTGATGTTTTGCTTTATGTAATCTAGATCTCTATTGCAGACCATTATCTCCCCGATGAGTACGTGGGCACTCTCTGTGGTAAAGTGCGATTTTTCTTCCACAACATCCACGTCACCTAAAAACCAAAAACAAAAAAAAATAGGGTCTTGGAAATGAGGCAGCCATACATTGATTAGCTTACCAGTAGCTGTGTTCTCCCACACTCACCTGTTGTGGTGACAAGTTCTCCAATTTCTCCAATTTCTATGATCTCTCCTTCCTCCTCCTCCTCCTCCTCTGCTTCTGCTCTTTCCCCTTTTTTGGGAGGTGTTGGTTTTGGGGTTTCCTCAGACGTCCCAAGTTTTCGCTCCCCTATGAGAATGTACAAAAGGAAGATTTAGCAACACAATCTATTGAGGGCAGAAATAGGAAATGACAAACATTGCTTGAAAGTGAGGGACAATATTTTTGGGTGTCCAGTTACAAATGACACCAACATGAATGTAGTCACTTTATAAAGGTCCTAAACTTATAGCTTTTTGGTCGACGTTTGGGTGATGGAGACCCCCCTCTAGTATCCACTGGAGCACATGTGTGGAAAAGCCTAATAAAAAGGGGGTTTGGGTGTCCCAGCACTAGTGCTCTAGAGTCCAGATGGGTAAACAGCTACTGGGTGACGTCTCCTTTACATTGAATAAATTGGCTGGACAGTCTTGATGACATTTCTAGAGAGAACAAACTTCCTTTCCCCCCCAAAAAAAACAAACATCGTATTATAAGTGGCCGAACGATCGAGGTTGAGTACGATCGAATGGACACACACACACGAACATGACAGTGGCAGAAAGATCGAGGTTGAGTACGATCGAATGCACAGACGAACCCGAAAGTGGCCATTTTGGAATGTACAACTTTGTAAAAATCCAAACACATGGAGCAGTATGCAAGCAAGAAATCAAACACAAAACACAACTACTTACTTTTTTGAAGAACTCGCTTGATCTTTCTGTACTGATCGGCCTCCCTCAGTTTCAGGTCTGACCAGCGTTTCCTCAGTTGCTCCTTGGATCGTTGTACCCCAAAATGAGTGTACAGCCTCCTCACAACTTTAGACATGATCTTGGCCTTGCGGACATTGGGGTTGAGGTAAGGCCCATACTTCCCATCATAGTCGCTCCTCTTTAATATGTCCACCATCTCCAACATTTCTCCAAATGACATATTGGAGGCCTTGAATTTCAGGCTCCGGGATCGGGACGTTTCTGCCTCCGGACTTTCCTCGTCCTCCTCCTCGTTGGTGGGATATTTCGGGCGCACCTGCTGTGTCCCCGCCATGTGCTCTCCCCACTGCGCCGTAAAGAGAAGGGGTGGGGAATAGACGAGAAAGATCGTCAGGGGCGGGCGGAGTTTGACGCATGCGCACTGTATATAAAACGTCACACGCCTGTGTCGTAGCCACGATCTGGGAGACGAGGGGAGAGAAAGCTCACGCACGAGACGATCACTATAACGAAGGTACAATTTGACGTTGGTACATAACTAGCCTAGACTGATTAGACCTTGAGGCTTCTTTATGGAGAAGATTAGGAGACTTTGGACTGACATTATTTATAGTGTTTTGTGTGGTGTTGTGTCTTGCAGAGATTATGGACGGCTTCAACGATGTGAGTTTTCTCCCCCTCTTCATTGATAAATATAGGGAAATGCCCCTATTATGGCAGGCAAAACACCGCGACTATAGCAACAGACCAAAGAGGTACGCAGCCCTGCAGAAACTTGTGGCATTTGTAAAGCCAACGTTCCCCACGGCAAACGTGGCGAAGTTAAAAGTAAAAATTGCTAACCTGAGGAGTACCTATTTCCGGGAGCGCAATAAGGTCCGGAAGTCCCAAGCATCTGGAGCTGCAGCAGATGATGTCCATGCCCCCACGCTCTGGTACTATGAGAGGCTCCACTTTCTCAAAGACCAGGCTAATGTCAGGAAGTCACTCTCGACTCTTCCTTGCACGCGTCCTTCCATGCACGCCACCCCTGAGGCTTCCGAGGACCAACCTGGGCCTTCCAGTCTGGAAGAGGTGGAGGAGCCCAGCTTGAGCCAGGTATAGTAGTTTTGTTACCATTTTTGGGAAGAATAAATGATGTTCAGTTAATTCAGGATCCCCAATTGCTTAGTTCCTAACGTGATTGACATATCAACAGACAGTAGTGTTGGAGACATTTGGGGCAAGAATCTAAACTGCTGGGCTGAGAATTGTATGGTTTTATATTTGTAAACATTTTGCAACAGTCACTAGATGAACATTGTGTGTGTTTGATGAACAAATAACTCAAACTATGTCCCTTTTTCATACACAGGAAGACCTCAGCCAGGTGGTGGCTGTGGAATGTGGCAGTCAGGAGGAGGCAGGGGGTAGTGGCAGCCAACAGGGGGGTAGGCGTAGGAGCCTGACTGTCTCCCAAGTCCCTCCCCTCCGCCTTCCCTACAGAAGGGCGAGAAGGATGGGGGAGGTGGGAGAGTCAGCGCTCCAGCTGATCAGAGATGCTTCAGCCTCCCTATATGCCACACCCACCTACGAGGAGGCCTTTGCCTCCTTGGTTGCGAATAAAATGACGGGTATGGAGGCGGGGCAACGCAGCATGTGTGAGGATGTCATCCTCAAAATCCTAAATGAGGGGATGGCTGGGGGGATGACTCCCCTCACACATGTTTGCGATAGTGACCTTGCTCCGCCTCCTCCTCCTCCTCCTCTGCCACCCCACCAGCACCACAGCCACAGCGTGGAAGGAAGCGTACAAGGAAGACCTGAGAGTGACGACCTGGATTCAGTCTGGTCTGAGAGAAGATGGAGCCTCTCATAGGACCAGAGCCTGGGGACCTAGATGGCATCTGCTGCAGTTCCGGATGTTTTGGACTTCAGGACCAGATTGCACTCCCTTATTATTTAGATAGGTACTCCTCAGGCCCCCAATTTTCTAAGCTTGAAAAATGATGGTTGCTGTGGGGGTCCAAGGCTTTGCAAATTCCCCAAGTTTCACCATGGCTGCGTTCCTCTTTGTTTTGTTGCTGAGACCGAAATAAAGGTATTTTTGATTTGAAATAATCATTGCCTATTGTGTTTTACTTTTCTACAATGACAGTTTATTTGGGAGTATGCAGGTACATTTCACTAATCATAAAGTATAATTAACAAGGGGCACCAACAACAAACAAACTCCTAGTAAATTTAAGCAACAAATACAAATGTTAATAATGTGGTTTTGCTAAGTTGAGACACACAACCCCCCTCCAAAAAAAAAAAAAAATATCTCCTTCAAATATGTATTCCAAAAAAAAAAAAAAAAAAAAAAACAAATCATGCTAAAAATATAACAAAGATTCTTTTACGATCTGAGTAAAAATAAACATGTAGTGTAGAAATCGTGAAAAGTAATAAAGAACTAAGTTTGTGAGAAGTGCGGGTGAATAGGAGCAGCTAAAACATGTCATTCTTCTTGCATTGTAAAGAAAAAGAGAATGCGCTGCATTAAAGACATTTTAACATTGCAGCGTGACGAATGTGCTGTGTCGATTAGGAAAGGTAGTTTTACCTGACCGAGCGCTTCCGTCACAGAATCTCTTCTGAGCATGCGTAGCACTTTGTCCGTCGGACAACGCTACACACGGTCGGATTTGGTGTGATCGGACCTTGTTGTCAAAAAATCTATCCAGCAGGAGATAGGACTTTGTCCGTCGGACAATCCGACGTACACTGTCCGATGGTGCATACACACGGTCGGATTTTTCGACAACATTGTCCGATCGGACAGAATCCATGCGAAAATCCGACCGTGTGTATGGGGCTTTAGTGTTAGCTTAGGTATGTTTTGTTCCTTTTTTTCCTGTAGTTGTTGCTTTTCAGGGTGGGCATCGATCGCCAGGCGCAGGCCTTGTACGCTTAGTGAGGGGAATTTAAGGTCGAAGGTAAGTCATCATTGCTTTATGTATTGTTCTTGCTTCATCGTGTTTTACTTTCATGCTTTAGGTCACGTTTCACCACTGCAGTATTTATCTATCACTGCAGTATTTATCTATCACGTCATAGGTGACAGCGGGTTGAGATGATCGTTTCTAATTGGCTTGTGCAGTGGCAAGTCTCCTCATCCATTTCTCATTCAGCTTACATTCGGCCATTTCATTCGTTATGATTCATTGCACTACTAGTCATGTTGAACCTGACATGTTTTCATGTTTCAGTGGACATTTTTAAATTGGCCTGTTGCACCGCAGGTTACTCGACCTCCACATTGTGGTATGGTGTATGCTTTCTTAGGCGCATGAGGGCATGGTTCTTAAAGGGGAATAGAAGGTAGGCGGAGGGGTTAAAGAGGGTTGTTAAGGGATGCTATAGGTTCGTTTGGTGTGTGATGTTTGCTTATGATGGTTTGTTTGGTTATTTAGACAAGGAGAGGGGCGCCTCTGAATATGTATCATATAGACATTTATTAATAAAAACAATATCCACTCACATCTAGGCAAGGAGTGTTGCATCCAGGTGGATCTCAGCAGATGGAGGGCTGGTGGAACTGCAAGTCACAGAAGTTTTTCCCAGGAGGCTGTCATCCTTCTCAAGTCCTGAGGAAAGGAGGATGGGTGCAGCAAATGGGGTAGGTATCCTTGCGATGGTCCTCCAGTGGAGTGGTAGCGTCAATCCAGGGGGGAGGGTCCGATGGATATCGCTCCTTTCAATGTATAACAAGTGGGGTCCAGGTGGTACAGGGGGAGTGTAGGCAAAAATTCCACAAGAAAGTCTCTATGGCAATTTACAATGAATGCAAAAGGGAAAGGGGAGAAGGGGTGGTTGGTGTGGAGACGTTCTGCGCCCTGTAGCCTGCTGTGTGGTTTGTGCAGCCCAGTTCTAGGACAGGATGGTGTGTCAGGCACGGCCGTGTCTCAGGTGCGGGAACGAGGCTTGCACCGCAAACAATGCTAGGCGCCGGGGCGTGACGTCATATCTGCGCGACGCGTTTCCGAGCTTACAGCGCTATCGATGGTCTGAGTAGCGGCGCTCCTTTCTCAAGCAGGGGGAGTGTGGGGGCAAGGATGGGGGCTGATTTTATTGGATCGGGAGGGGTTTGGCCGAGGGGCGGAGTACAATTGTATTGAAGGAAAGACAAAGGAAGAGAGAAGAGGAAAAAGGAGGAAAAAATGGGAAAAAAAGAGGAAAGGCAAAAGACAAAGAAAAAAGAAAAGAAAATATGACAGTAAAAAATATATATATATATAAGAGTGGCATTGAGGGTAAAAATAAATAAAATAAAATAAAATAAAATAAAATAAAAATAAAGATGAATATGAAAAAAAAAATAAATAAAATAAAAATAAAAAAAAAAAAATATGTGTGGAGACAATGATAGACAGGCTGAATGGTAATTGACAATGAAGTAGAGGAGGGGGAATTCAGTGTGAGCAGTATATAGCGTGGATGGGGAATTAGGCAAGAACGTAACAGGGGACTATTAATAGAATAACGTTGGGACAAGGGATATGGTATTGCTGCACAAAAGAGCAACGGGGGCGGGGGGGAAAAAAAAAAAGAGAGGGAGGGGAGGGGGGGGGGGAACGCGCAGGGCAAAAGTGTATGTATGGAGAGCTAATGTACACAGAAGGGTGTGTAACAATGAATATGACATTGCAAGTAGTAAGGTAGGGTGGCAAATAGGTACTATGTTGACGGTATATAGCAGGTTAAATAGTACTATAGTGCTATAAATAAAGGGGCCAGGACTGTATGGTAAAACTGGTGTGGAAGGGGATAGGTAAATTACATGGAGGTGACATGAAATTTAGGATTTAAAATATATATATTATAGGTGAACTATATTTGGGGGAGGATGGGTATGGTGATAGATGACAAAATGCCATCTGTCATCAGGTGAGGAGGAGATATAATACCGCAGGTGTATACTCGGGATAAAAACGTCGATATATGTATATATGGACTGATGCAAGTGTATGCGTACATAGATAGATGAGGGTGGTGATGGCCGTATATATGTAGAGTGCACACACAAACATCTATATGTGCACACATGGATAAATTATGTATGGGTACGTGGATATATAAACGTATAAATAAATAGATAAATAAATAAATACATAGTTATACAGATATATATAAATATATAAACTAATAAATTAGTAAACATATACAGGTACATAAATATAAGAGACCATATAAAACCATATTAAAGACCCAGGTGTGGAATATTATAAGGTATGGATACGTTAATAGGTAGAGGGGAAAGAAAAAGGGGGGGGGGGAGGGAAGGAAAGGGATAAATAGATAGAGGAATATAAATATATTTGTATATATATGGGGGGGGGGGGAAAGGGGGGGGGGGAAAGGAAGGGACGGAAAAGAGGGGGGGGGAGAGAGGGGGGGGGGTTTAAAAAGGGGGGGGATGCGGGGAGTAGTACTTACAGGAGGACCACCACGCCACCCCCAACAAACTATGATGTAACGGCCGGCTATAAAAAATTATCTGGATAGGGGATGACAAAACAAAGGGGTAAATATCAATATCAATACTAATATATAACAAGGGGGGGGGGGTTGGGAGGAATAAAAAGGAGGGGGGAGAGGGGAAAAAAAGGGGGGAGAGAGAAGGGGAGGGGTATTACGAGATTAGGCTATAATAAGTATGATTAGTAACAATATTGGTATCAATCAAAGGGGGGGGGGGGGAGAGGGGAAGAGGAGAAGGGAGGAGAAACAAGCAATATATATAAAAATATGTATATATATATAAATGCATACATATATAAATGTATGTATAAGGAAGACTCTAAAAGCTGGTAATATGAGGAGAAGGAGACAGAACAAGGAAACTAAAAAATGGAAAAAAGATATGAAATAAAATAATAGAATAATGAAATAAAATAAAATAAATAGCTGATGCTCATAGTATTTTAAAAATGGTAAACAGTGATAGAATTATGGCAATAGAGATATCATAGTATGGTGGCGACCTCGATTCCTTCGTTCAGGCCACCGGGGGAGAGAACGTCAAGGGAATATATCCAGAATGTCTCTCTGGTGCATAGTTTTTTGAAGCGTTCAGCGGGGGTGAATGTCTTCGAAATTTGTTCTATGACCCAAACTCTTAAACCTGTGGTGGACTTTTGGTGGTGTTCTGCAAAATGTCTTGGGACACTATGTTGGTCTCTCCCACCTTCTATGAGCCTGCGATGTTGTCCGAAGCGTTGTCTGAGAGGGCATATGGTTCGTCCGACGTATATTAGGCCACATGGGCATGTTAGGCCGTATACGACAAAGTCAGAAGAACAATTGGAAAATTGGTCTAGCGTGTATGTTTTACCTTTGGAAAAAAACGATTTTTGGCCATGTAGTACGAAGGAGCACGTCTTAAAGCGGCTTTTCTTGCACTGGTACATCCCGACAAGGGGTATGAGGACTGATGGAGTGGTGTTGGGGAGTGTGGTTTTCAATTTGCTCTGGGCGATTTTGTTTTTGAGGTTGGGTGCTCTCCGATAAGTGATCCTCGTTCCTCGAAAAAGCTTTTACCAAATTCCTTACTTCTACCATCTTCCAAAAATTCACAAAAGTCTTCAATCCCCTCCTGGTAGACCGATTGTAGCCGCCATGGACAGCGTGACGACTGGCTTCAGCCAGTACATCGATCTATACCTGCAACCCATAGTCCAACAACTGGCATCTTACATTAGAGACGGCACCCACCTACTTGAACTATTAAAACCTTACAGATGGGAACCCTCATATATGTGGCTATCCCTGGACGTCACTTCCCTTTATACTTCTATTCCACACCAATTTGGCCTTTTAGCACTTAAATTTTACCTCGCACAGGACCCCCTTATTAACCACAGACAAGCTGTTTTTATCCTTGAGGCTACTAGTTTCTGCTTAACGCACAACTATTTTAACTTTGATGATGAGTTTTATCTGCAAATTCAAGGTACCGCTATGGGGGCCAATTTTTCACCCTCCTATGCAAATCTGGCTATGGGCTATTGGGAAAAAAACTTCATCTGGCATGACAACTCCTTCTCCCCCAATATTGTTTTTTTCGGGCGATACATTGACGATATTATAATCATCTGGGATGGCCCTGCCCCCTCAATTACCTCCTTCCTAAACCACTGCAATAATAACCCCTATGGACTAGCCTTCACCCATGTGTCCGATCCCACGTCTCTAGCTTTTCTTGATCTTGAACTAAGCCATATGGACTACAATATAATAGCAAAAAATTATATCAAACCGACTGCTGGCAATTCTTTTCTCCATTACAGCAGTTGCCATTACCCTAAATGGACACAAAAACATACCCAAAGGCCAATTCTGTCGCTTAAGACAGAACTGCACACTAGATAATAAGGATGGGCCCGGTGCTCGATGCGAACCCACGTTCGCATCGAGCACCGGGCGTTCGCTCGCTCTGCGAGCCCAGAACTATTTTGGCCGCTCGCATCACGTTCGTGTGATGCGAGCGGCCCCGCAATGCATTGCGGCCGGCGCGGCCGACGCAGTGCATTGCTGGCTGATGATTGGCCAAGCATGCACTGTGACCCCGCATGCTTGGCCAATCACAGCCCCGGAAAATCGAAGAGCCATAATTGGCTACAGGCAGGACGCCTGTAGCCAATTACAGCTCAGGGGCTGTAGTACACGCCCCCCCCCTATAAAACGCCGCCACGCCGTCTGCGCCGGTCACATGCTGTTCCGGCGCAGATTGAGCAGGCAGATTCTGTGACACTCTGCTGCATTGAGATAGTTAGATAGATTCACTTACAGAGATTGAGTTAGATAGATTCAGTTACAAAGATTGATTGACAAAGAGGGGCTTGTAGTGTGCTCGTGGCAGGCAGGCAGAGCTCCTATATTTTGTTACCAGAAGCACCTATAGGACTTGTAGTGTGTTCGTGGCAGGCAGGCAGAGCTCCTATATTTTGTTACCAGAAGCACCTATAGGACTTGTAGTGTGTTAGTGGCAGGCAGGCAGAGCTCCTATATTTTGTTACCAGAAGCACCTATAGGACTTGTAGTGTGTTCGTGGCAGGCAGGCAGAGCTCCTATATTTTGTTACCAGAAGCACCTATAGGACTTGTAGTGTGTTAGTGGCAGGCAGGCAGAGCTCCTATATTTTGTTACCAGAAGCACCTATAGGACTTGTAGTGTGTTCGTGGCAGGCAGGCAGAGCTCCTATATTTTGTTACCAGAAGCACCTATAGGACTTGTAGTGTGTTAGTGGCAGGCAGGCAGAGCTCCTATATTTTGTTACCAGAAGCACCTATAGGACTTGTAGTGTGTTAGTGGCAGGCAGGCAGAGCTCCTATATTTTGTTACCAGAAGCACCTATAGGACTTGTAGTGTGTTAGTGGCAGGCAGGCAGAGCTCCTATATTTTGTTACCAGAAGCACCTATAGGACTTGTAGTGTGTTCGTGGCAGGCAGGCAGAGCTCCTATATTTTGTTCCCAGAAGCACCTATAGGACTTGAAGTGTGTTAGTCCCATTACACACACAGAGCTATATTTTCTTCCCAGAAGCACCTATAGGACTTGAAGTGTGTTAGTCCCATTACACACACAGAGCTATATTTTCTTCCCAGAAGCACCTATAGGACTTGAAGTGTGTTAGTCCCATTACACACACAGAGCTATATTTTGTTCCCAGAAGCACCTATAGGACTTGAAGTGTGTTAGTCCCATTACACACACAGAGCTATATTTTCTTCCCAGAAGCACCTATAGGACTTGAAGTGTGTTAGTCCCATTACACACACAGAGCTATATTTTGTTCCCAGAAGCACCTATAGGACTTGAAGTGTGTTAGTCCCATTACACACACAGAGCTATATTTTGTTCCCAGAAGCACCTATAGGACTTGAAGTGTGTTAGTCCCATTACACACACAGAGCTATATTTTGTTCCCAGAAGCACCTATAGGACTTGAAGTGTGTTAGTCCCATTACACACAAAGAGCTATATTTTGTTCCCAGAAGCACCTATAGGACTTGAAGTGTGTTAGTCCCATTACACACAAAGAGCTATACTTTGTTCCCAGAAGCACCTATAGGACTTGAAGTGTGTTAGTCCCATTACACACACAGAGCTATATTTTGTTCCCAGAAGCACCTATAGGACTTGAAGTGTGTTAGTCCCATTACACACAAAGAGCTATACTTTGTTCCCAGAAGCACCTATAGGACTTGAAGTGTGTTAGTCCCATTACACACACAGAGCTATATTTTGTTCCCAGAAGCACCTATAGGACTTGAAGTGTGTTAGTCCCATTACACACAAAGAGCTATATTTTGTTCCCAGAAGCACCTATAGGACTTGAAGTGTGTTAGTCCCATTACACACACAGAGCTATATTTTGTTCCCAGAAGCACCTATAGGACTTGAAGTGTGTTAGTCCCATTACACACAAAGAGCTATATTTTGTTCCCAGAAGCACCTATAGGACTTGAAGTGTGTTAGTCCCATTACACACACAGAGCTATATTTTGTTCCCAGAAGCACCTATAGGACTTGAAGTGTGTTAGTCCCATTACACACACAGAGCTATATTTTGTTCCCAGAAGCACCTATAGGACTTGAAGTGTGTTAGTCCCATTACACACACAGAGCTATATTTTGTTCCCAGAAGCACCTATAGGACTTGAAGTGTGTTAGTCCCATTACACACACAGAGCTATATTTTGTTCCCAGAAGCACCTATAGGACTTGAAGTGTGTTAGTCCCATTACACACAAAGAGCTATACTTTGTTCCCAGAAGCACCTATAGGACTTGAAGTGTGTTAGTCCCATTACACACACAGAGCTATATTTTCTTCCCAGAAGCACCTATAGGACTTGAAGTGTGTTAGTCCCATTACACACAAAGAGCTATACTTTGTTCCCAGAAGCACCTATAGGACTTGAAGTGTGTTAGTCCCATTACACACACAGAGCTATATTTTGTTCCCAGAAGCACCTATAGGACTTGAAGTGTGTTAGTCCCATTACACACAAAGAGCTATATTTTGTTCCCAGAAGCACCTATAGGACTTGAAGTGTGTTAGTCCCATTACACACACAGAGCTATATTTTGTTCCCAGAAGCACCTATAGGACTTGAAGTGTGTTAGTCCCATTACACACAAAGAGCTATATTTTGTTCCCAGAAGCACCTATAGGACTTGAAGTGTGTTAGTCCCATTACACACACAGAGCTATATTTTGTTCCCAGAAGCACCTATAGGACTTGAAGTGTGTTAGTCCCATTACACACACAGAGCTATATTTTGTTCCCAGAAGCACCTATAGGACTTGAAGTGTGTTAGTCCCATTACACACACAGAGCTATATTTTGTTCCCAGAAGCACCTATAGGACTTGAAGTGTGTTAGTCCCATTACACACAAAGAGCTATACTTTGTTCCCAGAAGCACCTATAGGACTTGAAGTGTGTTAGTCCCATTACACACACAGAGCTATATTTTGTTCCCAGAAGCACCTATAGGACTTGAAGTGTGTTAGTCCCATTACACACAAAGAGCTATATTTTGTTCCCAGAAGCACCTATAGGACTTGAAGTGTGTTAGTCCCATTACACACACAGAGCTATATTTTGTTCCCAGAAGCACCTATAGGACTTGAAGTGTGTTAGTCCCATTACACACACAGAGCTATATTTTGTTCCCAGAAGCACCTATAGGACTTGAAGTGTGTTAGTCCCATCACACAGAGCTCCTCTATTTTCTTTGCATAAGCACCCACAGGACTTCTAGTGTGTTAGTGGCACCACACAGAGCTCCTCTATTTTCTTTGCAGAAGCACCCACAGGACTTCTAGTGTGTTAGTGGCATCACACAGAGCTCCTCTATTTTCTTTGCAGAGGCACCCATAGGACTTCTAGTGTGTTAGTGGCATCACACAGAGCTCCTATATATTCTTCTCAGCAGCACCCACAGGACTTCTAGTGTGTTAGTGGCATCACACAGAGCTCCTCTATTTTCTTTGCAGAAGCACCCATAGGACTTCTAGTGTGTTAGTGGCATCACACAGAGCTCCTATATATTCTTTGCATAAGCACCCACAGGACTTCTAGTGTGTTAGTGGCACCACACAGAGCTCCTCTATTTTCTTTGCAGAAGCACCCACAGGACTTCTAGTGTGTTAGTGGCATCACACAGAGCTCCTCTATTTTCTTTGCAGAAGCACCCATAGGACTTCTAGTGTGTTAGTGGCATCACACAGAGCTCCTATATATTCTTTGCATAAGCACCCACAGGACTTCTAGTGTGTTAGTGGCACCACACAGAGCTCCTCTATTTTCTTTGCAGAAGCACCCACAGGACTTCTAGTGTGTTAGTGGCACCACACAGAGCTCCTCTATTTTCTTTGCAGAAGCACCCACAGGACTTCTAGTGTGTTAGTGGCATCACACAGAGCTCCTCTATTTTCTTTGCAGAGGCACCCATAGGACTTCTAGTGTGTTAGTGGCATCACACAGAGCTCCTATATATTCTTCTCAGCAGCACCCACAGGACTTCTAGTGTGTTAGTGGCATCACACAGAGCTCCTCTATTTTCTTTGCAGAAGCACCCATAGGACTTCTAGTGTGTTAGTGGCATCACACAGAGCTCCTATATATTCTTTGCATAAGCACCCACAGGACTTCTAGTGTGTTAGTGGCACCACACAGAGCTCCTCTATTTTCTTTGCAGAAGCACCCACAGGACTTCTAGTGTGTTAGTGGCATCACACAGAGCTCCTCTATTTTCTTTGCAGAAGCACCCATAGGACTTCTAGTGTGTTAGTGGCATCACACAGAGCTCCTATATATTCTTTGCATAAGCACCCACAGGACTTCTAGTGTGTTAGTGGCACCACACAGAGCTCCTCTATTTTCTTTGCAGAAGCACCCACAGGACTTCTAGTGTGTTAGTGGCATCACACAGAGCTCCTCTATTTTCTTTGCAGAAGCACCCATAGGACTTCTAGTGTGTTAGTGGCATCACACAGAGCTCCTATATATTCTTTGCATAAGCACCCACAGGACTTCTAGTGTGTTAGTGGCATCACACAGAGCTCCTCTATTTTCTTTGCAGAAGCACCCATAGGACTTCTAGTGTGTTAGTGGCATCACACAGAGCTCCTATATATTCTTTGCATAAGCACCCACAGGACTTCTAGTGTGTTAGTGGCACCACACAGAGCTCCTCTATTTTCTTTGCAGAAGCACCCACAGGACTTCTAGTGTGTTAGTGGCATCACACAGAGCTCCTCTATTTTCTTTGCAGAAGCACCCATAGGACTTCTAGTGTGTTAGTGGCATCACACAGAGCTCCTCTATTTTCTTTGCAGAAGCACCCACAGGACTTCTAGTGTGTTAGTGGCATCACACAGAGCTCCTCTATTTTCTTTGCATAAGCACCCACAGGACTTCTAGTGTGTTAGTGGCATCACACAGAGCTCCTCTATTTTCTTTGCAGAAGCACCCATAGGACTTCTAGTGTGTTAGTGGCATCACACAGAGCTCCTATATTTTCTTCTCAGCAGCACCCACAGGACTACCGACTACAATGGCTGGAAGACCGCCAAGGGGAGGCAGAGCGTGCAGAGCCAAGAACACAGGGCAGGCAGGCTCTGTTTCTAGTGGACGTGGCCGTGGACGTGGACGTGGTCGTGCATCGTCATCAGCACGTGGCCATGGGACACGCGCGTCTTTGTTTTCGGCAGCTGGACATGTGGAGCCGCATCATGCTGAAGGCTTGGTAGAATGGATGACCAAGCCCTCCTCATCCTCCTCATCCTCTCTCACCCAGGCTCAGGGTACTGACAGAGCATCATCAGCCACCCCTTCCCTAGACCCACCATGTCCTCCTGAGGAGTCCCCCGAACTCTTTGAGCACAGTGTTGGGTACATGCTCCAGGAGGATGCCCAACGATTCGAAGGCTCGGATGACGATACCCAGCTTGAGGAATCTGGCAGTACAGTTCCACCAGCTGCAGCTTACTGCCAGGTTTGCTCTAGTGGTGAAGAGGGAGGGGATGATGAGGTCACTGACTCCACGTGGGTGCCTCAAGGGAGAGAGGATGAGGAGGAGGACGAGGAGGAGGTGGATGCGGCGTCACATGTCCAACAGGCAGGATGCCCCCTGGAGGCCAGGTAGAGGCCAGCACAGCAACTGTACAACACCGCAGAGCTCCGCCTGTGCAGGGCGCTGCCTCTGCACGTTATCAGAAAAGTTCTTTGGTGTGGGCCTTTTTTGAGACGAGTGCAGCAGATCGCACCACTGCTATTTGCAATATTTGTCTCAAGCGTATCTCGCGTGGCCAAAACATCAGCCGCTTGGGCACCACAAGCATGACCAGACATATGGCGACCTGCCATGCAGCTCGTTGGCAGGCACACATAAAAGACCCACACCAAAGAACTAAGCGGACCTCTCCTTGCTCCTCCTCAGCTGGGATCTCCATCCCCACTACACCTTCAGTCCTCTCTGAAAGCTGCTCTGAGAGGACTGAAGGTGTAGAATTCGGTGTGTCACAACCAAGTACTTGCAGTACACCGACGTCCGAATGCAGCAGGCAAATTTCCCTGCCCCAGCTGCTGGACCGTAGAAAGAAGTACACTCCCAGCCATCCACATGCCCAGCGGTTGAATGCTAGCCTTGCTAAATTGCTAGCACTTCAACTGCTGCCTTTTCAGTTGGTAGACTCGGCCCCCTTCCGTGAGTTTGTTCAATGTGCGGTTCCTCAGTGGCAGGTTCCCAAACGCCACTTTTTCTCGCGGAAGGCGATTCCGTCTCTCTACCGGCATGTGGAGGGCAATGTCCATGCCTCGCTGGACAGGGCGGTCAGCGGTAAGGTGCATATTACCGCTGACTCATGGTCCAGCAGGCATGGACAGGGACGGTACCTTTCTTTCACGGCCCATTGGGTCACTCTATTGGCAGCTGGGAGGGATGCAGGACAAGGTGCAGTAGTGTTGGAGGTTGTTCCGCCACCACGCCTCCAAAACGCGACTACTGCTACTGGTTGTGACACACCTCTCTCCTCCACCCCCTCCTCTTCTTCTTCCTCCAGTGCTCTGTCCTTGGAACCAGCGGTGCTCCGTAGGCGTACAAGGGGCTACGCAAGTACGCAGGCAAAAAGATGCCATGCCGTGCTTGCGCTGGTGTGTTTGGGGGACAGGAGCCACACTGGGCCAGAGGTTCTGGCAGCTCTGCAGGGGCAGGCCGAGAGGTGGTTGACGCCACGTCAGCTTAAGCCAGGAATGGTCGTTTCTGACAATGGCACCAACCTCCTCTCCGCCCTGCGACAGGGGCAGCTCACCCATGTGCCCTGCATGGCTCACGTCCTCAACCTGGTGGTGCAGCGGTTCTTGGGCAGGTTCCCAGGCTTACAGGATGTCCTGAGGCAGGCCAGGAAAGTCTGTGTGCATTTCCGCCGATCTTATAATGCCAGTGCTCGGCTGACTGAGCTGCAAAAGGAGCTGAACCTGCCCAAGAACCGCCTAATATCTGACATGCCCACCAGGTGGAACTCAACGTTGGCCATGCTGCAGCGACTGCACACGCAGCAGAGGGCCATCAATGAGTACCTTTGCGACTACGGCACCAGGACAGGGTCAGGGGAGCTTGGTTTTTTTTCCCCACGTCAGTGGAGCATGATCAGGGATGCATGCACTGTCCTCTCACCATTTGAGGAGGCCACGAGGATGGTGAGCAGTGACAGTGCATGCATCAGTGACACTGTCCCTCTTGTCCACCTGTTGGAGCATACGCTGCGTGGGATCATGGACAGGGCACTTGAGGCAGAACAGAGGCAGGAAGAGGAGGACTTCCTTGCCTCTCAAGGCCCCCTTTATCCGGACAGTGTTCCTTCTGTCCCACCCATCACACAGGAAGAGGATGAGGAGGAGGAGGAGGAGGAGGAGGAGGAGGATTGTGTGAGCATGGAGGTGGAGCCTGGCACTCAGCATCAGCAGCAGCAGTCTTTTAGGGATGATGTACAGTCCCAACAAGCCAGTGGACTTGTACGTGGCTGGGAGGAGGTGGCTGGCGATCATGTCATCCTCAGTGACCCAGAAGACTCCGGACCGAATGCCTCAGCTAACCTACGCTGCATGGCCTCCCTGATCCTGCAAAGCCTGCGGAAGGATCCTCGTGTTCTTCGGATCAAGGAGAGGGACCATTACTGGCTGGCCACTCTCCTTGATCCGCGGTACAAGGGTAAGGTTGCGGACCTTATCTTGCCGTCGCAGAGGGAGCAGAGGATGAGACATCTCAGGGAGGCCTTGCAGAAAGGTCTGTGCAACGCGTTCCCAGAAACTGGGAGGCTACAAACTCCTGGTCCTGGGCGACGAGTTGCTGAGGCTTCGGTCAGTGGCAGAAGGAGCGGTGGGGAAGGTGGACGTCTGACCGATGCGTTCAGACAATTTTTTAGTCCGCAGCCCCAAGGTATGATCGGTTCCAGCAACCATCGCCAGCGTCTGATATACATGGTGCAGGAATACCTTGGGGCAAGGTCAGACTTGGACACCTTTCCCACCGAAAATCCTCTGGCTTACTGGGTCCTGAGGATGGATCACTGGCCAGAGCTTGCACAGTATGCAATTGAGCTACTGGCCTGTCCTGCCTCCAGCGTTCTTTCCGAACGCACATTCAGTGCTGCTGGAGGATTTGTGACTGATCATAGGGTGCGCCTGTCCACCGCCTCGGTTGATCGACTGACCTTCATCAAAATGAATCAGTCTTGGATCACCACCAGCTACCAGGCACCTGAGGCGGATATAACCGAATAATTTTTAATGTCACATCCCTTCAAGACTGCCTATGCTGATGCTGAGTGACTGTCCTCTTATGTTCACTGACTATCCTCTTCCTCCTCCTCAATGATCCATGCCACCACACCAGTGCCTAAGGCACAATTTTTCAGCCCCTGTTTAACAGGGGCGTGTACTTACAATTTTTAAAAAAAATGCTTCGCAACACGTGTGACTGCTGTGCTCCAAGTACAGTCTCTGTGAGGGCCGTGTTGCAGTGTTGTGGCACCAGCACCAGTGCCTAAGGCACAATTTTTCAGCCCCTGTTTAACAGGGGCGTGTACTTACAATTTTTTTAAAAAAAAAATGCTTCGCAACACGTGTGACTGCTGTGCTCCAAGTACAGTCTCTGTGAGGGCCGTGTTGCAGTGTTGTGGCACCAGTGCCTAAGGCACAATTTTTCAGCCCCTGTTTAACAGGGGCGTGTACTTACAATTTTTTAAAAAAATGCTTCGCAACACGTGTGACTGCTGTGCTCCAAGTACAGTCTCTGTGAGGGCCGTGTTGCAGTGTTGTGGCACCAGTGCCTAAGGCACAATTTTTCAGCCCCTGTTTAACAGGGGCGTGTACTTACAATTTTTTAAAAAAAATGCTTCGCAACACGTGTGACTGCTGTGCTCCAAGTACAGTATCTGTGAGGGCCGGGTTGCAGTGTTGTGGCACCAGCACCAGTGCCTAAGGCACAATTTTTCAGCCCCTGTTTAACAGGGGCGGGTAATTACAAATCTTGATCTAATAGTTCACAGCAGGGCCCATTCCTGCGCCCACCAAGAGTAACTATGAGGGCCTGCAGTCTTGTGGCAACACCGTCCACCACCACCGCCAAAGGCCCAATTTTTCTGCCCTGTTCATCAGGTGCTTGCAATTACAAATCTTGATCTAATAACTCACAGCAGGGCCCATTCCTGCGCCCACCAAGAGTAACTATGAGGGCCTACAGTCTTGTGGCAACACCGTCCACCACCACCGCCAAAGGCCCAATTTTTCTGCCCTGTTCAACAGGTGCATGCAATTACAAATCTTGATCTATTAACTCACAGCAGGGCCCATTCCTGTGCCCACCAGTCTTGTGGCTACACCAACATCTAATAGGGCAAATTTCTGCAGAGTATATACGCCAGGCCCCTACTTTCAAACATCCAACTTACAAACGACTCCTACTTGAAAATGGAAAGAGAAAACAGGAAGTGAGAGGAAATCTACCCCTAGGAAGGGAAATTCTATCCTGTTAGATTTAATTTGGGAAAAAGGTATCTCCTCTCTACTGATACTTTATCACCAATCCTTGTTTCAATTAAAACCCCACTTTTTCCAAAAACATTTGTCATTGGGACGGAAAGTGAGGTGACATGTTCTGAACAGATGTGCAAAGACAGCAAATGTTACAGGGGTGATAACCCCTCCCTATGTTCTCCAAAAAGCTTAAAAATAGATTTTTTTGGGATGGAGCTACACTTCATAATGTACCTGTTCAGATTCTACTTAAGATCAAACCTAAAGCCGCAAGTGGTTTTAAATGGCTTCTTTTTTTCCTTTACAAATGTCATTTTGTGCAAGGACAGTTCTAAACACGGGAAACACATGCCACTTCACAGGCATACTTTGGACACCCCCCAGGTACCATATTTAAAGGAAAATGTCACTTTTTTTTTTTCACTTTATGCATCATTAAAATGACTGCTCCCGAAAAAACGTTAGTTTTTAAAAGTTCTTTTTGCATTGATATATGTCCCCTGGGGCAGGACCCGGGTCCCCAAACCTGTTTTATGACATTAACATGCATATTGGCCGTTGTAATTAGCACTTTTGATTTCGAACGTTCGCGTCCATTATAACGTATAGGGTTCGAAAATTCGCGCGAACTTTCGGTCCGTTCGAAGGTTCTGGTTCGAACCGAACCCGGGGGTGTTCGGCTCATCCCTACGGCCTAACATGCCCATGTGGCCTAATATACGTCGGACGAACCATATGCCCTCTCAGACAACGCTTCGGACAACATCGCAGGCTCATAGAATGATATCTCTATTGCCATAATTCTATCACTGTTTACCATTTTTAAAATACTATGAGCATCAGCTATTTATTTTATTTTATTTCATTATTCTATTATTTTATTTCATATCTTTTTTCCATTTTTTAGTTTCCTTGTTCTGTCTTCTTCTCCTCATATTACCAGCTTTTAGAGTCTTCCTTATACATACATTTATATATGTATGCATTTATATATATATACATATTTTTATATATATTGCTTGTTTCTCCTCCCTTCTCCTCTTCCCCTCCCCCCCCCCCCCCCTTTGATTGATACCAATATTGTTACTAATCATACTTATTATAGCCTAATCTCGTAATACCCCTCCCCTTCTCTCTCCCCCCTTTTTTTCCCCTCTCCCCCCTCCTTTTTCTTCCTCCCAACCCCCCCCCCCCTTTGTTATATATTAGTATTGATATTGATATTTACCCCTTTGTTTTGTCATCCCCTATCCAGATAATTTTTTATAGCCGGCCGTTACATCATAGTTTCTTGGGGGTGGCGTGGTGGTCCTCCTGTAAGTACTACTCCCCGCATCCCCCCCTTTTTTAAACCCCCCCCCCTCTCTCCCCCCCCCTCCCGTCCCTTTTTTTCCCCCCCCCTCCTTTCCCCCCCCCCCCCCCCATCCCACCCCATTCCCCCCCCCCCCCCCTTTTTCTTTCCCCTCTACCTATTAACGTATCCATACCTTATAATATTCCACACCTGGGTCTTTAATATGGTTTTATATGGTCTCTTATATTTATGTACCTGTATATGTTTACTAATTTATTAGTTTATATATTTATATGTCTGTATAACTATGTATTTATTTATTTATCTATTTATTTATACGTTTATATATCCACATACCCATACATAATTTATCCATGTGTGCACATATAGATGTTTGTGTGTGCACTCTACATATATACGGCCATCACCACCCTCATCTATCTATGTACGCATACACTTGCATCAGTCCATATATACATATTTCGACGTTTTTATCCCGAGTGTACACCTGCGGTATTATATCTCCTCCTCACCTGATGATAGATGGCATTTTGTCATCTATCTCCATACCCATCCTCCCCAAAATTTAGTTCACCTATAATATATATATTTTAAATCCTAAATTTCATGTCACCTCCATGTAATTTATCTATCCCCTTCCACACCAGTTTTACCACACAGTCCTGGCCCCTTTATTTATAGCACTATAGTACTATTTAACCTGCTATATACCGTCAACATAGTATCTATTTGCCACCCTACCTTACTACTTGCAATGTCATATTCATTGTTACACACCCTTCTGTGTACATTAGCTCTCCATACACACACTTTTGCCCTGCGCGTTCCCCCCCCCCCCCCTCCCCTCCCTTTCTCTCTTTTTTCCCCCCCCGCCCCCATTGCTCTTTTGTGCAGCAATACCATATCCCTTGTCCCAACGTTATTCTATTAATAGTCCCCTGTTACGTTCTCGCCTAATTCCCCATCCACGCTATATACTGCTCACACTGAATTCCCCCCTCCTCTACTTCATTGTCAATTACCATTCAGCCAGTCTATCATTGTCTCCACACATATCTTTATTTTTATTTTTATTTTACATTATTTTATTTTATTTTTTTTTCTATTTATTCATATTTCTTTATTTTTTTTTTTTTATTTTTTTATTTATTTTTTATTTTTTTTTTTTTTATTTTATTTTTTTTATTTTATTTCATGTATTATTATTTTTCTCCTCAATGCCACTCTTATATATATATATATATATATATATATTTTACTGTCATATTTTCTTTTCTTTTTTCTTTGTCTTTTGCCTTTCCTCTTTTTTCCCATTTTTTCCTCCTTTTTCCTCTTCTCTCCTCCTTTGTCTTTCCTTCAATACAATTGTACTCCGCCCCTCGGCCAAACCCCTCCCGATCCAATAAAATCAGCCCCCATCCTTGCCCCCACACTCCCCCTGCTTGAGAAAGGAGCGCCGCTACTCAGACCATCGATAGCGCTGTAAGCTCGGAAACGCGTCGCACATATATGACGTCACGCCCCGGCGCCTAGCACTGTTTGCGGTGCAAGCCTCGTTCCCGCACCTGAGACACGGCCGTGCCTGACACACCATCCTGTCCTTGAACTGGGCTGCACAAACCACACAGCAGGCTACAGGGCGCAGAACGTCTCCATACCAACCACCCCTTTTCCCCTTTCCCTTTTGCATTTCATTGTAAACTGCCATAGAGACTTTCTTGTGGAAATTTTACCTACACTCCCCCTGTACCACCTGGACCCCACTTGTGATACACTGAAAGGAGCGATATCCATCGGACCCTCCCCCCTGGATTGACGCTACCACTCCACTGGAGGACCATCGCAAGGACACCTACCCCATTTGCTGCACCCATCCTCCTTTCTTCAGGACTCGAGAAGGATGACAGCCTCCTGGGCAAAACTTCTGTGACTTGCAGTTCCACCAGCCCTCCATCTGCTGTGATCCACCTGGATGCAACACTCCTTACCTAGATGTGAGTGGATATTGTTTTTATTAATAAATGTCTATTTGATACATATTCAGAGGCGCCCCTCTCCTTGTCTTTTTTCTCCAGCTTTTATTGGACCTGGCTTCAGGCCTTTTCGGTGGCAGCCCTGACAACTACATATGCCTTGCTGTGTATACCATATATACACATTCAGCCGCTAAAACCCCCCCCCCATTTCTTTCCCCCCCTTTCCCCCCCCCCCCCTTGTTTTTTTCCTGGACTATTGGGAACCCCTGCATAATAACGAGGTACTGTGACTTTGCACCTTTGTACTAGTTGTTTGGTTATTTAGGTCATGTCACGGGCAGTGGACATTGAAAACTTTGCCTCCATCCCTCCTTCTCTGGCGAGGGGTTCGAAACATGATAGCACGCCCTCTGAGGTCCTGGACCATCCCGAGACTGATGGCGGAGTTACGACTTAGGGGTATTTCATACCCAGCTTCAGCTCGCAAGGCGGAACTTTTTAGATTGTTGTTTCCTAGCGCTTCAGGCTCCAGTGCTGAGCAGGTCACCTTGCGAACTGTCGCTACATCTCTTACGCAGATTCACTCCACCCTGAGCTTTCTGGCAAACTCATTTCAGGAGTTACGGGCCATGGTTGATGTTTTAGAGAGCCATCTGAGTCTATCCCCAGTGGATCTTACGATTTCAGGGATTTCAGTAGGTTCTGGAGCCCCAGTGGTTCCAAGCCCTATGCCATTAGCTTCAGGTACAAGCGCTGGTGTTCCCTCCATTACCTTGACACATTTTATTCCTGGGAATATTAGGAAAGACATTTTAGAAGGCAAGGACGTTCATTTGGCGTCTTTGTTGATTGCCGCCCACAATGTGGCTGATAATAAGTCTTATGCCTGAGGTTTTTTTCTGCCTGTGACCAGGGATCACAGGCAGAACCGCAAGCTCTCTATCCTGGAATTTGTCTGGGCTTTCAGCATGTTCAGGGATATTGTTTGCTTGGTAAGCCCCCATAGGAGGGAGGAACTGGATCATTATCTTTATGCGGTGGTAGAGTTGAGACAGAAGCTTGGGGGAATGGCGTTTTACGATTATCATCGTTCGTTTTCCGCCAAAGCTCCTGCCATGTTTTCCCAACATCAGGTGCTCACAGTTTGGAGTAGGATAGATACTGAGCTATTTTGACGACATTTTGCTGTGCTGAGGTCACCGGTTCGTGCGACATGCCAGTAATCCTCGCATACCACATACTGGTGCCCCAATATTGAACTTCCTGTTCAACCAGGCACATCCAGGGCTTTCACTAGTTTCCCAACCAGCCCCGGCTTAGGCTGCTGCTTTCGATAATTTAGGTCAACCTTTTCAGTATTTGGGTAAATCTCAAATTTGTAAAAGCTTTAAACATGGCGTATGCAACTATAGTCAGTGCCGTCCTTTGCACGTATGCGCCATCAGTTTCAGGGCTCACCTAAAGTCGTCCTGTTCTCTTAGGCAGGGTAAGAACAGTTGACTAAGCCGTATCAATTTGGCATATTTACAGGCTTGTTTGACCTCTCACCCTTCATCCAGTTTGTGTCAGTTTTTGGTGGAGGGTTTCACAAGGGGTTTCCACACAGGGTTCATTGCTTTGCCTTTAGGCACGTTCGAAAGTCCAAATCTAAGGTCATCAGCTGCAGACATTGAGTCATCAGCTGGACTCGCTGCTCCAGTCTGAATTGGTAAAGGGTTTTGTCATTGGTCCTTTTTCTTCACCACCTTTCCAGAGTTGGAGGGTCAACCCTCTTGGGTTGGTAAAAGGGAAGTTTTCTAATAAGCTGTGTTTCATTTATGACTTGTCCGCCCCTCATTGCTCTAACATACCTAGCTTAAACTCCTTAATTCAGTCAGAAGAATTTTCATTAAAATATGTATCTGTGTGTAGCGGCCATAACCCCTAGGGGCGGCCTTGACTTTTCTGGGCTTACCAATTACCTCTTCATGGCTTGTCGGTTGTTGTCTAGGGGTTCCCAGGGTTAGTGCCCAGGGACAGATGCTGACACATAAAAGTCCTTTTCAAGGTTTTTATTTTGCAGGGGTAACATCCAACAATTAAATGCAAAGTGTCCTTCGCGCTAATAAATAAATGGATAAAGGTGTATATCAACACTAATAAAATAATAGAAATACAAAAGTGTAACCATCACATAGTAAATAAAAAAATTAACAATTGACAGTGTGCCAATTAAGAGTGCTATAATAATATAGATAAATATATCTTAGATGAAATACCTGCTGCAAAATCTAGTAGCGTACACAACCCACCAGATAAGTAAATAAGTAAAAGTAATTTTGCGCATAAGGTAAAAGCATATACTTCAAAGTGATCTCAAAAAAATAATAATAATAATAAATAGTGCAAATAGAGACAACAGTGATCAATGTGATGACCATAAATGAAGTAAAAAGATAATAACCCACGTGGTAAATAAAATAGAATAAAATAAACAATGTCCAATGGAGTTAGGTGAATGTAAACCACATAGGATGAGCGTAACACAATAAATAGGTCGGTGCCAAAAATTTAATAATAGAATCCTGGACGGTATAGTGAAACAGTCGCTGTGGAATGTATAAGCAAAATATTCTGGATAACGTTCTTCTAGTAATAATCCCTGAGGGGTGTAAGATGGTAGGTAAATACAATCCTAAGATGTGCTCCCAGAACTCTCACCTCAATTTTTCTTTATATACTGCAAGTATATCCACACTCCTGGGCTGGATTTTCTCCTCCACTACTCCTCTGCCTTTGTTGGTGCCTCCTTGCGGTGAGATATGCTTCTAGACTGTCAGGAACTGGACATCTAAAACGTTGCTAAAACTCACCAAAAAAGAGGGGGATGGAGGACAAAAGGGCTTCCATAGTGTAGTATTTAAATCAAATTGAATATTTATTAAATAAAAAGCAAGATTGCTCCCTTACACAATAATAAAAATAACAATGCACTTCCGGTATTGCGCATTGGGTTTCCACTTCCAAACCACTCCCTACGCGTTACGTGACACGTGACTTCTTCAGGGGAACCTGATTGGTCGTGGTGGGGATGTTTATATATGCTTACAGACCGGAAATTGGTCGGCGGCCATTTTGTTGTAGAGGTAAACAAACAATCGCGGCCATATTCCAATGGTTCCGCGTGTTTAACTTCAGCGGCCATTTTCTAAGAGATTGTAGCTGACTCCCGGGCTTATAGACCGGAAGTTGTTGAGTGGCCATTTTGTTGTGGGGGTAAACAAACAGTTGCGGCCATTTTCCAATGGTTCTGCGTGTTTGACAATGGCGGCCATTTTCTAAAGGATTGTAGCAGACTCCCGGGCTGTGAAAATACTGAAACTAGTGTTTATCTCTATATTCCTCTCATTAATGGACATGTTGTGGACCAAATATTATGTAAAGACTCATGCCCAAATCTGACCAATCTAGTTTTTCCAAGTTTCAACTGAAAAGACATTTAGTTTGATATCCTATTTATGTACCAAACAATCAGAACGGACAAGCTTATACCTAAGCGCCATTTTCTGGTGGCTTATATTAAGGTATGGCCAGCCACCATTTTTCATTGGTTTGTTCAATCCTGTATTTCTGCACTCAAGACAGAGACATACCTTGCTGACAGTCTCAACCGCACTAATGGTTAGAGTTATTAGACTCTGGTCGTCAGACCGGAACTGTCAAATCAGATATGTTAAAGGAGACACCCAGATATCTGTATATCACAAAATGCTCCTGATACGCTGACCCAAAGAGTGTCAGATAATGAAAGAACACACCACTGACATCTTTGAGTGATTGGTATTGTGTTATACTGTAAATTAAATTGAAATAAAATTTAAATTAAAGTTAAAAAGACAAGAGAGTCTCTTGCATATATAAAGTAACACGATACCCATATATGTCTCATTGGCCATCAGGGCATTAACAAACACCTATGCAAACATCCAATGGGAAAGTTGCATATAAATACACCTAAATACATAAGTCTAGATGGCCATACGTTTATTATGAAAATATGTAAATGTAAAGCTAAAAGTCGAGTTAAAATGGGAGTAAAAATACTGTAGCGCTCCCGTAATTAGCAACCAATATCATTAGTATAAAAATATATGCACACGTATACTAAATCCGTGCATGTACGCCCTCTATTGTCACAGATAAATAACCGACCTGGTAATAATAATCTAGTCAAAATGTTCAACTTATATACCAGTCTTGAACAATAGATATATATATATATGTCTAAAAGATCATAATAAAACATATATATATATATATATATATATATATATATATATATAAGTAAATATAATAGGGAACTCAGTGTCCTAGCATGGGTTTAAAAATGTGTATAGATATAAAATAAATCTAAAATATATAAGAAATATAAAATTGTATATAAATAAATATATATAAAAAATATATACCGTATTTATCGGCGTATAACACGCACCGGCGTATAACACGCACCCCAAGTTTAGGAGGGCATTTTAAGGAAAAAAAGTTTTAGGAGGGAAGTTTAGGGAAAAAAAAAAATTACATTTAAGCGTCATTGCAGCCTTGCCCAGCGTCATTGCAGCCTTGCCCAGCGTCATTGCAGCATTGCCCAGCGTCATTGCAGCTTGCCCAGCGTCATTGCAGCCATGCCCAGCGTCATTGCAGCCATGCCCAGTGTCATTGCAGCCATGCCCAGCGTCATTGCAGCCTTGCCCAGGGTCATTGCAGCCATGCCCAGCGTCATTGCAGCCTTGCCCAGCATCATTGCAGCCTTGCCCAGGGTCATTGCAGCCATGCCCAGCGACATTGTACCTTGCCAGCATCATTTGAAGTCTGGTCCGGGTTTAAATTTCCCGCCGCCGAGACTCTCTGTCGCGCGCGCCGCCGAAAAAGACCGAGGCGCGGCCGAAAAAGACCGAAGCGGCCCCGGAAAAGGCCAAGCCGACTGTTCAGCTCCGCTCGCGGCCCCGCCTCCCTGCTGTTTCCGGAGCGAGCGCAGGGAGGCGGGACTCCGAGCAGAGCCGAACAGTCTGCTCGGCCTATTCCGGCGCGGCTTCGGGTTTTTTCGGCCGCAATTCGGTCTTTTTTCGGCAGCGCTCGCTATTTTTCGGCGGCGCTTGCCATTTTTGAAAACATTTTTTTGGGGTATCGGCGTATAACACGCACCCACGACTTTCCCCCGATTTTTAGGGGGAAAAAGTGGGTGTTATACGCCGATAAATACGGTATATAAAAGAGGGGGATGAAGGGGGTATAAAAAGCCGGAGGCTGCATACCGGAAATGTAGTGGTTGGCAACATTCAAATTGAATACATAACATTAAAAGTTGCTTAAAAAACAGTTCAAATCAAATTCAACATTTAACCCCTCGGTTGTTAGTGTTCGCATCTTATGTATCCACATGGATTCCTTTTGACTAATTGTCCTAATTTTGTGGCTACCCCTCCTTGAGGGATTATATCTCTCTATGCCCCAAAACTGTAATTGTGTAGGGTCCCTGTTGTGTACTCTGGTCTGGATACACTGTGCTTGGGGAAACCATTGGTAATATTTTGAACATGTTCTTTTATTCTAACCTTAAGTTCTCTTTTTGTTCTACCCACGTACTGTAAATTGCAGCTACACTGCAACACATATACCACACCTTCCGTATGGCAGCCAATAAAATATTTAATAGTGTAGGTCTGCCCGGTGGTGGTAGCAGTGAAGTCTGTCCTTTTATTTTGGAATTTGCATGCTTTACTGCACGCATAGCAGTTTTTGCATTGGTAGAACCCCTTACCAGCAAAGAATGTAAATCCCTTTTTTGCTGGAGGTTCAACAACTGATTTAACCACTAGATCTCTCCCAGTGGGAGCTCTTCTATAGATGATATTAGGTGTTGAGGGTAGGATGGATTTCAGGTCTTTATCGCTTCTTAGCACATGCCAGTGTCTCTTAATAAGTTTCGCCACTTCTTTGTGTTGTATATTGTAATCCAATATTAGGCACGGTGCTTCAGTCAGTCGGGGTAATTTATCCTTGGATTTATCTTGTAGCATAATGTTTCTATCCATCTTTTGAACTTGACTAATTTGTTTGTTAATCCAGGATTCCTCATATCCCTTTTCCCTAAATCTTGTACCAATTAATTTAGCTTGGATTTTAAAATCTTCTTCCTTAGTGCAGTTTCTTCTAATACGTACAAGCTGTCCCTTGGGGCTATTAAAAAGCCAGGGTTTAAAATGACTTTTCATCTACAGATAACTGTTAGCATCTACATTTTAAAAAAAGGTTTTAGTGCCAATTTTGTCTCCATCTATCGATATATTGAGGTCCAGGAAATCCACAGCTTTGTTATCAATCTTCCAAACTAAGTTTATATTCTTCTCATTGACATTCAAGTTATTGAGAAAGTTCTCCAAAGACTGATTGCTTCCGTTCCATACTATTATTACATCGTCAATATATATTTTATACAACGTTAGTTCTGCCGGCATATCTTCATAAACAGCATCTTCCTCCCAGTAGGCCATAAATGCGTTCGCGACACTGGGGGCAAATTTTGCTCCCATCGCAATACCTATAGCCTGTCTATAATAGGATTGATTGTGCCAGAAATAACTACATTTGAGGCAAAAATGTAAACATTTAATTAAAATGTTTCTTTGTTTGCATATTAAAGTGCTGTGTGCTCTCAGAAGCCATTTTATAGCAGTGCAGGCTTCATGATGCGGTACTATCGTATATAGGGAGGATACATCTGCCGTTGCTAGCAGTGTCCTACCCTCTAGTACTGGCACTGTGTTTAATAATTGTAATACATGTTTAGTATCTTTTAGATAGGCTTTGGTCTTTTGTACTGCGGGTTGTATAAAATGATCTAGATACTCTCCTGTTCTTGATGTCAATGAATCAATCCCGTTTACTATCGGTCTACCGGGTGGACATTCCTTGCTTTTATGTATCTTCGGTATGGTATAGATAATGGGTATCCTGCAGGCCTCTGGTATTAAATATTTGGCTTCTTTCTTACTTAGAATCGCCTTTTTTTATTCCCAAATTAACCACTAATTCCCCGAAACGCGTTACCGCCCCCTTCTCTCCACTACGGCACCATCAGCCTTGTGTGTCCTGCAGTGAATACAGGCTTCCCTGCTGCCTCTTCTCTCCGACATGTATGAGAACGCTTTACAGCTGCTGGACGGCTCTACACTGCTCTCTACCACAGTGCTGAGGATGGACACATGCCACAGATGAGGACTCCTGATTTTATCATGTCTTTTAACACTCAACGATCTTGTAAGTGCTTTTAACCCTTTGTGCACTTTATTAAATTTTGCATACTGCACTTAGAGGTGCCTTTCTTTTCCTTTTTTATATCTTCAGAGTTGCTTCTCTTAACCAAAGTGCTGCCAAAAGTGCCATCTCATCACTATCATCCCTCTGACCAGCTATTCATCTCCTTCAGAGTGCCCTTATCTCCTCTCTGTTTTATAAAGGATAAGGCCATCTATTCCCAGGGACACTGGATACAGACATCATTGTCCTCTCACCTTGCTGAGGAAGATCCTGCCTGTTTCACTTGATAATCTGGGCCAGTTGTAATGTTTGGTCCTGCTATTCAGGAGTTTAAGTGCACCAACGAAAGTGGCTAGCTGAAGAAACCAAATCTTATCTTTTCTTCAAAAGGACTGAAGCTACTAGTGCCATAGGGATCCACACGCACATATTCAGTGCTCTGCATATGCATTGGGTGTGTGGGACAGTTTATCTCCGAAGTTAAGCCATTACCTGTTGACTTAAATAAAGTGTTTAAAGTTGGGCCTGTGGTGTCAGGGGACAGAAGAGAGAGGCCTGACACAAAGGGAGTCATTCCTCTGTTCTCCTCCTGCCTGGACTCATAGAGCTAACCCAAGTTAAGGTAACCAATCTGATCTAAAGTGTCATATTGTGCTTTCTTTTGCCATTTAACCGCTTCCCGACTGCCTCCTGCACATATACGTCGGCAGAATGGCACGGCTAGGCAAAAGCACATATATATACGTCCCCTTTAATTGCCTAGCCGTGGGGTCGCGCGCTCGCCACCAGCGGCGCGCTCGCGACCCGGTCGGGAGCTCTGTGACCACGGCCGCGGGACCAGCGGACCCGATCGCCGCTGGTGTCCCGCGATCAGGTCACAGAGCTGAAGAACGGGGAGAGGTCTGTGTAAACAAACCTCTCCCCGCGCTTCCTACACTGCCTGTCATTGATCGGCTGTTCCCTTTCATCGGGAAAGCCGATCAATGACGTCAGACGTACAGCCACGCCCCCTACTGTAAAAAAAAACACAACACGTCACACTTAGCCCCTCCCCGCCCCCTAGTGGTTAACTCCTTCACTGCCAGTGTCATTTACATAGGAATCAGTGCATTTAAATAGCACTGATTTCTATATAAATGACAATGGTCCCAAAAATGTGTCAAAAATGTCCGATGTGTCCGCCATAATGTCACAGTCACAATAAAAATCGCTGATCGCCGCCATTACTAGTAAAAAAAAATATTAATAAAAATGCTATAAAACTATCCCCTATTTTGTAAACGCTATAACTTTTGCGCAAACAAATCAATAATCGCTAATTGCGATTTTTTTTTACCAAAAATATGTAGAAGAATACGTATTGGCCTAAACTGAGGAAAAAAATGTTTTTTTATATATTTTTTGGGGATATTTATTATAGCAAAAAGTTAAAAATATTGCATTTTTTTCAAAATTTTCGCTCTATTTTTGTTTATAGCGCAAAAAATAAAAACCACTGGGACGATCAAATACCACCAAAAGAAAGCTCTATTTGTGGGAAAAAAAGGAAGCCAATTTTGTTTGGGAGCCACGTCGCACGACCGCGCAATTGTCAGTTAAAGCGCAAAAAGGGACCTGGTCCTTTGGCTGCAAATTAGTCCGGGGCTGAAGTGGTTAAGTGTGCCTCTGCTCTCGGGGACATTCTCAGGTTTGGAATCCCCTGAATGCAGCTTGAATATAGGATTGGGAGTTATATTGCTCTTAATCTCAGTTATTGCTCTCCAGTTGATTACTTGAATATATACTGTTACTGTCTGTTATTCTTCCACAGAAATATTGCCGTAAAGACAATTTCTGTGTTTTAACATAATGTGTGTGTTTCTCATTGGTCATTGCACTTACACTATTATCAGGTGTGCCAGAGGGGGCTGAGACTGTTACTGGGGTTGAGAGACAGAGCAACGGACTGAACTAACTTAAGCATCTCCTACGAGGTTATTGCTACATATTCTATACCCAAAGAGTTTGTTTCTCGCAGCCCTCTGAACCAAAACCCTCAAGGAAGGGGCGATAACTGACCGTGTCATTCAGGCCCAGAGGGGAAATGGCCCCAAGAGTCACGGTGGAGCAGTGTTTTATTCCAGTCACCTCCTCTCCCGCTAGGATGCACACGGTCCAACACCAAAAATGTAATCTTAGGGAAAATACCTGAATGGACCTCCCTCACATGCCTCTCCAACGGGAGATCAAGGTCACTAGTTCTCATACTTAATACAAGTCTATAAATTCTTTTATGGAATTCCAATCTTGTATTCCCTACATAAAAGGACCAACAGGGACATGATTGCAGATAAACAACTCCAATCATTTTGCAACTAGCAAAATGAAGAGGTCTGACAATTCTACCATTGGTTAACAGGGGCAGCCCATCCATTAAGGGCGCACGAGCACAGCCCCCCCTATCAATGCGCCTGGCCCCTTTCAGACACCGGATGCATAGATTACAATGAGGGGTTGATGTTTTTTTTGAAGCACCTGATTAGAGCCAGAGGCTCTAATAGGCTTCAAAATAGGGTGGGCTCAGAGCGCAAGCACTGCACCCAAAGCCCACCCAGATGTGTTACAATAGCGAATGAATATTGAACATATTGAAACACTGATCCTCCTCCCGTCTAATCAGGAAGACTGTCACCCAATTGGCTGAAAGGACGGGCGATCCTATTAGATGCCTAGGAGGAGGGGAGGAGACGCACGGCCCACCGAGTTGGAGGAATGGAGGAGATGCCCGCTGGCCGATTACGCTGCCGATGCCCAATCCCGCTGCCGATGACTGCTGGCCGATACCCACCACCTGCCACCTAGATGGGGTAAGACAATGAGCAAGAGGGGGGTATCTGGGGGGGTTGAGGTGCCGTCGGGGGGAGGGGGTGGATTGTTTGCCACCCCCTAAAAAAAAAGACCACCAGCTGCCACTGTTGGGTAATCTTATGTTGGTATCAGTGTTCATATATTGACAATACGAACAGCCTCCACACCTAAAGGTTCCTGGGCATTTACAGGGATCTTTTCTAAAGTCGCCATTGAATTCACTGTGGACGAAGAAGTCTTTGATTTGTCTTGACCTACGATATGCAATAGATGGATGTTCCAATATAAAGGGGCTTAGGGTCGGATCTATCTGTAACAAATGCCAATGTTTTGCTACAATTTTTCTGATTCTTTCATGTTGTTTGGTATAGTTTGTAAAGATTTGTCTCTTGTTGCCAACAACTGGCTGACAGGACCAGTAGGGATCAGAGTAAGTATCAAAGAAAACAACTGAAACTTAGAAATGAAAAAATTTGTAACAAAAATTATTTCACGTGTTCAATAGGCACTAGATGCTCACAGTGCCCTGGGCAGGAGATCCAGTCAGGTTCTCCGCTGGGTGTTATAAACAAAGGAGAGAAATACTCAGCGCAGTCATGCAATAAATAATAAAATAAAATAAAATATAACCCTAGAATGCCTGCTGACACTCAAGGTAAATTCAGGAACACCTCATATAGACTCAAAAAATTTAATAGTGCAGCGCAAAAAGATAATCTAAGAAATAAATAAATATAAAATTGCATATAATCGCATAAAATGATCATGGAATGTCACAGAAAGAATCATTAAAATTGCACTGATATTAAATATAGTTGCAAGAAATGATCATGGACTGTCCCAGAGATAATCATATATGTAGTCCAAAATATAAAGTGCAAGTGCATGAAGACTAAATGCAGCTTTAAGTGAAGTGATGACAAAATTGTCCAGTAAAATATTAGTGCTGGTGATCCCTTCACCGAATAAAGTAAGGGTGGCCTCTCACCTCCCTGCTTCGACCTCCAATAGGTCACAAAGCAGTAAGTAGTGGATTAAAACTCTGCTCTCTCACACCACCAGGAATTCATCTCCAGCAGGGGGAAGTTTCACAATACTCCAGCAGCAACCTCACCAAAATTCCAGCAGTAGCAGCATACATATGTAAAGTAAGAGGAGACAATCTAGTGCTCTCCGTTTTGAATATATTTAATATGCACAAATAACACACATAGGAAACACACTCACATTAATCGGCACTCTACCGCGAGTGCCAGCGCTGAATGTGTACAATAGAAAACTCCAAGATGGCCGTGGGTGACGTCACTCGCGCTCCCTGACCCTCGTGCGCGTTACGTCCTGGGCAAGACTTCATCAGCGTGGGGCAGGGTAGCGACGAGGCGGCCCGCATGTTTCTTTATAGTGTCATTGTAACCGCAAGTGACCAATCAGGATACCAGTGGTCTAAAAAGCTAAAATCACAAAGTTGCAGAGAAAAGCATAATATATAAGTATATAAAATATTAATGCTGTGACATAAAAGGTGCCTGTGATCAATTTCACATAAAAGAAACAAAGTATATAAAAAAATAAAAAAGTGGTGAAAAAAATCTGGGTGAATCCAGTCAAAAACGAATAAAATATGATGTGCATGCGATTAAGTATAAATTTCCAAAGTGAATCGCAGTGAAAAAATATATAAAAGGTGCTGATAAAAATATCTATCCAGTGACTGAGGTGAAACGTATAAATATATAAAACAGTTAAAAATGAAATCGCATAAAATAAAATCGCATAAAAATAAAAAAAAACACAGGATAAAATCGCAGAAATTCAATAAATGTCCATAAAAGATGTGAAAATAAAGTTCATTCCATAAGTGCAGTATAGGTGATTCCGTAGGTGTGTTTTAAAACTGTGCGATTATTTGGCTGTGAATATCTTATGTGGTTGTTGGCGATTCCATGCGATCCTAGTGGGGGAAGTATAGATGGCCCCTTACCTTACAGCTGTAAGGTTACAGCATGTGAGAAAAACGAGGTCTTTAAGGTTCTTGGTAACCTTCCTCCTTTCAGTATCTGATGGGTATCCCAGGTCCTGGTCGTGCTTTACCAGTGTATCCAGTAATGGGGTGGGGGGGGGGCTCACATCAGTATATGTAACGGAAAGGAAGGAGCCTCATAGTGTAGTAAGTTTATAAAAAACAGTATTTTTATTCATCCGAGTAAAATAAACAATTGTGGGTAAAAAGGGGGTACTCGCATTTGAGTAGAGAGCAAACAAACACAGTATAAACGAGCGTCGAGCTCGATAACATCACAGAGCGTCACTTCCGGTGATTGTGCTAGGCTGGGGTCCCGACGCGTATTCGTCACCGATCACGTGACTTCTTCAGGGGTGCCTAGTGTCTGAAGGAGCTGTCTTTAAATAGCCAGTGTAATTGGGCTATCGCGGCCATTTTGTTGAAGCCCGATCGCCGGAAATGGTAATACTGCCGCCGCCGGAAGTTAGACGGCGGCCATATTGGAAATACAAGGCGGCGCTGATAGGCTGAAACAGCCTGGTGTCAGCAAGGGATGTCCCAGAGATATGTGGCAATGTGCCAAAGCGCTCGGTGGTTAATTGAACATGGTTATGTGACGTAAATACATGATAGAAGGGCAATAATGACTACAGGGGATTGGAATAAAAATGTTGGAGATAAGCCGTCATTTTAACCGGCATAAGATACAGAGTAAAAAATGTACAATAAATGACGGGCCGAAGGTGTGTTTGAATATGACCGTTTGGCAGTGTATAAAAACATGTATTAAACATGTATTTAAAAAAGGGAGGCTAGTTAAAAACGGCCGCAGGGGTATAAGTATGGGATTAGAATATAAAAAATGAATAAAATACCGGAAATGACGTTTTTTCATATAAATCACAATCATTGGATGAAAAACAATAAAAATAGAGAGGCAAAATGTAATAATAAAGAGAAGTAAGAAACGGACAGCCCATGTAGGGGTGGTACAGAAATATTATATATATAAAAAAATATATAAAACCAGGGGTGGCGCGTGAGATCCAGGAAAGAGGAACCAATTTCTTATTAAGGACTGAGAGAAGGACTATGGAATCCAATAAAATAGGTATTAAAACCAATGGGAAAAAAAGGGATAAAAAATTAATATAGGGATACTAAAAATCGCTGATAAAACAATTAAGGTCAAATTCGATATTTAAGCCATGTGGCGCTAAAGTATCGAGCGTGAAAATCCACTTTGATTCCAGCTGACTTATAGTTCTAACTTTATGGCCCCCTCTCCAGTGTTTTACATAGGGTTCTATCCCCCAAAATTTCATATGAGTAGGGTCTTTTCTATGGTGGGTGGCAAAGTGTCTTGATACGTTGTGTTTGTCAAAACCTTTTTGGATATTTTTGACATGCTCTTTTATGCGTACTTTAAGCGGTCTCTTAGTGCGGCCTACGTATTGTAACCCACAAGTACATTCCAAAACATAAACTGCCCCTAATGTGTTACAGCCAATAAATTCATTGATCTTGTGGGTGTTGCCAGTGCTGGTTGATATAAAATCTTTCTTTTTTTCGTTAGGCTTCTTTGTTCTCGTGCAGGCATAGCATTTTTTGCATGGATAGAATCCTTTGCCTGTGAAAAAGGTGAATCCCCTACTGGGGGGGTCTGGTATATTTTTCACTAATTTGTCCCTGATTGTAGGTGCTCTTTTGTATACAAACTTGGGGTAAGGAGGTAAAATTTCTTTTAGACGTACATCCGCTTGTAGAATGTTCCAGTTTCTTTTGATAATTTTTTCCATTTCTCTATATTGTACACTATAGTCCAAAATAATTGGTATAGTGTCTTGTCTGCTTGTTTTGTTTGGTTTATCTTTAATTAGATCAGTACGGTCCATTCCCATTACTTCCGTTATATTCTTGTTGATCATCTTATCGCAGTAGCCTTTTTCAGTGAATCTTGATTTCATATTCTGAGCTTGATTCAAAAAATGTTCTATTTGTGTGCAGTTGCGGCGTAATCGCATAAGTTGTCCCTTCGGGATATTAAAGATCCAATTTTTGTGATGGCAAGTATCCATTGGGAGGTAACTGTTACGGTCTACATCTTTGAAGTGTGTTTTTGAATGTAGTTGGCCATTCACTTGTTCGATGTCCAAATCTAGGAAGGTTATATTCTTATCACTAATGTCCCATGATAGTGTTATATTTCTATCGTTTCTATTGAGTTTCTCTAGGAAGTTGGTGAGGTTGGTACGGTCACCTTTCCATAGAATAAATACATCATCTATGTATCTTCTATAGATGTGTAACTCCTCAGGCCTGTTGGTAAATACTTCCTCGTCTTCCCATTTTGCCATAAATAATCCTGCTACACTGGGGGCAAATTTTGCCCCCATGGCTACTCCTGTGTTTTGATGATAGTAGTTTTTGTTAAACCAGAAATAACTGTTTTTCAGGCAGAAATCCAAACTCTTTACTAAAAATTTCCTTTGTATACATGGTAATTTTGTATGCTTCCTAAGTCCCCATTTTATTGCTTCACAAGCTTGGTGATGCAGAATAATCGTATAAAGGGACGAGACGTCAGCTGTGGCTAGCCACCAAGGGCCGTCATTTATTGGTATTCTATCCAAGATCTGTAAAATTTGTTTGGTGTCACGAAGGTATGCCGTGGTGTCCTGTACTGCTGGCTGTAGGAAATGATCAATGTATTCTCCAATTCTGGCTGTCAATGAGTCTATTCCATTAACAATTGGTCTTGATGGTGGGTTGACTTTATCCTTATGGATTTTTGGCAATATGTAGATAATGGGGGTCCTGCAGGATTCAGGAATCAAGTATTTTGCTTCTTTCTTGTTTAGAATGTCCTTTTTTAGGCCTAGATGGACAATCTGTTCCAATGCTTTTCTGCATTTGAATACTGGGTTCCCCAATAGGCGCGTGTATGTTTCTGTATCTTCTAGCAGGGTATTCACACTTTTGTTGTACTGTTCCTTTGTCAGGACAACGATGCCTCCTCCTTTGTCAGCTGGTCGGATGACCAAATCTTTTCTTTTGGTTAATTTCAGGATCCCACTTCTGATATGTTTCGGTTCTTGGCATTTCTTTATCTTCAGGTTTTTTAATTCATCGAGTACTACTCTTTTAAACACTTCAATATGTCTGTTATCTTTTACCACTGGATTAAAAGTAGATTTATTTCTTAAAGTGCTGTGCTGGATTTCTTGATCTTGTTGTGTTGTTCTCGGTACGATGGGGTTGTTTAAAATATATTTCTTAATGTTCAATTTTCTTATATATTTTTGAATACCTATATATGTTTGGAATTTATCCATATTTTTAGTTGGAGCATATTTTAGTCCTTTATCTAGCACTCCAATTTCTTCATGCGATAATGCGTGTCCGCTAAGGTTAAAAATCCCTTCACCTTTTACTCTCTTTTTCTTTTTAGTTCTCTTCCCTCCTCTGCAGCCTCTCGTCTTTCCGGTGATCTTCTTGGATATCTCACATCTTCGTTCCTCCTGGGTTGGTTGTTCTCCCGGCCCCTCTCTAAAAAAGACCTCTCGTAATCCATATCTGATTGTCGATGTCTATCTGTTCTGTCTTCATTAGGTCTTCGATCCAGGGGGGCATAATAATTGTGGGTGGGAATAGGGCTTCTCTCATAGGTTCTATATGAACCTGGAGGTGGATGGGGTTGCTGTCCTCCATCTTTTCTATCGCGTTGTCTATCTGGACTTCGAACTCTTGGAGCAGGGTTTTCATATTGCCGGTCTCTATAGTCATATCCTTGGTCTCTGTTGTCTCTTTGATTGTATTGGTAGGGTCTATTATCTCTATAATCTTGTTGTTGTCTAGCTCCATTGTTATGTCCATTATTCTTCTTATTATTCTTCCAGAATGGCTTTTTCCATCCATTCTGTGGAGTTCTGTTTTGGTTTTGTGGTCTTCTGTCGTTGCCATATGGTGGTCTGCCTTCATTTCTATGTGGTGTATGCTGGTTATAGTTGGGTTGTCTTTCATCATATCTCTGGGTATCTTGTCTACCTTGGTCATATCTTTCTTGTGGTCTATTGTATGTTTCATGCCTTGTTTCTGTGTTAGTGTATTCCGGCTGTACTCTCACTGTTTTTTCTGGGGTGGAGTAGGATGAGATCGGGTCTGTGTTGCTTAATTGGCTCTGCCATTTAAACGCTCTATCCGATTTAAAATCATCAGTAGATGTATAGATAAAAAAGTAATCCTGCGCTTGCCCAGGGAGAAGCTAAGTGATGCAGCGCACACTGGGGGGAAAAAATATCTGAACCCAAGGAGAATGAAAGTAAGAAAGTAGTGGCGCGCAAACAATTAAACTAAACTAAAAGCAGATAAATAGATCAGGAGAATGAATCCAGATAAAATAAATAGGCAAGGTAAAGCAGTGCCTAGATAAAGTGCATGGTAAAGGATATAAAATATACCAGTGATTAAAAGCTAAAATCACAAAGTTGCAGAGAAACGCATAATATATAGGTATATAAAATATTAATGCTGTGACATAAAAGGTGCCTGTGATCAGTTTCACATAAAGGAAACAAAGATAAATGTGGTAAAAAAATTCTGGGTGAATCCAGTCAAAAATGAATAAAATATGATGTGCATGCGATTAAGTAAAATTTCCAAAGTGAATCGCAGTGAGAAACTATATAAAAGGTGCTGGTAAAAATATCTATCCAGTGACTGAGGTGAAACGTATAAATAGTTAAAACTGAAATCGCATAAAATAAAATCGCATAAAAATAATAAACAAAACACAGGATAAAATCGCAGAAATTCAATAAATGTCCATAAAAGATGTGAAAATAAAGTTCATTCCATAAGTGCAGTATAGGTGATTCCGTAGGTGTGTTTTAAAACTGTGCGATTATTTGGCTGTGAATATCTTATGTGGTTGTTGGCGATTCCATGCGATCCTAGTGGGGGGAGGTATAGATGGCCCCTTACCTTACAGCTGTAAGGTTACAGCATGTGAGAAAAACGAGGTCTTTAAGGTTCTTGGTAACCTTCCTCCTTTCAGTATCTGATGGGTATCCCAAGTCCTGGTCGTGCTTTATCAGTGTATCCAGTGATGGGGTGGGGGGGGGGGCTCACATCAGTATATGTAACGGAAAAGGAAGGAGCCTCATAGTGTAGTAAGTTTATAAAAAACAGTATTTTTATTCATCCGAGTAAAATAAACAGTTGGGGGTAAAAAGGGGGTACTCACATTTGAGTAGAGAGCAAACAAACACAATATAAACGAGCATCGAGCTCGATAACATCACAGAGCGTCACTTCCGGTGATTGTACTAGGCTGGGGTCCCGACGCGTATTCGTCACCGATCGAGCCGCGATAGCCCAATTACACTGGCTATTTAAAGACAGCTCCTTCAGACACTAGGCACCCCTGAAGAAGTCACGTGATCGGTGACGAATACGCGTCGGGACCCCAGCCTAGTACAATCACCGGAAGTGACGCTCTGTGATGTTATCGAGCTCGATGCTCGTTTATATTGTGTTTGTTTGCTCTCTACTCAAATGTGAGTACCCCCTTTTTACCCCCAACTGTTTATTTTACTCGGATGAATAAAAATACTGGTTTTATAAACTTACTACACTATGAGGCTCCTTCCTTTTCCGTTACATATACTGATGTGAGCCCCCCCCCCACCCCATCACTGGATACACTGATAAAGCACGACCAGGACTTGGGATACCCATCAGATACTGAAAGGAGGAAGGTTACCAAGAACCTTAAAGACCTCGTTTTTCTCACATGCTGTAACCTTACAGCTGTAAGGTAAGGGGCCATCTATACCTCCCCCCACTAGGATCGCATGGAATCGCCAACAACCACACAAGATATTCACAGCCAAATAATCGCACAGTTTTAAAACACACCTACGGAATCACCTATACTGCACTTATGGAATGAACTTTATTTTCACATCTTTTATGGACATTTATTGAATTTCTGCGATTTTATCCTGTGTTTTGTTTATTATTTTTATGCGATTTTATTTTATGCGATTTCAGTTTTAACTATTTATACGTTTCACCTCAGTCACTGGATAGATATTTTTACCAGCACCTTTTATATAGTTTCTCACTGCGATTCACTTTGGAAATTTTACTTAATCGCATGCACATCATATTTTATTCATTTTTGACTGGATTCACCCAGAATTTTTTTACCACATTTATCTTTGTTTCCTTTATGTGAAACTGATCACAGGCACCCTTTATGTCACAGCACTAATATTTTATATACCTATATATTATGCGTTTCTCTGCAACTTTGTGATTTTAGCTTTTAATCACTGGTATATTTTATATCCTTTACCATGCATTTTATCTAGGCACTGTTTTACCTTGCCTATTTATTTTATCTGGATTCATTCTCCTGATCTATTTATCTGCTTTTAGTTTAGTTTAATTATTTGCGCGCCACTACTTTCTATACACGACTCCTGTAGTAGTACATGTGATAAGATCCTTAATAGTGTATTGTTTCTCTGTGGTATTAGAAATAAAAACTTTACGCTTTTTAATATTATTTTTTGCATGTTTACATGTTGCGCATCTACCACAAGCATAAAAACCAGATAAAAAATTAAAAAGCCTACTTTCACTTATCTTAGGGGGATCAATAACACCAGGTGCCAGGCTATCTCGCAACGAGGGGGCTTTGCGATAAATAAACTGGGGTCTATCCGGAAGGGATGGTCTCAGTATTCGGTCGTGTTTGAGGATAGGCCAATATTTGGCTACAATATTTTCCAATTTTTTATGCTGGATGCTATAATCCATGATCATTTTAAAACCTTGTGCGTTGTCATTTGTATCGGGCATTTTCACCTTATCAGCCACAATAAGACTCCTATCCGTATTCCTTGCCCTTTCGATCTCTGAATCGATCACAGAATGGGTATAACCTTTTTGTTTAAAACGTTCGGATAAAATCTTTGACTGGGTTAAAAATTCATTTTCTTCTGTGCAATTCCTACGTAAGCGAATAAACTGCCCCCTTGGGATATTGCAAAGCCACAGGCGATGGTGACAGCTATTCAGGGGGATGTACGCATTACGATCGGTTAATTTAAAATGATTCCTTGTCTGAAGCTTGGTATGTTTCTTAAATATCTCCAAGTCTAAAAAAGTGACCTGTTGGTTGTCTAGTGTCCAGGTAAGCTCAATATTTTTATCGTTATGATTAAGTGTATTCATAAAAGACTGCAAGAGGACAGGGAAGAGGACAGCAAAAAGGTAGGGGGAATTATCAGAATAAGGGCCCTCCTGTACCTATTTATAATCACTATGCCCCTCTCCAAGACCATTGGGAAAGCCAACCTGATAACCATTTTTTAGGGCAGGAGAGGACCCCTTGGAGGGGTCCTCCACCACAAACACCCACCTGGCTGGGGGATTGGAGGGAACAACCGTACCCGCAAGGACAACAAGGGAATACCCAGTCCAGTCTAAAAAGAAAAGACAGAGAGGATGTAGGGGGGGGGGGAGACGAGCCCAAAAGACAAAGGCCCCGTTAGGAGCTGGGATTTTTAACTTAAGTGGTGTCACACTCACTGAGGACGAGATCAAAGTCTTGGACAAGGGTTTGAAATTTGCCCCTATCCGTAATTTAAACAAATTCCAAACTTATGTTAACGTACAGAAATTCGTTCGCACGTTAAATATGAAAAAATATTTTTTATCTGACCCCATTCAGAGGAACTCTACCCTGAATGTTGCATCCAGGCACTCCAATCTCAGGAATAAATCTATTTTTAACCCTCCTTGCAACGATAATAGGCACTTAGATGTTTTTAAGAATATGGTATGTGATGACCTAGATAATCTTAAAATTAAAAAAGTCAGAGACTCGCAGCAGATTAAACGTGGTATCACATCACTTGAGCAGAGAAACAATATTGTTATCCGCCCAGCTGATAAAGGAGGGGGATTGGTAGTGATGAGCAAAATATATTACCAAACAGAAATGATGCGACTTCTGAGCGATCAAAATACTTATAGACAGAGGCGTAACTATAACCTTCAGGGCCCCAGTGCAAGAAACCATGAAAGGGCCCCTGAACCGTAGTATGGTGGGTATTGTGAAAAGATGGGGGGGGGGGGGCAGTGTGATGGGGCATTTTGACAGGAGGGGGGCAGTGTGACCAAAGAAGGGTATCTGGAAAATGTGACCAGAGGGGGGGAGTGTGAAAGAAGGGGGATATTGTGACAAGGGGGGCAGTGTGACAGGGAAAAAAAATACCTGGGAAGTATGACAGGAGGGGGCAGTGTATTGAAGGAGCACTGTGAAAGGAGGGGGGCTGTGTAACAAGAGGGGGCAGTATGACGGGACAGTGTGACAGGTGGGGGCCAGTGTCACAGGTGAGGGGCCAGTGTCACAGGTGGGGGGGGGGAAATGTCACAGGTGGGGGCCAGTGTCACAGGTGGGGGGAGTGTGAGGGGGCCAGTGTCACAGGTGGGGGGGGCAAGTGTCACAGGTGGGGGGGCAAGTGTCACAGGTGAGGGGGGCAAATGTCACAGGTGAGGGGGCCAGTGTCACAGGTGGGGGCAAGTGTCACAGGTGAGGGGGGGCAGTGTCACAGGTGAGGGGGCAAATGTCACAGGTGGGGGCCAGTGTCACAGGTGGGGGGAGTGTGAGGGGGCCAGTGTCACAGGTGGGGGGAGTGTCACAGGTGGGGGGGGCAAGTGTCACAGGTGAGGGGGCCAGTGTCACAGGTGGGGGGGGGCAAGTGTCACAGGTGAGGGGGGGGCAGTGTCACAGGTGAGGGGGGCAAATGTCACAGGTGGGGGCCAGTGTCACAGGTGGGGGGAGTGTGAGGGGGCCAGTGTCACAGGTGGGGGAGTGTCACAGGTGGGGGGCAAGTGTCACAGGTGAGGGGGGCAAATGTCACAGGTGAGGGGGCCAGTGTCACAGGTGGGGGGGGGGCAGTGTCACAGGTGGGGGGGGGCAAGTGTCACAGGTGAGGGGGGGCAGTGTCACAGGTGAGGGGGGCAAATGTCACAGGTGGGGGCCAGTGTCACAGGTGGGGGAGTGTGAGGGGGCCAGTGTCACAGGTGGGGGGGAGTGTCACAGGTGGGGGGGCAAGTGTCACAGGTGAGGGGGCCAGTGTCACAGGTGGGGGGGGGCAAGTGTCACAGGTGAGGGGGGGCAGTGTCACAGGTGAGGGGGGCAAATGACACAGGTGAGGGGGCCAGTGTCACAGGTGAGGGGGGGGCAGTGTCACAGGTGGGGGGAGTGTGAGGGGGCCAGTGTCACAGGTGGGGGGGGGCAGTGTCACAAGTGAGGGGGCCAGTGTCACAGGTGGGCAGTGTTGGGCTTACCTTACATGAGAAGTCCCAGCAGCAGCCCTTGTACATGCTTCCTTGTGACATCTGCAGGATGTCCCCCCAGCCAGCACAGTTCACTTCCCGAGTGTTGGTCAGTGTATACAATGGAGAGGGGAGGGGCCTCTGACCCGAGCAAGACTCAAGAGTGTGCAAGCAGAGGGACAAACTTGTGCACTGAATCTGGTGTCTGCTCGGGTCAGATGCCCCTCCCCTCTCCAGTATACACTGACCAACACTCGGGAAGTGAACTGTGCTGACTGGGGGGACATCACAGAGCTGCCGATCGCCCCCCCTCCCCCTGTATAGAGAGGAACAGTGAGAGGTGCTATGAGTGTACCTGTGCTGCTGAGCCAGATTAGAGTGGGGGCGGCGGCAGCATAACTATTGTTCAGGGACAGTCTGTCACTCCCAGCTTCAGTGCCCTCCTGGCGCCCGAGCAGCTGTCTTGCGCTAGCATCGGCTATGTGTGTGACTATGTCACAAGGAGAGGAGAGCAGTCCTGACGCTTAGGCGCCCCTCCCCCCCTGCAGCGCCGGGGTGCGGAGCGGACTTCCCAGTGTAATGTACTATCTCCCGGGCGGCGGCGGGCCCCCCTACAGTGGCGGATCCAAGGGCCCAGTCGCAAATGCGACTGGTGCGACCCTGGTAATTCCGCCACTGCTTATAGAGCACTGTATGGGGATCCTATGTTTTTATACAAAAATAAATTACATACCCTCATAGAAAAAGGTAAAAATATGGGGATACTCAACAATAAAGAAGCATCTTATCTAGACCCCTTTTATTGTAGGACCCCCATTATTTATTTTTTACCAAAATTGCATAAAGACGCAGAAAAGCCACCTGGACGACCTATAGTTAATGGCATTGATTCAGTTACATCACGCCTGGGTCAATATTTGGACTTCTTTTTGCAACCATTAGTAGTCAAAATGAGAGCTTACTTGCGTGACACCAAACAAATTATCCAAATTTTGGATAAATTGACATGCACCCCTGACACTATACTCATCACTGCAGATGTGGGGTCACTGTATACCATTATTGACCACCAGGCTGCCACGGATTCAGTTAAATGGGCCCTGGCTGAGACTGACCTAACAGAAGGACATGTGCAATTTTTACTGGAATGTTTAGATTTCTGTCTTCTTAACAACTATTTCTGGTTTGATCGCAATTTTTGTGTTACAAACGATATATTGATGATATAATGATATGGGAAGGTGACATGTCCAGTTTGCAGTCTTTTATGAATACACTTAATCATAACGATAAAAATATTGAGCTTACCTGGACACTAGACAACCAACAGGTCACTTTTTTAGACTTGGAGATATTTAAGAAACATACCAAGCTTCAGACAAGGAATCATTTTAAATTAACCGATCGTAATGCGTACATCCCCCTGAATAGCTGTCACCATCGCCTGTGGCTTTGCAATATCCCAAGGGGGCAGTTTATTCGCTTACGTAGGAATTGCACAGAAGAAAATGAATTTTTAACCCAGTCCAAGATTTTAATCCGAACGTTTTAAACAAAAAGGTTATACCCATTCTGTGATCGATTCAGAGATCGAAAGGGCAAGGAATACGGATAGGAGTCTTATTGTGGCTGATAAGGTGAAAATTCCTGATACAAATGACAACGCACAAGGTTTTAAAATGATCATGGATTATAGCATCCAGCATAAAAAATTGGAAAATATTGTAGCCAAATATTGGCCTATCCTCAAACACGACCGAATACTGGGACCATCCCTTCCGGATAGACCCCAGTTTATTTATCGCAAAGCCTCGTTGCGAGATAGCCTGGCACCTGGTGTTATTGATCCCCCTAAGATAAGTGAAAGTAAGCTTTTTAATTTTTTATCTGTTTTTTATGCTTGTGGTAGATGCGCAACATGTAAACATGCAAAAAATAATATTAAAAAGCGTAAAGTTTTTATTTCTAATACCACAGAGAAACAATACACTATTAAGGATCTTATCACATGTACTACTACAGGAGTCGTGTATATGTTGGAATGTGATTGCGGCCTGCAATATGTAGGCCGCACCTCACGAGCTTTGCATGTACGCATTGGTGAGCATATAAGCAACATCAAGCGAGGAATTAAAACACATAGTGTCTCCAGACATTTTAGAAATTGTCACCAGAGGGACCCCAAATTTCTGAAATTTTGGGGAATTGAAAAAGTCCCAAAACACTGGAGAGGGGGGCACTACATACGTCAATTAAGTCGCAGAGAGTCTTTCTGGATATATGAAACCAAGGTTATGGCTCCCACAGGGTTAAACGTTGACTTTGATCTAAACTGTTTTATTTCCAATAGATAGTATGTATTTTTATATTTTATATTTTATCTATACTATGTTTTTTATATATATAGTTTTTATATATATGATTTTTATATATATAATATTTGGTTATACATCCTCTGTCTTGTTTTTATTTCTTGTTTTTATTTATTTTATTGACCATATCTTGTCTTTTATTTGTATGGTCTTTAATTGTTTTTATTATTTTATGCTGTACAATTTTAAGATGGTCGTGCATTGACGTCACTCTTAGTGTATATTATTTATATACATATTTTATTAATAATGTGTACAATTACTCTTTTTTTAAAAATGTCTATTATGTCTGTGGTTTTATAAGTTAGAGTGCCCCTTTAGACTCTGCTGGTAATACTAACATTTTAGTGCCAATGGTTAACACTGAGCGCGGTCATTACTGATTGATTGCTGATTAATTGCTCAGAGCATTGTTAGTAATCATTACTCATTGCCATTAGGTCCATAATTGGCATTATCTTTAGGTGTGTGCACCATTTATCTTCCCATTTGAATTTGTATTCAGCTGACAGACATTCCCATTGCAGAGGCTTAGCAGCTCTGTGATTGGCTATTAACACCGCGTGACCTGATTGGTCACTTGCGGTTACAATGACACTATAAAGAAACATGCGGGCCGCCTCGTCGCTACCCTGCCCCACGCTGATGAAGTCTTGCCCAGGACGTAACGCGTACGAGGGTCAGGGAGTGCGAGTGACGTCACCCGCGGCCATCTTGGAGTTTTCTATTGTACACATTCAGCGCTGGCACTCGTGGTAGAGTGCCGATTAATGTGAGTGTATTTCCTATGTGTGTTATTTGTGCATATTAAATATATTCAAAACGGAGAGCACTAGATTGTCCCCTCTTACTTTACATATGTATGCTGCTACTGCTGGAATTTTGGTGAGGTTGCTGCTGGAGTATTGTGAAACTTCCCCTTGCTGGAGATGAATTCCTGGTGGTGTGAGAGAGCAGAGTTTTAACCCACTACTTACTGCTTTGTGACCTATTGTAGGTCGAAGCAAGGAGGTGAGAGGCCACCCTTACTTTATTCGGTGAAGGGATCACCAGCACTAATATTTTACTGGACAATTTTGTCATCACTTCACTTAAAGCTGCATTTAGTCTTCATGCACTTGCACTTTATATTTTGGACTACATATATGATTATCTCTGGGACAGTCCGTGATCATTTCTTGCAACTATATTTAATATCTCTGCAATTGTAATGATTCTTTCTGTGACATTCCATGATCATTTTATGCGATTATATGCGATTTTATATTTATTTATTTCTTAGATTATCTTTTTGCGCTGCACTATTACATTTTTTGAGTCTCCGCTGGGTGTTGCATTGTGTTGAGGATGAGCATATTCTTTGAGGATGTTGAGGGGGTGTCTGTAACAGCTCCAAAGAGATCCAATGTGGGATAGTGGGGATAGTGGGCATTGTAAAGAGATCTGGCAATTGAGTGGGTGAGTATGAATGATCTATTGCCCTTGCGGATAATTAAATGGAATTGGGTAGCCCCAACTGTATGTTGCATCTGCCTCCCGTATCTTATCCAGCAGAGGTTTTAGATTTTGGCGCATCTGCAGTGTCATTCTGAATAAGTCCGGGAGATTTTAAAATTGAGGAGCCCGTAAAGTTCACAGATCCCAGATGCCATGCTCTTCAGAGAATTTGCTCTTTAATATTATAAAAATGTACTCTGCATAGGGTATCCTGCGGCCTCCCCACTTCCTTTAGATTTGGCCCCTGGATCCTAAGAACCCTATCCAGCTCAAATTCTGTTTTAGGGTCTCTGTTAAGGACCATATTCAAGATGGTGGTCAATGTGGAGAGGAGGTCATGGGCAGCCATGGCCTTGGGTATCCTACGCAATTTCAAGTTTTTTTTTCTGCTCCTATTCTATCTATACTAAGATGTCCTGGTGCAGATTTGTAAAGGTGTTGTCTGTGTGTGGTTATTGTAGCTTCCAAGTGAGCCAAAAAACAACAAACAAAAATTCCCAGCTCACTTACCAGCCAGCCTGCAACAAACTGAATTGACCCTGTTTAATAGTTCACGTTAAAACCAAGATGATTAGTTTGCACACATTTGCAAATATATTTGCCACATCACAGCACCCCAGTTTTACTGCAGTACTATTTTTTTTTTTAAAGTGAACTGTTAGACAGTGTCAATTTGGTTTGTTGCAGACTGGCTGATAAACAAGCTGGGAATTTTTGATTTTTGTTTGCTTTCTCTCACCCTTCCATGTGCTCCTTGATGCAAAGGCCAGTTATAGGTTGGGGGTGTTTCCATTTGTTTGTACTGTTGGTGAATTGGTGTATCCATGTACCCAATTCAACCAACTGTACACTCAATTCAACTAACTGTGCACCCAATTTAACCAACTGGTTGCCATTTTTTTGTACAGTTGGTTGAATTGGGTGCAGGGACGCACTGGATGCCTTTGTTGCCACCGTGCCCTTGCTGGACATCACGGGCATCCCTGTGCCTTTCACCTCTTGGCGCAGGCTGCACGGAAATATGTGGCCTCTCAGCGAATTGGGGCTTGGCACAGAGCTGCCGCATATTTGCATGCAGTAGTGTAAACACAGCTGTGCTGAGTGTGCGCGCCCTGCGTGCTTCCGGCAGCTAATGGAAAGCTTCTGATCGCTGCTTAAGATTGGGAGCTTTCCGATCATGTGATCACTGTGACAGCCAATCACAGTGGTCACATGATCATAAACCCCACCCTACCTTCTAAATCCTTTAAAGGGCCAGGAGGCGCCGGCTACAAGGAGTTAAGGAGGAGTTTGCTCCCTCCAGGCACACCTGCCCTTGATCTATCCTACTGCTATATGTGCTCCTACTTAGGAGACTCTGGAAATGTATAGAGTTAGTATAGAGTTAGGACTGTGGTTTACAGAGGAGCCTTGCCATGGGCACTGCAGCTTATGCATATATTTGCAAATGTGTGCAAACAAAACCCTTTGTTTTTAACGTAAATTGTAAGAAAGGGTCAATTTGGTTGTTTTACACGCTGGCTGGTAAGTGTGCTGGGAAATATTCTGTTTGTTTGTGACCTTAGATTGTAAGCTTCTTTAGGACAGGGACTGATGTGAATGTACAATATGTAAAGTGCTGGGTAAATTGCCAATGCTCTGTAAATACCTGTAAGAAATAAAATAATTAAAATTGACTATAGTTACTGATATTACTGCCTGATAGGAAATTCTGTCATCAAGGCCAGTTATTGCTCTTTCCCCTTGGACTATAAATCTCTTAAACTTTAGCGTGTGCACTTCTACTAATAATTCAACGGCCTCAACATTGGCAGACTGGCTCTTCACAGGCAAGTGGTTTAAATAGTATCACTTTTATATTCAGTAAGAATGCTCTGTCAGTTACTTTGTTTAATAGCAGATTAAACTCCACTATTCGTGTATAAAATCGTTTACTGTTCATTCACGTGATATTCATTGTTTGCAGCTACTCATTTAAAACCTTTGCAAGGCTTTACTGCATATTAAAGCCCATTTTAACCCAGGTGTGTCACTGAGCTCATACTCCAACTGAATGTATCATCACCTCATTTACTGTCTCAGGCCGAAAACAACACAAAACATTTTTCTTACCAAGCAGTTTATCAAAGCTAAGAATATTGTAAGCGTGTAAAAATGCTGTAAAAATTTGAATTTTTGCTTCTGCCATTTTGTTGTTTTAGCGTCTTTTTTTTTTTTTTACATGGGCTTTCTGAATAGGTCTACCCAGGGCTTTTTTTCTCAGAGAATAAGTGCAGGAACCCATCCTCCCCAGTCAACTCCCTACCCCCCATCAATCCCGCCCTCAATCACGCCTTTTTGCTGGGAGTAAAGTCAAGTGAAGCCAAATAACGGATGTGGTCAATGCTCAGCTTCTCCCCCCTGTTTACAGCTCACTCTCTCCTTCCTATCCACAGCTCGCCCACTTCCCCCATCCAAAGCTCACCCCCCATCTACAGCTCACCTCTCCCACCACCAGCAGCTCATCTTCTCCCACTTGTCCACAGCTCACTCCCCCATCCACAGCTCACCCTCTCCCCCCCATCCACAGCTCACTCTCTTCCCCCTGCCCACAGCTCACCTCCCCGCCATCCACAGCTCACCTCTCCGCCATCCACAGCTCACCCTCCTCCCCCATCCACAGCTCACCCTATTCCCCCTGCCCACAGCTCACCTCCCCTGCTATCCACAGCTCACCCTCTCCCCCCTCCCATCCAAAGTTCACCCTCCTCTCCTTCCTAGTCCATAGCTCACCCTCTCCCCTCCCCTGTGCACAGCTCACCCACTCCACTCCCTGGTCCACAGCTCCCCCCCTCATTCACAGCTCGCCCTCTCCCTCCTCCCCCATCCACAGCTCACCCACTGCCCCATCCACAGCTCTCCATTCTCCCCCAGCCTACAGCTCACCTCCCCTGCCATCTACAGCTCATCCTTCCCCCCTGTCCACAGCTCACTCCCCCATCCACATCTCACCATCTCCTCCTAGCATTCACAGCCCACCCTCTCCCCCCTCCTATCCACAGCTCACCCTCTCCCCTCTCCAAGCCACAGCTCACCCTCTTCCCACCTTCACAGCTCCCCCTCGCCCCCCCTCATTCACAGCTCCCCCTCTCCCTCCCCCCTCCCCCCATCTACAGCTCACCCCCCCCCATCTGCAGCTCACCCTTTTCCCTCCATCCACAGTTCACCCTTTTCTCTCTGGTCCACAGCTCACCCTCTCCCCCATTCACAGCTCACCCTTTCAGCCTGTTCACAACTCACCCTCTGCCCCCCTGTCCACAGATCACCCTCTCCCCCATTCAAAGTTGCCCTCCCCCCATCCACAGCTCCCCCCCCCCACATTCCAAATTTTATCTTAGCATGCACCCCCCTATCTACAACTCACCTTTTTACCCTCTGTCAACATGTTACCTCCTGGTCCCAACCCCCCCCCCCCCATCTTTGACCTCTGCACTCCCATCTCCCCAACAGCTCTTATAACTCTGTACAAAGCTCCCAACCCACAGCTCTCACTTTAAACAATCTACCACCCAACCCCCTCCCATCCCTCCTGCTCTGACATCTGCAGAACATTCACAGCTTCTCCACAGCTGTCTCTCTGCACAATTACCCCCTCCCTCCTCTCCATTTCCCTCTGCAGCTCTCTCACCTCTTCTTCACATTTGCATTAGAGCGGTTCAGCCTGCTCTGTTCTATTAGGCGGGGCAGGCTTTTTTTTTTTGCAGCTTCCTCTGTGCAGCTCCACCTGTCAGTTCTGTGTAGCACAGAGCCGAGGAGGAGTTCAAGATGGCTTCACTCGGTTCTGTGCTACACAGATCTGACAGGTAGCGCGTGGAAATAGAAGCTGCCTCCAGAATGCCCTATTTAAAAAATGCAGACAGTTGCAGTGTTTAAACACCGGGAACCCATCAACTGAACAAGCTGAAGTTAGAAGCTGATTGGCTACCATGCACAGCTGCACCATATTTTGCACTCTCCAGTTTTAGCAAATCAACCCCTGTGTTTTAGGTTTTCCCAGATTTAAACCTGATGGTTTGGAGGAAGCCTGTTGTTAACAGAAGTCTGTTTTCATCCGGTCACACATAGATCAAACATGGGTCTACAAAGGTCTCAATGTGAAATGCAGAAAAAACTAAATGGGCACATACAAAAGTGACATATATTCTATTCTGCTCCAATTCAGTCTCACTTGGACCAGAGGAACGTCATGTGAAAGGACCCTAATTTTGAACAGTTTGTAAATCACAGGGTTGTTCTACTAGATCAGGCATCACTAAATAGCGGACCGTGGTCCGGATGCAGAGAGAGTCACTGTCCCATCTGGACAGCCATGGTCCCACCATTTAGGAGCCTTTTCTTCCCCCAGTCATCATGCTGTCATCCTCACAGAGCCGACAGTGGGAGGCAGGACAGTTCTGGATGGAGGGCGGGAGCTGCTCAAGGTTTACAAGTGCTAACAAGTGATTGGTTTCTAGGATGAAGGGCGCTCTTAGCAACTAAACACTAGCTAACTTCCTCCAGACCTGCTGTGCATCCTGCGGTAGCGAACATATTACAGCGCACACATTCAAGAATGGCGTTTCCTGCAGGGCTAGTTAAAAACACCTGAACATATTCAAAAAATACGGGGGTTTGGTCACACTATATGGTTATATAGTGCTAAGCCCACTTACTGCGACAAAGTACCCCGAATTAGTGGGTCCTACCCTAGTAATTGAATGAAAGATCCTGCATCTCAACCATGGGAGCCAAACTCCTCTATGTGGGAGAACTGAAAGGATTCCTCCTATACACTGGTGGCCACTAAATAAGAGGTAATGAAGAGGGGGAGGGGTGCTCTAACCCAAAAAAACCTGGTCAGGGTTTATTACAACATACAAAAACATATTTGGGAAGCACTCACCAATGCGTTTAAATTCAAGATGGTGCTGCCATAAGACCAACAAGCAATAGCGAACATATTAGGGCGCACACATTCAAGAATGACGTTTCCTGCAGGGCTAGTTAAAAACACCTGAACATATTCAGAAAATACGGGGGTTTGGTCACACTATATGGTTATATAGTGCTAAGCCCACTTACTGCGAAAAAGTACCCCGAATTAGTGGGTCCTACCCTAGTAATAGAATGAAAGATCCTGCATCTCAACCATGGGAGCCAAACTCCTCTATGTGGGAGAACTGAAAGGATTCCTCCTATACACTGGTGGCCACTAAATAAGATGTAATGAAGAGGGGGAGGGGTGCTCTAACCCAAAAAAACCTGGTCAGGGTTTATTACAACATACAAAAACATATTTGCGTGAAACGTCATTCTTGAATGTGTGCGCTGTAATATGTTCGCTATTGCTTGTTGGTCTTATGGCAGCACCATCTTGAATTTAAACGCATTGGTGAGTGCTTCCCAAATATGTTTTTGTCTGCTGTGCATCCTGTCCTTCGATCTGTCTGTGTAAGGTAGGACTGTTGGGGGGCAATCTAAAGGGAGCTGAGGACACAAGTGTGAAGTAGGGCTGATGTGAAAAGTTGCTGAGGCCTGAATGTGGTGGGGCTGAGGACTGTGATGTGGGGGGGGGGGGGGTGAGAATAATAAAGTGGGGTACTGAGGACTGCGATGTGGGGGGACTGAAGACATTAAAGTGGGGAGCTAAGAACTGTAATGCTGGGGGGCTGAGGACAATTTAGGGGGCTAAGGACAGTGATTTGGGAGGTTGAGAACATTAAAGTGGGTGGCTAAGGACAGTAATGTGGGGGGAGGGTGGGGGGGGCTGAAGACTGTAATGTGGGGGGTTGAGAACAGTAATGTAGAGGGGCTGAGAATAGTAATGTGGTGGGGGGAGGGGAGCAGAGGACTGTAAAGTGGGGGGGGGGCTGAGGACAATAATGTGGGGGAGCTCAGGACTGTAAAGTGGGGGGGGGGGCTGGGGACTATCATGTGGGGAGGCTGAGAACTGTAATGTGGGAGGGGGGCTGAGAACTGTAATTTGGGGGCTGAGGACAGTAATGTGGGGTGGCTGAGGACTGTAATGTGTGTGGGGGGGGGGGGGCTGAGGACAGTAATGTGGGGGGATGATGTAAAAAGAGGCAGAGTACTCTCTGGTGAAGAGGGACAGAGGACAGTGTTGGGAGGTTATGTCAAGGGAGTGTGAGAACACTACTGTGAAAGGGGTGGATGTAAAGGGGAAGCTGAGGAGACCCATCAAGAGGGGATCTTGATGTGAAAAGGGAGGGGACTGTAATGTGCAGTGGGGATTGAGGACACTGATGTAAGAACTGGTTCAGATCTGTGCATGTGCATTCAGTGCACACATCATGGGTAGGTCAGCCCATTCATTTCAATGGGCTGCACTACCCACGAATAACACAGAGAAAATTGCGCCGTACCAAGCCGCATGGTGCTGCAGCAACATGCAGTTTGGCGGAGGTGAAAATGCACCACAGGTGCCAACGTATTATTCTAACCTCTGCTGGAAGAAACGTTTACTGACCGGACCTTGGTGAATATTAATTCAATACACCTGCACTAGATCAATACTCAGCACTTTTCTTTGTTATTTTATCTCATAAAAACATATTGGGATTGATTTTGCGCTGGTAGTGTGAAAGGGCTTTTAGTAAATCTACCTCTTTATTTTTAAAGGTAGCATCTTTGAATTTTATGTGATCAGGTTTGAGACTATACATTGTATAACTTACTATTCGTCTTTTATGCTATTAATTGAACTTAGCCATATGTGCGATATTGCCTGTTTTGGTAAAATTTGGACATTCTCATCTGTATTTGAAAATGTAACTGATCATTTAATTCATCACATTTATTTGACTTGCTGATACTTTTAAAATGGCAAAGAGTCAATAACTGTGCTTCTCCATGAGGTGGTGCTAAAGTACCCAAAATGATGCTGTGATTAAGCTAAGCATAAAAAAACCTTTGAAACAAAAGTGTATACCACATACACTATATTACCAAAAGTATTGAGACACCTGCCTAAAGCTTTTTATTAAGATGGATGCTTTCTTTTAGCTAGTATTAATCTATTCACACAGAAAGTTTGATTCTCATTAAAGTTCAGAGACGTTGAGACATTTAAATGTTGAGAGGAGTTGTGTGGTTTTTTTTTTCTTACCATCTACCATGGAATATTTTGTTATTTTCCCTTTTTGTTTTTTAATGTTTTCTATTGTTTTCTATCAATTAGAAGCCTTTTAGACACATGAGGAGGAATGAGGGACAGAGGGACATTGCTCCAAATCAGGGACAGTCCCTAAAAATATGGGACAGTTGGGAGCTATGTAGTGCTATGACATGGTTTGGGGTTCTGGATGAAGAGGTTTCCTTAGGAAGATTTCCTTTCACTCACTGACTGAGTTGAAAATCAACAGGAAGCAAGAGAAATGACTCCTAAACCAGGAAAACCCCTCCCCTAGATTGTTGGCACTGAAACAGGTGTTTCCTTTGCAAGATTTTCCCTCACATACTGTTCTGGTGACAACTCAAAAATTTTAGATTTTCCAAAACATTTCTATCCCAATGACATTGGTCATCAATACAAATAGTGAGAGTAAATATCCCCAGCAGGGACACACAACATCCAAAGCTTGACCACACCACAACTAAGTCTGGTTTTAGATACATTTGTAAGATTTTTGTTTAGTTTTCTTACTGAATGCTACATTTTTAACTAATAGAAAAAGATGTGTCTTTCTTGTTTAATATGTTTATTTTGGTAAAGCTTTCAAGTATATTAAATGTACGTACAAAAAAATAACAAATGCTGAAGAAACAAGACATTTCAATAAGCACTGCAACATATCAGAATGTAGCAATCTACAATCTCAAAGCGGAGCTCCACCCAAAAGGGGAGGTTCTACTTGTTTGCACCCTCCCCCCTCCACTGCCACATTTGTCAGGGGGTGGGGGTGGAAGTTTACCTGGTTTTGACAGGTACCCGCTCCCACTTTTAGCTCAGATCGCCGAGGTGATCTGGGTTTCCAATTTGGCCCCCTCCTTCTCCTGCAGCCTTCTGAGATGCATGACAGGTCCCAGAAGACTACGGGATCATTCACAAGGTGCAGCGAGACTCGGGCATGCACAGTAGGTAACAGACTGTTTCCCTTACTATTCCCTTACTAGAGATGCCGGCACCTGCACCTGAAGCCGATTGATGAATCAGTTCGGATGAGGACATCGCTGGATCCCTGGACAGGTAAGTGTCCTTATATTAAAAGTCAGCAGCTACAGTATTTGTAGCTCTTGGAGCTCCTCTTTAATTTACAGAGAAATATGTATCTTTCATCCAGTAAGGGACTGTCCCTATTGGAGAATAATATTGAGATACAATTAAAGTGGAATTCCACCCAAAAATTGAACTTCTGCTTTAAAGAGGAAGTAAACCCTGATGGGTTTACTTCCTCTTTGTTTCCCTGCAAAGGTAAAACATAATGGAGCACTATGCATCGCACAGTAGCCCATTATGTGTCACTTACCTGACACAGGAGCCAGCGATGTCACCACTGTCCCCTGTAGCACGAAGCATCCATCTTCCTTCCGGGTATCGCTGCTCTGGCGATGTGAGTGGCCAGAGCAGCGATGACGTCACTCCGGCGCATGCGCGTGGGTGCCGTAAGTGACGGCATATTTGCCCTCACTTGCGGTGCGCCCAGTGCGCCTGCGCCGTAGACAGCGGTGCCCTATTTTTGTAAAATATCTCCTTAACCGTGCAGGTTAAGGAGATATTTCTTGGACCTACAGGTAAGCCTTAATCTAGGCTTACCTGTAGGTCAAAGTGGTCTGTAAGGGTTTACAACCACTTTAAGTGACCCCCTGACATGCCACATTTGGCATGTAATTTTTTTTTGGGGGTGGGGGAATACCCTCTTTTTAGAGGCATCCAGCTCCCACTTCCTCCCGGGGCTCCGCGGCGCTGGAAGGAAGTTCACCTCTCCCCCCTCCCTCCCTGCAATCTTCTGGGACACGTCACAGGTCCCAGAAGATTGCCCAGTCATTCACAGCGCAGCTCACACATGCGCAGTGTGTGCCTGGCTGTGAAGCCACAGCCAGACACCCACAGTAAGAATGCCGGCGCTGTGGAGAAGAGGGGGAGAAAAGCAGGGCTTCAGACGCTCACATCGCTGGACCGTGGGACAGGTGAGTGTCTGATTATTAAAAGTCAGCAGCTATACTTTTTGTAGCTGCTGACTTTGAATTTTTTTTTTTTTTGGCGGAACTACGCTTTAGTGCATAGCTTTAACAAAATCAAATCAGCTTACCCCGTCTGATGGCTTTCACACTGGAGTGGAGTCAGCGGAGCGGAGAGCGAGTCCTCAACTGCAGTTTAACTAGCTAGGTAAGCTGGCAGGGCACAGCCGCATCAGAATCTGTGACCGGAGCCATCACATTCGGTCGCCGTCGGCGGCTGAACATCCCGACACCCATCTTGGTACACCCTGCACTCGGCTGTAGTAAGCCACCAGCAGACATCTTGTTACACCTAGCCCATATAGTTCAAGCTGGGTGTAACAAGATTGCTGCTGCTTACTGCGGCAGGGTGTACCAAGATGGGCGTCACAGCACAGCATTTCAAAAATAAATCCTTTCTTTGTGTCATTTATTGCTGCATTTCAGTGCCAGACACCTGTCAGTGCCTATAAGTGCCATCTATCAGTGCCAGTCACTTGTCGGTGCCACCTATCAGTGCCATCTATCAGTGCCCATAAGTGCTGTCTATCAGTGCCATCTATCAATGCCACCTATCAGTGCAAACCACCTGCCAGTGCCACCTATCAGTGCCCATAAGTGCTACCTATCAGTGCGATCTATCAGTGCCCATAAGTACCACCTATCAGTGCCACCTATCAGTGCCACCTATCAGTCCCCATTAGTCAGTGCTAGCCATCAGTCAGTGCCACCTATCATTGCCCATCAGGCAAACTGTCACATGACATTTAAAAAAAAGTATCAGTAATTGGTATCGGCGAGTACTTGAAAAAAAGTATCGGTACTTGTACTCTGTCTTAAAAAAGTGGTATCTGGACAACCCTAGCAAAGATTTTTTTTATTACAAATTATGTGAGCAGACTGCAGTTCCTCTTTAATGTGAACTTGTTGGTTTCAGTCTCCTGATGTCACACCACACATCATTACAGCTCCCTCTAGCTGCAGCCTAGTAATATCATTACTGGGAGGTTTATTTATGTAGCACCCTCTACCAATAGGTAGGTACTAGTAATGGATTTTTACTAGGAACTGTCAGCACAGGCAAATTTAGGCAGGCCTGTCTGTTTTGATCTGGGGGCTGAGAGTGGTCAGAGTTGTAGTGGATGTGATCACCTGTGCTCCAGTTCTGCTCTGCTTCCAGGGAGAATATTCTGGAAGAGGGGCATTGCATAGAACTGGAGTGGCAGGCAGCTCATGTGGGAGCACTGACCAATCCCCATCTGGTTTTGGCAGGGGGCGGGCCTCCTATATAAGCTGAGGTAACATGCCACTGGGGGGAGATGGCTGAGTGAAGTGAGGAATGGAATGCTAGGCAGCCTGCCTCAGGCCTAGTGGCGGCAAGCAACCAACGCCTGTCTAGGGGCTTATTCAGAATGGGTCCCTATTACTCCATAGAAGAAGATGTGACATGACTCTAACTCAGTAATTACAAGTTTGTGCAGGAGGTAACAATCTGGGTAGGAGGAAACAAGTTTGGGCTGGAGGAGAAAGAGTTCTAAGACCATCATTTTTACACGGTCAAAAGTGATGTCTTCATTCATCACACGGTGATGGGTGGGGAACCCTTATTCGGAATTCTCGTCGGGAAAAAGCTCTGATGGTTTTCCCGTCAGAATTCCGACGGAATTTCGCTCAAACTGTCTTGCCTACACACGGTCACACCAAATTCCGACGGTCTGTAACACAGTGGCATAAAACACGTTCGACAGCACTATAAAAGGGAAGTTTAATGCTTCCGAGCATGCGTCGAATTGTTTCCGAGCATGCGTCGGTATTCTGCGTGTCGGAATTGCATACACACGATCGGAAAATCCGATAGAAAGGTTTTCCGTCGGAAAAATTGAGAACAGGTTCTCAATTCAAAGTCCGTCGGAAATTCCGACAGAAAAAGACCGATGGGCATACACACGGTCGGAAAATCCGATGAAAAGCTCTCATCGGACTGTTTCCATCGGAAATTCCGACCGCGTGTACGCCGCATTAGAAGGAATATTCTGCGGGAGTTGTGCAGAGGAGGAGCAACAGTCTGCAGGGAAATTCAGGAGGAGATTCACATTCAGTTTAAATGCACATCTAATCTTCTGGCTCTAACTTTGTGCGGTTTTACTCAAATCTTAAAAATGTGATGGCATAATCCCATATCCCTATTCCGTATCCAAGGATACCTTTAAAAATAAAGATGAACAAAGCCAGTAGCTTCTTTTATGAACAATAGTTTGATAACTTCAGCTTTGTTTTTTTTTTTGTTTTGTTTTTTTCAACCATGGGTAAGAGATGCCAGAAGCATGTTTTACTTTGTTGGTTGTATAGATTAAAAAGGTGCAAACCCAGTCTGATTACTGACTGACTGCATAAAATAATATTAAGAATGATGTCAGTAATGTTTAAGCTGATCTTCTCCAGATACTTTATGATAAATCAGACATACCTTTATACAATATGTCATCTTTATAACTGTTTTATTGCTTTAGATTTTAGATGTGGTTTAAGCAGCTTGAAATGTTATATTACTTTGGCTTTAATGAGTCCAATAAGGGTAGCAGCAGCCGTGTTGCTTTATGATTTCCTGCAATGGTATGCAGTCATCCTCCTAAAAGACTGCTAAGTGAATTTCATTTTGCACACATTTGTTATTTCAAACCTTATTCTGTCACCCTTGGCAAATTTTCCTCTCTCATTTAAATGTCGTTGCTTATGATTATTTTTTGAATATAAAGGGTCAAAAAAGCAGAAAATGATGTATGAAAGCAGTAGATAATAATATAAAACATATATTAACTTATTCTTTTTTAAATTCCTTATTTAAAATTCAGCAGGTACAACCCCAAATGGGTAGTAATCATATACTGCACAAGCACTGCCAACATGAAATACAAACAGCTATGCAACATTTAAACTTAACATGGTAAAAATGGGAATAATATATGTAAGTGTCAGAGAACTTCTAGACTCTTTTAGGGTGTAGATACTAGATAGGAATTAAGGCGGAAACTCCAGTCATGTGAATTTTGGTGTACTCTTGGTGGGAAGATCCATTGTGAATCTTATGACTTAAATTTGCCCATAATTGGAATTATTTGATGACTTCTCTGCCTGGCTACCCTACTTTATTTCCTCTGAAATCCCCACAATCATTCTCGGGGACTTCAACATCACTATTAATACTAACACTCCTGCCACTTCCAAACTTCTCAGCCTAACCTCCTCCTTTGACCTGAAGCAGTGGATACATCCTCCTACTCTTGACCTAATTTTCTCCCACCTTTGCACTCCATGCAACCTCTCTAAGGCCCCTTTCACACTGGGGCGGTTTTCAGGCGGTACAGCGCTAAAAATAGCGCCTGTACACCGCCTGAAAAAACCGGCCCCATTCACTCCAGTGTGAAAGCCGGCGGGCTTTCACACTGGAGCGGTGCGCTAGCAGGACGGTAAAAAAATTGTCCTGCTAGCAGCATCTTTGGAGCGGTGTAGGAGCGGTGTATTTACCGCTCCTATACCGCTCCTTCCCATTGAAATCAATGGGCAGGGCCAGATTAAGAACATCATGGCCAGATTAAGAACATCATGGGCCTGGTGCTGAGGATTGAGGATTTTGGTCGGGCCTTTTATAAATAAAAATGCAAACAATTTTTTGTTATAACAAATTAAATTAAAGAGAGAGAGGGAGGATGAGAGAGAGAGAGAACGGGAATGAAAGAGGTGTTAGGGGTAAGGGAGGGAGAGAGGTTGAGAGAGAAAGGGGGGATGAGAGAAAGAGGATGCACATGAGCATGCGTGGGAATGACATCAACGCAGCCCGGCCAAGGCAAGTGACCGAAGGCACAGAACCCGGAAGGAAGACCGGGTGAAGATGGAAGCGCCCGGGCCCTGCCGGATTGATCACAGCACTGGAGGGCTCAGTCTGACAATTTAAGTGTACCCTAATGTGCTAATATGCTGTGCATACTTGTACATTATGGCATAACCTACTTCAGGGCCTCTAAAAAGTAGTAATGTTAGAAAAGTTTACTACCGCTTTGATATCACAGGAGCCTCTCAAAAATATTTTCAGGGACACTTTTTTTACAAGTGGTATATTTAGAGCAGCTGACATCCCCTATGTTGCTATGTACATCACAATAGTAATTACAAAATTAAATAAGTACTAATAATGGGGCAGAACAAATATGAGGACTGAGATTTCCTTTAGTTGAACTAACAAAAGTGAGCCCATTCTAGAGCTGGTAACAATGAGGATATTCAGTATAATTTTAAAGAACTGTTTTTGTGGGTAAGAGGCATAGGGGAGGAGTATGGATGGTATAAAAGTGGGAAGTATGTGCAGGTGAGGGAGAGGAATGTGGAGGGTCTAACAGTGGGCACTATGTACATAAGAGGAGTGCGGAGGGTATGGCAGAAGGCACTATGTACAGGAGAGGAGTGTGAAGGGTATGACAGTGGGCAGTATGCCCAGCAGAGGAGTGTGGAGGGTATGACAGTGGGCAGTATGTACAGGAGAGGAGTGTGGAGGGTATGACAGTGAGCAATATATACAGGAGAGGAGTGTGGAGGGTATGACAGTGGGCACTATGTACAGGAGAGAAGTGTGGAGAGTAGGACAGTAAGCAGTAATTACAGGAGAGGAGTGTGGAGGGTATTACTGTGGGCACTATGTATAGAAGAGGAGTATGGAAGGTATGACAGTGAGTAGTATGTACAGGAGAGGAGTGTGGATGGTATGACAGTGGGCACTATGTACAGGAGAGGAGTGCGGAGGGTATGGCAGAAGGCACTATGTACAGCAGAGGAGTGTAGAGGGTATTACAGTGGGCACTATGTATAAGAGAAGAGTGTGGAGGGTATGACAGTGAGCAATATATACAGGAGAGGAGTGTGGAGGGTATGACAGTGGGCACTATGTACAGGAGAGAAGTGTGGAGAGTAGGACAGTAAGCAGTAATTACAGGAGAGGAGTGTGGAGGGTATGACTGTGGGCACTATGTATAGGAGAGGAGTATGGAGGGTATGACAGTGAGTAGTATGTACAGGAGAGGAGTATGGAGGGTATGACAGTGAGTAGTATGTACAGGAGAGGAGCGTGGAGGGTATGACAGTGGGCACTATGTATAGGAGAGGAGTATGGAGGGTATGACAGTGAGTAGAATGTACAGGAGAGGAGTGTGTAGGGTATGACAGAGGGCACTATGTATAGGAGAGAAGTGTTGGGGTATGACAGTGGGCACTATGTATAGGAGAGGAGTGTGGAGGGTATGACAGTGAGCAGTATGTACAGGAGAGGAGTGTGGAGGGTACGACAGTGGGCACTATGTATAGGAGAGATGTGTATGACAGCGAGCACTATGTAAAGGAGAGGAGTGTGTAGGATATGACAGCGGGTGCTATGTATAGGAGAAAAGTGTGGAGGGTATGACAGTGAGCAGTATGTATAGGAGAGAAGTGTGGAGGGTATGACAGTGGGCACTATGTATAGGAGAGGAGGATGAAGTAATCTGGGAAGGAAATATGTAAAAAGGTTTGTGGAAGGATGTTTAGGGACTGCGTAGTGGTTAAGCGGGCCATACATGGATTGAAATTACACCAATTAAGCAGAGCCCAGCCATAGTCGATCTATGTATGGGCTAGCTGGTTTTACACAAGTCAACCTATTAAACGACTTGAGTACAACCCGCCTGTCAGGTTTTCCCCAAAACAATCAGTGCTGCCAGCTATAGTTAGCAACACTGATCATTGTATTCACTGGCAGAACACAATAACACTGCGGGAGTGATTCCCGCATTCACAGGTCTGCAGGTGAGACAGGCTGGGTAGAGATACTAGTCAGTGGCTGGGTAGGCACTGGTTAGTATCAGAGCCAGATACACACATGTGAGGTATCATTGTGATCGTTAGAGCGAGAGCAATAATTCTAGCACTAGACCTTCACTGTAACTCTAAACAAGTAACCTTCAAAAAAATTTAAAGCATCGCTTGGTACACAAGAAAAATTGTGCTAATTTTAGTGTTTTTTTTTATGAATGAAACAGTTTCTTTCCCAAAAAAACTTTTGAAAAATTGCTGCGCAAATATCGTGTAACATAAAAAGTTGCAAAGACCACCATTTTATTCCATAGGGTGTCTGCTAAAACAATATATATATAATGCTTGAGGGTTCTGAGTAATTTTCTAGCAAAAAAAAAATGATGATTTTTACATGTAGGAGAGAAGTGTCAGAATTGGCCTGGGTGGCAAGGGGTTAATTACCATAAGTAATATACAAATAATTATTATAAGCACTGAGTTCATCCTCTCAGTCTGCTGCAGAGTGTGTCAGCTTGTATTTAAACTGGCCGCTCTGTATGTAGCTTCTGACCGACTGCGCAAGCAGGCCCATATCTCCGGAACCATAGATGATATCAGCCCCATATTTTAACCAGTGTTGAAGTAGGTATTTAGCTACCTACCCATCAAATGGGGAGTCTCTCTGACTCGCTGAGCTACGACCCTCGAAGTCGATCTTTTTTTTTTTTTTTTTATGTTTTTTTTTTTTTTGGGCCTATCTTGAGAAAGGGGCCTGGAGCTGCAGCTCCAATAGCCCCTATGTTAATCCGGCCCTGGGGACAAATGGGCCCAATATAAATTGAGAAAGGGGCCTGGAGCTGCAGCTCCAATAGCCCCTCCACGCTTTACACTTCATGCCCACAGGCACAATCATTACTTCCCTCTTTCAACCCCTTCACTATATACAAGGTTACGTTCACCCTCTGGCTCTATGCTACACTCTCTAACCCACATCTTCAATCTCTCCCTCTCTTCTGGCATCTTCCCCAACTCTCTAAAACATGCACTTGTCCCATACTTAAAAAGCCCTCACTGGACCCATCCAATCTTAACAACCTATGCCCCATCTCTTTGCTCCCCTTCTTATCCAAACTCCTCAAACATCTGGTCTACAACCGACTGAACGTCCACCTCACTGATAATAGCCTTCTTGATCCCCTTCAGTCTGGATTTCGTCCTCAACACTCCACGGAAACTGCTCTCCCAAAACTAACAAACGGTCTACTAACGGACAAAACCAATCAACACTATTCTGCCCTCCAACTCCTGGACCTCTCTGCTGCCTTTGATACAGTTGACCACCCCCTCCTCCTCAAAAAACTCCATGCCTTTGGTCTCCTTGACTGTACTCTTTGCTGGTTCTCTTCCTACTTATCTAACCGCACCTTTAGCGTTTCTTACAACTCTACTTCCTCCTTTCCTCTTCCTTTCTCAGTTGGGGTCCCCCCAAGGTTCTGTTCTTGGACCATTCCTATTTTCAATCTACCTCCTCTCTGGGTCAGCTGATAGTCTCCCATGGCTTCCAATACCACCTCTACGCTGAAGACACCCAAATCTATTTCTCTACCCCTCAGCTCACTCCCTCTGTCTCCTCACGTATCACTAATTTACTATCAGATATATCAGTCTGGATATCACACCACTTCCTCAAACTCAATCTATTCAAAACCGAACTTATAATTTTTCCTCCCCCATATGCCCCTTCCCCTGATCTCTCTGTGAAAATCGATGGCACAACTATAAGCCCATCCCCACATGCCAAGGTTCTAGGTGTAGTCCTGGACTCTGAACTCTTTTTTAAGCAACACGTCCAATCGCTGTCCAAATCCTGCCACCTCAACCTCCGCAACATCTCCAAAATACGCCCCTTTCTAACCAATGACACAACAAAGCTCTTAATTCACTCGCTGGTCATCTCTCGCCTTGACTACTGCAACTGCCTTTTCATTGGCTCACCTCTACATAGTCTATCACCTCTTCAATACATCATGAATGCTGCTGCCAGACTCACCCACCTTACCAATCGCTCTGTGTCTGCTACCCCTCTCTGTCAATCCCTCCACTGGCTTCCGCTCGGCCATAGAATTAAAATACTAACAATTACGTACAAAGCCATCCACAATTTCGCCCCCAGCTACATCATTAGCTTAGTCTCTAAATACCAACCTACTCGTTCTCTTCGTTCCTCTCAAGACCTCCTGCTCTCTAGCTCCCTCGTCACCTCCTCCCATGCTCTTCTCCAGGACTTTTCCAAAGCCTCTCCAATCCTATGGAATGCCCTACCCCAATCTCTCCACTTATCTCCTACTTTATTAGCTTTTAGGCGATCCCTGAAAACCCTTTTCTTCAGCCTACCCTACCCACACCTAACAACTGTATTTTCATTTTCTCCATCAGCTCATCCCCCACAGTTATTACCTTTTTGTTTCCACTTGACCCTCCCTTCCAGATTGTAAGCTTCAATGAGCAGGGCCCTCTGTTCCCTCCTGTATTGATTTGTATTGTAAGTGTACTGTCTGCCCTCATGTTGTAAAGAGCTGCTTTATAAATCCTCTATATAATATATATATATAAGCTCTATATAAATCCTGTATAATAATAATAATAATTTGGAGTGCGGCCATTACTTTTTTGTTGCATTATAAAGCAATTCTGATAACCACAAGCATGAATCCAAATGGCAGCTGGTATAAAAAGGTGCCACACCCTATTATTAGTTACAATCACAAAACACCTAAGCACTTGGGTTTTTCAGGCACCAGATATCAAATAAATCATAACCAAATATCAACATTCATAATTTTATTTTTACAGAATATAAAAAAGAATTTGTACATAAAATACCAATTTTTAAAAAAGGATTCTGATAATAATTGATATAGGTGTACCCAAAGCAAATATACATCCCTCTCCAAGCTTACTGCATTATAAGTCAAGGTAACCAACTGTTCCGTCCCCAAATGGACCTTATATAATGCTGTGGACAAATAGATTCTTTGGAAAGAGGGAGAATAAAAGAAGGGTCACTGTGACAAACTAGGAGTGCATAGAGAGAGAGAGAGCGAGAGCACACAGAGACAAATCACAAAACACCAGATGTGCAAGGTTTTTATTGGGTAGCTTGGATATACAGGAGGGGGTAGCAAAATGGCACAGCAGGGAGAAATTGTTCACTGCGTAGCAATATGGCACAGCAAGAAGGAATAATCCACAGGGCAGCAATATGGCACAGATCAAGAAAGAGTACACAGGGTAGCATTATGGCACAGCAAGTTCAAATATTAAACAAGGTAGCAATATGGTACAGCAAGGAGAAATAGTCCACAGGGTAGAAATATTATACAGCAAGAGCAAGTCTTGAGGGGCAATATGGTACAACAACCAGTATGTACAGGTGTACAAAGGACAATCCAGAGAGAACAAGCCACAAACAATGGTGATGCAGGACAATAAGCACAGGAGAACAGTCACCAGACATCCATTCACAAGGCAGCAGTCAAAGAAAAATCCCAGGGCATTAGAGAAGACTACTCATACTGGCAGCTTCCGAAGGTCATGCAGTGTTTAACAGCAGGTGAAGGTCATATATGGCTTACTTTACACACAACCCCAGTATTAGAGGTTGATTTTACAAAACAATCCAATATTTCTGATCTACGTTACAGTCACCAATAAGCTCTATGCATTTGCGCCATGTAAAACCCTCAAAGTAAGACCACCGGAGCATACAGGGACACACTGGGTCAACATTTCACAAGTCTTCAACACACACAGCTTCCTAAGATGGAGCAGACTGTTAGGATCTTGGCATATCATGAAGAGGTTCAAACACCATCAACATCAGGGACAAGCAACATGGCTGGGGGTATGTATTGCTCTTGATGAAGCGGCTTTGGCTGCAAAACACATGGAACTAATTGATGACCCTCCTTTTCTTCTCCTTTTTTGAGAAGAATCTATTTGTTCTCAGCATTACATATGGTCCATTCTGGAACAGAGAAGTTAGTTACCTTGAATTATAATTCAATAAATTTGGAGAGGGTATATTTGCTTTGGGTACACCTATATCAATGATTATCAGAATCCTTTTATAGGTGTTTTATATACAATTTATTTTTTATATTATGTAAAAGTAAAATTATGTATGTTAATATATGATTGTGATTTGTTTGATATTAGGCGCCTAAAGCAGCCCATAGATGACTTGATTTTCTTTACATCCACTATGAGGGGGGGGTTCTCAGGGGGACCTTCCCAGCCAGCAGAAGGCGATGATCACTGCTAGCAGCTATAACTGCCAGCAGTAATCACATGTAAAAAAAAAGTCTGACAGGCTGGTTGTACCCAACTCAATCGATGGATTGTCTTGACAATCATCCTTCCCATACAGTAGGTATCGAAAGTTTGGGCACCCCAGGTAAAAATGTGTATTAATGTGCATAACGACCATGGGTTCTTCTAAGCAGTTGTCTAGAAAACTGAAACTGAAAATAGTTGAAGCTCACAAAGCTGGTGAAGGCTATAAGAAGATAGCAAAGCGTTTTCAGATGTCAATATCCTCTGTTCGGAATGTAATTAAGAAATGGCAGTCATCAGGAACAGTGGAAGTTAAAGCAAGATCTGGAAGACCAAGAAAAATATCAGACAGAACAGCTCCCTGATTGTGAGAAAAGCAATTCAAAACCCACGTTTGATTGCACGATCCCTCCAGAAAGATCTGGCAGACACTGGAGTTATGGTACACTATTCCACTATAAAGAGATACTTGTACAAATATGGTCTTCATGGAAGAGTCATCAGAAGAAAACCTCTTCTACATCCTCACCACAAAAATCAGCGTTTGAACTTTGCAAATGAACATATAGACAAGCCTGAGGCATTTTGGAAACAAGTTCTGTGGACCGATGAGGTTAAAATAGAACTTTTTGGCCGGAATGGGCAAAGGTACGTTTGGAGAAGAAGGGGCACAGAATTTAATGAAAAGAACCTCTGTCCAACTGTTAAGCATGGGGGTGGATCAATCATGCTTTGGGGTTGTATTGCAGCCAGTGGCACAGGGAACATTTCACGAGTAGAAGGAAAAATGGATTCAATAAAATGTCAGTAAATTGTTGATGATAACTTGATGCCATCTGTGAAAAAGCTGAAGTTAAAGAGAGGATGGCTTCTACAAATGGATAATGATCCTAAACACACCTCAAAATCCACGGGGGATTACATCAAGAGGCGTAAACTGAAGGTTTTGCCATGGCCTTCACAATCTCCTGACCTCAACATTATTGAAAATCTATGGATAGACCTTAAAAGAGCAGTGCGTGACAGACAGCCCAGAAATCTCAAAGAACTGGAAGACTTTTGTGAGGAAGAATGGGCAAAGATACCTCAAACAAGAATTGAAAGACTCTTGGCTGGCTACAAAAAGCGTTTACAAGCTGTGATACTTGCCAAAGGGGGCAGTACAAGATATTAACTCTGCAGGGTGCCCAAACTTTTTGTTTTCTGAAATTTTGAAAGTGTAAATGATGGAAATAAAATCTAACTTTTTTTGACATATTATAAGAATGTCTAATTTGTAATTTGATGCCATTTGGAGATTTTTCCATCTTTCCTTGGCTTCGTTATGCACATTAATACACATTTTTACCTAGGGTGCCCAAACTTTCGATCCCCACTGTAGATGGATTAAATCCCTGGTAAAACGGCCACACTTTAATCCATGTATGGCCAGCTTTAAAAACCCAATTGCTCGTATTTTGTGATTGTAACTATTAATGGGGTGTAACACCTTTTATACCCCCCACGATTTGGAGTTATGCTTCTGGATTCTGTATCAGAATTGCTTTATAATGGGCTGTGTGGAGGCATAGGTGTGATGGAGGCGACCAGGGTGCAATGGAATCACTGGATGATACTGGATACCCAGGGGTCACTGAATGACACAGCATACCTGAGGTCACTGGAGACAGAGGATGTTCTAGGGTCACTGAAGACAGTGGATGCTTTGGGGTCACTGGGTGACACAGGCAGCTTGCAACACAGAGGTTACTAGAGACACTGGGGTCTCAGAGTTTAGAAAGCACAGAAGTGCAGAGATCCATAGAAACAATGGGGTCAAAGAGTACACAGGAATCAGAGGGTCAGAGGAGTCAGAGGAGTCAGAGGATCTTGAGGTCTCTGAAAATCCTGAATTTCAGGGATTTCTGGAGACAGGGGTTGACAGTATCTGGAGTTCAGGAGAGCAGGGGTCACAGGAGGCACAGAAGTGCAAGGGTCTCTGGAAGCACATGGGTCACAGGCCGTGAAACACAGAAGTGCAGGGGTCACAAGAAGCACTGGGGTGCCAAAGTCTGGAGACTAAGAGGTCACAAGTGGCACAGAATTGCAGGAATGCTGGAGACACTGGGGTCATGGAGTGCACATGATTCAAAGGGTCACAGAAGGCACATGGATACAAGGGTAACTGAAGACTGAAGTGCCTGATGCTGGAAGGGGGTGCAGGTTAGTGTGACACTGTGCTAAATATACATATTGGTAAATGTACATAATTCATATGTATTTGTTTTCAGTTTTTTTTTTTTTTTTTTTTATATTTTAGGGCTTAGAACAAATATTATTTGTACAATATATTGTTTTAATTGTTAAATGTATTATTTGATCCCACTAGAGCAGTGGTTTTCAGCTCAGTAATTGCAGTATTCTAGTCGGCATCTCCCCAAGGTAATACTTAAAATCTGGCCTGTTAGTGGGTCCTGAGGACAGGAGTTGAGAACCACTGCACTAGAGTATCCTATGGAAAATTAAATTAGCAGACTGACATGGTCTCAGGCATAATAAAGTGGCCATGTGTTGAAACAAGCACTTGCATTATGGGGGTGATCAACTGCTAATTTTGTCATTTTTATTAAAAGACTTTCTGAAATAAAAATAAGGTTACATAGTAACACACAGATTATGATTACATAAAGTATAGGTGGGTGGGGAAGAGGTAGGGATGTTAGTCCAGGACTGCTGTAGACAAATCCATTGAGGTTCATATAAAAGCACTAGTGAAAATGTCCAAAAGTAACAGCGTAATGAATTCCAACTGGAATGTTACAAACAACTGCTGGTCGCCACCTGATTTGTGTCAAACAGAAATTTGGACCAATGAGTAATAACCTGAGTAATAACTCAAATCTACAAAGAGGGAACTTTGGGGGTGTTAGATAATATGTTGGGTTGGGGCTATTGAAGTTAAAGACATAGGTAGGGTCAGAGATCTTTGGATTGATGACATGTTGATGAAGGGGGAGTGGGGGTCTGAATTGAATGGGAATGGAAGGTATTTGTTGGACTGTGTAGAGGAGAAGGGGGAAGGAGGGGAGGCCTGGTGGATCAGGTTCTGGGAAAGAAACCACAACAATGATCCACCTCAGACCCCAGTAACCTGTGAGGTAAGAATCCATCATCCATTCTCTAAAGCTGGTCATACATTCTCTAAATTTGGCCAGTTCAACAGGGACTGGCCGAGACTTGATCCATCTACGAACAGGCTGATTGTACCCAAGTCAATTGATGGATGGACAACCAGCCTGTCAGATTTTATACATGTGATTATAGCCAGCGACTATAGCCTGTGGGGGAAGGAAAGAAAATCGAATCATCTATGGGCTGCATTACTGCCAAGTTGCTGAGCTGACCTCTGTCCAAGTAATTCCAGGAACAACCACAGAACTGGGGTTGAATAGATTGTCTTTGACAGTAGTCGTGGGTTATTGGATGGATGCATGAGTCGTTTGTATGTCTATGAGTATTTGAAAAGATGGGGTCCAGGTTTTATGACATTGTGAGAAGTGGTACTAGCTGATGTGGATAAGTTCCTCCATGATGGCTACAGTGTTGATACAAGTAAGCCATTACTTTTTAGTTTGAGGTTGGAGCAATTTCCAATGTCTTGGTAATAAAGAATTTTCAGGATTCAATAAAAGTAATTGCTTTATTATGTATTGCAAATTAACAAAATAATCAGGAGAGCAGCATCTGAACCACATGGGATTCAATAGGATGGACATTTTTGTCCAGTTATTCATTAATCCCTGTTGATGAAAGAGTGTTGAAAATTGATTAACTGGGTCCAGGTCTGAAACAGGGGATTGTTCAGTGGTCTAATTGCATAGATAGACTCATACATAGCCAACCCTAATGGCCAGACATGCATAGATGTGAGAAAACATTACGATGGGCTCCTTTGGTAAATGACCTATAAACATTTCTCCAGCTCTATGTCTGTTATTCAAAAAACATACAACAAACTCTTTATATGAAAAGAGCATAGTAGTACATTTTCGAGGCCATGATCTCTCTACAGCAAATTCATAAACATTTATGATTAAAAGTAAATGAAACATTTGTTCTGACTTTGATGAATATGCCAAAGACACCAAAGGAAATTGTAGGCTTATTGCTAAAATTAACGCTTCCACAAAATGATTATTCTATGAGATTAATCCTGTGTAATTTGTACGGCTGTAATCACCCATTGCTGGGCATTGATCCACATAATTTGTAGATCAAACTGTTAGGTAACCTCAGACAACCTTTTCAATTGGCTGATGCTGATTGGGACAAATGCACACTCACGCATCTATATGCCAATATTTCTCTTTGCTAGCGAAAACTTGCTATCATTAAGTCAAGTTAGCCAGATTATTTTTGGCAAGGAATGAATTCATTTGTTTAACAGTACACTACATGCTAGTCTTTAGAGGAGAACTACAGCCTATATTAGGTAATCCTATTGGTAAATAGGTTTCTAATGAACCTTTAACCCTTTGTTAGGATAGACAGTGTTCAAATTCAGTGTACAACTGATAATTAAGATCTGACTATATAGTACAGACAGGTTATTTATCGCAAACACAGTACTTGAGTTTCCAGGAAATATCATCTAAAAAGGGTAAGCTGCATTTTTTTTATTTTATTTTAAGCTTAGCTATGCAAATGAGGACGTGTGACAAATATAAAGTAGGCATTATTCCAATTTGGCTGCAAAAGTAGAAATACGCTGTAAACGTCAACTCCAGGAAAAAACGATTTTGTAGATATTTGTTTGTAAAAATAACCTGAAATGATAGGTGTCCTAAGTGCAGGGATACTGCTGCATCATGTAAAAATGTGACTTCATGTTTCAGGGCAACAGGACCGTCCCTTTATCAAACCATCTGAAAAAAGGGCCACGCCCCCTCCATTTCCTGTCACCATCACCCAGCCCAGAGACAAATGGGACTCCGTTTGGAGCCGCCGCCATCTTGCCACTTCTTGAAGCTGCTGTTGCCTATGTTCCAGCCTGAAGCCTGAGAGCTGTACTTCCATCAAGAACTCTGCTTCAGCCAGCCGCTAGCCTGCAGAGCTCTGCAGGCTCACAGTGCTCTTATGGAGGTCTATATGGGTTTATGACAACCCTTGATCCACTTTTAATTAGTGAGTGCATTTGGTCTTTTATTCTTTTTAATAAATTGCTACACCTAGATGGAGGCACCCTCTTGTGTTTGTTTTACATATGATTGTGTACTATGGCTTTTTGTAAATAAAACTATTGGCTGTATGTGCTGACCGAATGCTGGTTTTCCAGCAAGACTGTTTGAAAGAAGCCGGTGCATCGAAGAAATGAGCCGAACTGCTCTTGTAAAGAATATTCCATTATTAAATACAACAATATGAAAAAAACATATAACACCCCAACTCCTAAAAAATATTAAAAATCCCATGTAACTCATAAAGGAGCCATCTGAAATGTAAATACCAGTTAAATCGGTGTATAAACCAACACACACATCCAATTAGGAATATTTTTTTACAGTTTTAATAACAGTATGAATTGATTGTACTTGTAAACCCCAAAAGGTTCTCTGCAAGAGCACATACTCTATAAATGTATCACAAATGTATATAAAAGTAATATCAATAGTCTTCACAAGGATAAACAAAACACAAATGTCGATAAAGTGTGCACCTATATACCAAACACAACTATAAACTTAATAACTAATATGTTGAAGATGTTCCCAGTTATGTTTGGTATATAATTAGGTGCAATAATTGCACAATATTGGTTAGGATGTTTATAGTGGTATTTAGGTGATCAGTGCACACCTTTGCTTATCCTTGAGAACATTATTGCTATTACTTTTATACATTTGTGGTAAGTTTAGAGAACCCAGTTTCTCCCCTAGCAGAGCACCTTATATGTTTTACAAGTAGATTCAACTCATAGTGTTATTAAACCTGTAATGAAAATATTCCTAATTGTATGTGTTTGTTGGTTTATACACTGATTTTAACTGGTATTTACATTTCAGAGGACTCCTGTATGAGTTACATGGGATTTGTAATTGTTTTTATAATTTTTTTTTCATATTATTGTATTTAATAATGAAATATTTGTTACAAGAGCAGTGTGGCTGATTTCTTCGATGAGGAGACTGTGGTAGTTTCATATTGTTATTCATAGTGTTATTTTTATCAGCATCACACGCATTTTTATAGGAACATCTGCTTTGCTTTTCTGCGATTGAATAGGTAGGAGACTGACTTGAACAAAGGTGGATTTGCCCTTAACAAATGTTCTTCACTGTCCATATGCACTGGCATGTAGCAATTTATTTATGCTGATGCTCCTATAGTAGTAAAACTTAGCCCATTGCAGAATTGACAATTTTGGGAATATTGCACGGTGTATACTGGACACAGTTGCAGATGGTATGAAACAGGCAGTATGTGCATGAGAATTATGAAGCATATGACAGTGAACAGTTTGTACATAAGAGGAGTGCAGGGTATAAAAGAGGGGGCTGTACAGGAAGGAGATGAGTGTGGAGGTATGAGAGGCAACAGTATGCAAAGGAGAGTGCAGAGGGTAGGACAATGAAAGTGTGTGCAGGAGAGGAGTGCAGAAAGTATGAGAGCAGACAACATACATAAGAGAGGAGTGTAGAGGGTATGAAAGCAGGCAGTGCATGCAGAAGGGGAGTACAGGGGGTCATACTGCAGTCAGTTTGTAGAGGATAGGAGTAACAAATTGTATAAGAGTAGACAGTATGTGCAGGAGAAAAACACAGGGGGTGGATGTAATATGTACAGGTGAGAAGTGTGAGTTCTATGATGACAAGCAGTATGTGCAGGAGAGGAGTGTAGATAGGGTTGCCACCTGTCTGGGATTCACCCGGACAGTCCGATTTTTGCATCCTCTGCCGGGGTTTCTGACTGCCTATCACCCGGACACCAGCCACCAGGGCACCCTCAAAAATTTCTATAACACCCCCAAAAAAGCTTAATCAGAATTTGGGATCTATAATATGTATTATAATGTCACATATCTATACATATATGTAACTGTCTTGATGGAAACAGCCCTAATTACAAAGCATTTCCCGAAGCTCTGCTTCTAGTCCTGGTGTTGTGTCGAATACTGTCCCCCCTGTCAGTGCGCAGGCGCCGTTCATCTTCGGAGACTTTCGGAGTCTCCTTGTCCTCCGTACTACGCAAGCTCTGCGCATGCGCAGTAGGGGGCGGACACTATCCGATGAGGGGACTGTTTTTTTCAGAACACCGCCTACTGGAGCCCTGTTGGGACTGTTCACAGACTGATCTAGTGGAGAGAGCTGTGAGTGTGTGGGCGGGCAGAGGAAGGAGCTGCACAGAGTGTGAGGGGACAGCAGGACAGAGAGGGGAGGAGAGAAGCTGGCTGCCCATTACCAGACTACATATGTAAGTATTCATCCCACAGTATGTTGTGTCTAAAGTATTTATGCATGTTTGTGTGTATCTGAGTGCATGTATGTATCTTAGTGTGTGTGTGTGTGTGTGTATATGTGTGTATATGTTTATAATTGAGCATATGTACAATATATATCTGAGTGTGTATATATGTGTGTATGCATGTTTCTTAGTATATATATCTTAGTGTTTGTTTACAGTATGTGTGTGTATATATATATATATATATATATATCTCAGTATCTGTATGCATTTGAGTGTGTATGCATGTTATTTACTGAACATATTTCTATATCTGAGTATGTAATTTACTAATATATAGAATAGTGTGTTAATTGTTTTTAGGTTTATGTATATATGGGAAGGATTATTAAAGGTTAAGTTCAACTTTTGGAAAAAAAATTTAAATGCCCATTTTTTTGCAGGTAAAAAATATGCAAATATTTTTTTTCTAAGAAATCTGTGAATAAATGGCCCGGTCTTGTGGACGCACACTGTCATGGTGGGGGGTAAGGATGAGCTTGGGCATGTTAGCACACTCCACGTGCAGAGCCCGCCAGGAAGTCGGCACGGCACTGCACTAATCACAGGTAGTGAGACATTTTCCCAATGTGCGGCTGCAGAGAACGGAAAATGTCTCACTGCCTGTGATTAGCGCAGCGCCGTGCCGACTTCCTGGCAGGCTCTGCACGTGGAATGAGCTCATCACTAGTGGGGGGTATTGGGGGAGGGGGTAGATGCTGAACATGTTACATGTTATGCCCTAAATACGGGTTTAACATGTAACTACACAGTGTATTTTTATATCACTGATCGCTGTATAAATGTCACTGGTCCCAAAAAAGTGTCAAAAGCGTCTGATCTGTGCACCACAAAAATCACTAATTACTGCCATTACTAGTAAAAAAATTATAATAATAATAAAAATGCCATAAATCTATCCCCTATTTTGTAGACGCTATAACTTTTACGCAAACCAATCAATATACGCTTATTGCGATTTTATTTACCAAAAATATGTAGCAGAATACATATTGGCCTAAACCGATGAAGAAATTATTTTTTTTTACATTTTTTTGGGATATTTATTATAGCAAAAAGTAAAAAATATTGTTTTTTTTTTTTTCAAAATTTGCGGTCTTTTTTTTTTTATACCGCAAAAAATAAAGACTGCAGAGGTGATCAAATACCACCAACAGAAAGCTATATTTGTGGGAAAAAAGGACATCAATTTTGTTTGGGTATAGCGTGGCATGACCGCGCAATTGTCAGTTAAAGCGAAGCAGTGCCGTATTGCAAAAATTGGCCTGGTCATTAAGGGGGTAAATCCTTCCGGGGCTGAAGTGGTTAAAGCCCCACTACTCTGTTTCAAAAATACAATTTTCACTTATAGGACGATGCCAATGTGAACTTGAAATTGCACTTTATGACATGTCCTCTACCTTACAGCTTTCTATCTAAGCTGTGATGCATATAGATTGGTGCATGGTCAGAGGACGTCCATTTGTGATGCATATAGGTTGGTGCATGGTCAGAGGACGTCCATTTGTGATGCATATAGGTTGGTGCATGGTCAGAAGACGTCCATTTGTGATGCATATAGGTTGGTGCATGGTCAGAGGACATCTATTTGTGATGCATATAGGTTGGTGCATGGTCAGAGGACGTCCACTTGTGATGCATATACGTTGGACATCCATTTGTGCTCTGACCATGCACCAACCAATATGCATGCATCACTGCTTAGGTCTTATATAGTGTAATTTTTTTTTTTTTAGGAAGATTCTCTTCCATCTACCCTTCCATCTATCCATTATGACATTTTTGAACAACTGAAAATAATTTAAAAACTGCTGCATTTAAGTATGTGAATTAAACTAAACAGACGGTGTTACCTCTACTCCATTTAAAGTGATATTCCCCAATCTTTGATGACTATGAAATGTAAGTTGCTTGAGAGTTGTTGACACTGTATAGGCACTTAAATTGTCAAATACACAATCTGTGCTTTCTGTGATCCACCCGACCCCAGTGACTTACAGGCTAGGCGCTGGCCTCATTGCCCCTCGGTATGCTTGAAGGATAATATGCACTGATGTTTTTTACCTTTAACCTTGGTTATTTACCTAATGCCTAACTACCTTCACAAAGAAAGTAACTCCTTTTCCTATTGTCTATGCACCCCTGAAGAAGATTAAAAAAGTAAATTTCGAAAAGTGTTGGGTTTCACTTGAATTTCCTGTTTGGTGATCTCAAATGGAAATATGAGCATACTTTAAAACACCAAAGAATTCTGTAATAACCATTTTAATACTATGTAATGTACTTTTTTATATTTTTTGTAATAGCAATAAAGATTTTGTATAATTTTGTATAATTTTAAGAATCTACTTTAAGTCACAATTCTTTGTGCAAGTTTACTTGTTGCTGTTAAAAGTCCAATACATGAGGGTTTCTCTATACAAATATAAGTAAAGAAGTACAATATACTGTAAATGAATCAGAAATCACACTGGCATAATGTAAAATCCTCAAAAAATCCTTAATTGGTTGAAGTGAATATTTTGTATACTCACAAAAGTGATAAAAAGACATGCTTCTGCTATTTCAATAAGGAACATCTCATCGACCAATGAATGCACTCATCCGTCCATTAGTGCTTGGTTTTAATACCTGCTGACACGTTTTAAAGGCAGAGCCTCTTTATCAGAGCCAACTTAAGTAAATTCCCTGTTGAGTGCTGACATTTTTTTTTAGGAAATACAAAATATTACAACACAAATGAAAACATAAATACAAAACCCAGTGGACACATATGAAAGTAAAACTTTTGTACAGAAAAGAAGGAGAAATTGGCCAAATCAGGGTAAAGCCTCATACACACGATCGGACCATGGACCAACTTTCCCGTGGATTTTTTTCCAAAAGGCGTTGGCCCCAAGTTGGTATTGCATACACATGGCAGGACTTTTTCAGCCAACTTTCACCAAATCACTTGGTTTTTCTGCTCTTTACCGCCACCTTTGGTCAACTTCTGTATTGTTGTCTTATCTTTTGCATTAGTTTGTACAAAAGTCCGTTGGTTTTGTGTACACACGGTCGGACTTTTGTTGGCAGAAATTTGGTCCGTTCGCACAGCCAACAAAAGTCAGATGAAACCTGGAAAAAGTTGGTCCGATGGAGCGTACACACGGTCGGATGTTGGTCCAAAACAGCTTATTTGCATGTTGGTTGTCAAAAAGTCTGATCGTGTGTATGGGCCTTAAGGCAGAGGTACAAGGAACAGAGAACAAGACAGGTCAGAAATGGGGGCCAGAATGGGCAGTAGGTTCAGTAGCACTGAATACAGGTTGCAGGTTCATGGAGTAGCATCTTTAATTAGCAGCAGATAAGCAAAAACAGGCACACAGGTACAATTTTGAGGCACTGTGAGACATCTGATGTGGAGCTAAATAACCCAACAGACAGCATCGGGTTAACACTAATTTCTAGAACCTTATGCTGCTGGGAAATACTCACTGGTGGATATTGAAACCACACCCTTTGTGTCCAGGGAGCACAGTGCCACCAGCAGGTGTTTTAGTTTTTAACAGTAGGAGAGGATTGCAGATAGCATAAACAAAGTGCAGACAAGGTATTTTATAGGTAGAATACCTCAAATAAATGTTAAAAAGGGGTAAGAATGCTGCACAGCATTCACTGGAGAAGTATAAAAATATAGATTGGTGCAAATGGGCATTCTGCATTAGGGCCTTTAGATTAAATGCCATGTTTGGCGCACCGGAATGCATCTGCTCTTAATTGTCCTCAACTGAAATAAATTAAAAAAAAAAAAACGAAATTCTTTAAAAATGCATCAAAATTGCATTGGATTGCATAAAAAAATGTGCACACAGAAACGCATCTGGAACGCAGAACCAGCCCTAAGGCTTGCTTCACAATTGTGCAGGTTGCTGCGGGTGCAGGAATTACACCTGTTCCCCTTACCCACAACCACCCACAGCCAAAAATGTGCTGCTCTTTTACAGATATGTGGGGCTGCCAATCATTCTTGAAAGAACCCTCATGCATCTAAACACACAGTGCAAAAGCACCATGCGTTTTCCCTGCAGCTGCAGATATAATAATAATAATGCAGGGACCTTTTTCCTGCATTTACATAGTAGGTGAGGTTGAAAAAAGACACAAGTCCATCAAGTCCAACCTATGTGTGTGGTACAGCAGGTACAGCAACTCATGTAAGTGAATGGGCTGCTGTGCTTGCGCAAACGCTGGGCCACACCAACCGCACAGGTCTAAACCTAGCCTAATGCCGGAAATAGAACTGTGCTAGTGAATTAGGTAAATCAGATTTTAAGATATTTGATCATCTCCACAGATGAGTAGTAAACGAATCCTGATTTATTGGTATGGTTTATTGTACTTTGTACTCTTGTCTTTTAACTTTTCATTATTTTCCCACATACTAGTATATATAAATGGACACTAGAGGGCAGTCTGCCCTCACTTTTTGGATACTTAATTTGCCAAGTCAGATTTTTGCACTCAGAAAGCCTGTCATTCTTCCATTTGTATAAACATATTACATCCAAGTGTTTAGGATATAAATGACTAGTACGCAGGCTTGCCTGGGAAGAATGTAAACACAGCACTGTGGTCGCAGCAAACTTTTAAAACTGCATTTTAATTTATAGCAGGCCCCAAAGAGACTCCCAGAAAAAAAAAAAAATCTACTACTTCTACTATAAATAATTCTCTTTTCTTCTAAATGTAATCTAGTGTAAATACTGCCTTTTAGAAAACTGGACTGCACAAAATCTTGTGCATCTTAAAAAAAAAACATCTGAATAGAGTTTCAAATCTTTCTTAACAGTTAAATACAGTTTGCTAAGCTAAGTTTTATAGGTTTTAATATTTTTGGGCTGATTTACGAAGCTGGGGGAAAAAAAGGTTGTTTCTACCTATAGTAAGATGTCAGAACATAATTTCTCATCCGCACGGAATAAATAATAGATTGGATCTGTTTGTTTGCCCGCCGCCCTCTCCATTTTTAAAGGTAAGCTATTGATTGTAAGATTGAAAAGGAAAGGTAATTTTTCATAACATTAACCACTTGCCGACCAGCCGCCGCAGTTATACTGCGGCAAGGTGGCTCGGGTGCGCAAATCGACATGCCGGTACGGCGGTTCGTGCACTAGCTTCTGTGGGCACTGATTGGCCCAGCGGGGGAGCCAATCAGCGGGTCCAGCGGACTCGATGTCTGCTGGCTGCCCACGATCATTCCCCGCAGAGACAGAACGGGTATCTCCCGAAGTAAACAAGGCAGATCTCCGTTCTGACAGGGGATTACACTGAGATCTTGTCTTTCTGCTATGCAGGAATACGGATCTCTGTGTTATCCCAGGCAGCCCATCCCCCATACAGATAGTAAACACACCCAGGGAACACAGTTAACCCCTTGATCGCACCTGATGTTAACCCCCTTCCCTGACAGTGTCATTAGTACAATAACAGTGCATATTTTTAGCACTGATCACTGTAATAATGTTACTGGTTCCCAAAAAAGTGTCAAAAATGTCAGTTAGGTGTCTGATCTGTCTGCTGCAATGTCACAGTCCTGCTAAAAATCATTGATCAACGCCATTACTAGTAAAAAAAAATAAAAAATAATAAAAGTTCCATAAATCTATCCCCTATTTTTTAGACACTATAAGTTTTGCGCAAACCAATCAATATACGCTTATTGCGTTTTTTTTTTTCTTTACCAAAAATATGTAGCAGAATACATATTGGCCTAAATTAATGAAGAAATTTGATTTACATTTTTTTTATTGGGTATAGTTTTTTTTCAAAATTGACAGTCTTTTTTTGTTGATAGCGCAAAAAATAAAAACTGCAGAGGTGATCAAATACCAGAAAAAGAAAGCTCTATTCGAGGGAAAAAAAGGACATCATTTTTTTTTGGGTACAGCGTTTTACGCAATTGTCAGCTGAAATAACGCAGGGCCGTATCGCAACAAATGGCCTGGTCATTAAGGGGGGGTTAAACCTTCCGGGGCTAAAGTGGTTAAATTACAATATGACTTGTGTTAAAAATGTATATGCTCTATATATTTTTGTGCTATTTTTTCCCTAAAATAAACATTCCCCAGTAAACTATTTGTTAAAATCCTTATCTCATATATAGGTATAGGTATACCTGGTTTTAAGGCCTATCAGCACCTACCCAGTATGTCCTGAGGAAGCTATTGAATTGTGAAATGCGTTGACAAGCAAGCATGGAGGAGCTTATGGACCTAACCCCCTGATATTTACAGACACTGCTTATTTTAATCTATCTTGGACTTTTTCATCTACTTAGTGAAAGGATTTATACCTCCATGTCTGTTTTATTTGGTATCTGTTGACCTTCTCAATTAATAATGTTTTATTGTCTTTTATATGTAATTTTAATATTTTTTGTAATAAAGATACATTTTTTTTATAATCATCGCCTCATGATGTGCCCACAAAGTCCGCTTTTTTTTTTTTTTAGAGACTTTTACTCTTTCAATCCTTCTATATACCTCTTGGATGCTGGCATAGTGGGGGTCCTCCCTTTTCTTCCAACTTTCAAAGCTGCTAACTCCTGCTCTCTCATTGATTATTTCCAGAACTTCTGGTCTTCACAGGAAAGAGTTAAAGTGACCCTAAACCCTGGTTTGAAAAAAAAAAAAAAAAGGCTCTTGTTTTTCTAATGCGGCGTACACATGGTCGGAATTTCCGATGGAAACAGTCCGATGGGAGCTTTTCATTGGATTTTCGTGTATGCCCAACGGTCTTTTTCTGTCGGAATTTCCGACGGACTTTGAATTGAGAACCTGTTGTCAATTTTTCCGACGGAAAACCTTTCTATCGGATTTTCCGATCGTGTGTATGCAATTCCGACACGCAAAATTCCGACGCATGCTCGGAAACAATTCGACGCATGCTCGGAAGCATTAAACTTCTCTTTTATAGTGCTGTCGAACGTGTTTTATGCCGCTGTGTTATTGAACGTCGGAATTTGGTGTGATCGTGTGTAGGCAACACAGCTTGAGCGGAATTCCGACGGAAAAACCGTCAGAGTTTTTTCCGACGAGAATTCCGATCGTGTGTATGCGGCATTACTCACAAAAGTACCTTCTATTGCATCCAGCCTCCTCCAAATATCCAAGCTTTTTTTATGCTGCTGTGATCTGACTTCCTATTAGAGGATGGCAACTTTTGTTCCCCGTGGTCTCACTGTATGTGGGAATGTAGCCACCCTCTCTTGCTCACACATGAGATGGACTATGGAGTATGTAATGTGTAGTTTGCATAGAACAGTGCACATAAACGCAACTAATGCACACTGCTTGTTCCAAACAAGTGGAAGTGACGGGAAAAAGGGGGTTTGGCTGCTCGTGGAGGATGGTACAAAGAGGCAGAAATTCAGGGCTCAAGTCCTGCGGGAACGCATGGGAACGGAGTTCCTGTACTTTTTCCACAACAGGAACTCAGTTCCCGTTAGCAGCCGTGTCCTGCAAGACTTTGAAGTATGCGAGCTGTGTGGCAGGTGCTACACCAGCAGCTGCCGACACAGCTCACAATAGTAAGTGCCGCACACCTGACCATTCAGGCATTGCCAGTAGGGGGCCCCATGACAGCTTCTGCTTCGATCTACCTGTCAATCACAGCTAGCTGACAGGTAGATCAGGTCCCTGCTGCTAAGAGATTGTATTTAGTCAGACCTCTCCCCAATAAAGATCAGAAAATGATGTTCACATTTGCATGGAAGCACAATTGAATGAATGCTGATTATTCAGAGAATTACCGTATTTATATTTATTGAGGATTGTTTTTTTTTTATGTACTAACAGTTAAGCTTCATACACACAATACGAAAATTGGATGAAAAATACCACTTTTGAAGCGTTGCGTGCATATGAGCGTATCATTTTTTTTTTGGCCGGCGAGTGGATCTTGGGTGGGAGTTCCCACACTTTTTTCCCCAGGACTTGACCCCTGCAGAAATTCAGTAAGAAATGATTTAATAGGAAGTAGATTACATTGCCACTAAGTAACGGATGTGTATGGATTACTTTAGGATAATAAGGATATTGTTTAATGTCGCTTTAACAGTGGACAGTGCAGTCCCTAGCCAGTCTGTTAGTTTGGAGAAGAGAGGAGGGAGGAAGAGGAAGGAGCAGGGGAGTGCCTTGTCACCCTAGGCTATGGGGCTTTGTGTTTCTATTGATTCACACAGTGTAGGGAGACAGAACTCTAGTCCCTGTATTCAAGGGTGGCTCCATAGGATGCTTTAAAAGAAAGGAACAACCCTGAAACAGGGAAACCTGGGGCAGCAGTCATGGCACCATCTTAAACAGGAACATAGGTAAAGGATCAAAAGATAAAGAAGTTGCATACTCATCCGGTAATTTAATTAGCTGCTGAAAGTGCTAAAACTAAGGATTTCATTTCATTTTAATGTATAAAATAAATTTTTCCAGGTATATGTGAGTATATTAGTAAGTAATCCTTTTAAGCAGAAATCTAGCAACGTGAATAAATACAAGTAAAAAGTTCTATATGAAGCAGCATTGTAGATAACTTGTTAACACGTGTGCCTCGTTGCTATGTATCCTGGCTGTAAATCAATTTCTGCATGCTGTTTGTGTGGTTTCCTCCAACAATCCAAAGACATATCCCAAATGGCCCTCTGTGTTTACAAGTGTGGTGATGGCTTAGATTGTGAACCTCTGTTGAGAACAGAACCTGGTGTGAAGGGTTATATGTACGTAATAAAGTGCTGTGCAACATGTCACTTCTACATTGTTACAAAACAAGTACATTGTTTTTTTTTCCCTTAAAATACAAACAATTTGAGTTAGTATTGTAATTCACACTCTGGGCATAATGATTATGTACTAAACCATTGCAGCAACCTGTGAGATGTGCTTACCAGTACCACCAACCTGCTCATTGGACTATGAATGATTCCCACCAAACTGTTGTTCCTTTGCTCCTCTCCTGTGTCTTCCATATTCAGGACAGATTTGAACTTGACAGCCTGACACTACTTTACTACCACTCTGATTCTGAATATTGATGTCCAGGGGTCTGGGGCATAAAATACAAAGAAAGTTTTTATGTAGCCATTAAAGAATTGCTTAAACCTTTTTTGGTTAGAGTAGGGTTAGAATTTTATTGCGATCTATATTTTTGCTTGGAAGAATTACTAAAAAATTTTTCTTTGTGACCATTTTTTCCTTGTGACCATGACTATTGGCCTAAAAGAGCAGGAAAATCCAACATTTTGAGCTGTCCCCAGAATAGGAAATGAAGAGAACGCTTTCAGTGGTGACCACTGTGAGAATTTACCTCACTTTGAAAATATATCCTCCCACTTCTTGTGTGTCTATGGGACAGAAAAAGAAGGAAAATCTTACCAATGGGACACAGATGGAAAAATAAAAAAAAACCCACAAATGGCTTTAGGGAACAAATTGTAAATACTTTTTAATATGTGATTTTCAATGAATACATACTGGTCTAACGAGAGTTTTTTTTTTTTTTTTTTTTTAAAGTTCAATTTTGGATATTTTGAATAGTTGTAATGCTATAAAAAGTTTAAAGTAATATTAAAGGCAATAAATAAAAAATAATTAACTAACATGTTATACTTACCTGCTCTGTGCAGCGGTTTTGCACAGAGCAGCCCCCCGATCCTCCTCTTCTATGATCCCCGCCAGCGCTTCTGGCTCCTACCTCCTGCCGAGGTAGGGGCCAGAGCAAGCAGCTTGCCATGGGGGCACCCAAGCTGGCGCAGTCCGACCTGCTGCTCTGCGTGTCTATTCACTTGATTGCTGGTGTTTTTTTTACCTTCATGCATAGAATGCATAAAGGTAAAAAAACTTGATGTTTTATAACCACTTTAATGACACTGAAAGAAAACATGGCATAACTAAGCGCCGCAGCCTAGCATAGGGAAACAACTTTTTCTGTAACACACTATTTTCGTACTTAACGAAAACTTTCCTGATGGTTGTTTTTTTTATCTTTCCTAATTTAAATTAGCCAAACTTTTTTGTATAGAGAAAGGTTAGACCTTCCTCATGTATTTATCGCTTTCTGTGTCTCTGCTGGGGAGGTTTACCCTCTCAATTTGTGCTGGGGAACACTGACACCCAGACAGCAAGTAGCGTATGATGGGCACCGTCTGCATATGATGGGCACAGAGGCTGCATAGGATGGGCACTGTCTGCATATGATGGGCACAGAGGCTAGATCTGATAGGCACAGGCTACATATGATGGGCACAGAGGCTACATATGATGGGCACAGGCTGCATATGATGGGCACAGAGGCTGCATATGATGGGCACAGAGGCTACATATGATGGGCACACAGGCTGCATATGATGGGCACACATGCTGCATGTGATGGGCACACAAGCTACATATGATAGGCACACAGGCTACATACAATGGGCACATAGGCTACATATGATGGGCACACAGGCTGCATATGATGGGCACACAGGCTGCATATGATGGGCACAGAGGCTGCATATGAGGGGCACAGGCTGCATATGATGGGCACAGGGGCTACATATGATGGGCACAGGCTGCATATGATGGACACAGAGGCTGCATATGATGGGCACAAGCTGCATATGATGGGCACAGAGGCTACATATGATGGGCACAAGCTGCATATGATGGGCACAGAGGATGCATATGATGGGCACTGTCTGCATATGATGGGCACAGAGGCTGCATAAGATGGGCACAAGCTGTAAATGATGGGCACAGAGGCTAGATGTGATGGGCACAGGCTGCATGTGATGGGCACAGAGGCTACATATGATGGGCACAGGCTGCATATGATGGGCACAGAGGCTGCATATGATGGGCACACAGGCTACATATGATGGGCACACAGGCTACTTATGATGGGCACAGAGGGTGCATATGATGGGCACAAGCTGCATATGATGGACACAGAGGATGCATATAATAGGCACCAGCTGCATATGATGGGCACAGAGGCTACATATGATGGGCACAGACTGCATATGATGGTAACAGAGGCTGCATATGATGGGCACAAGCTGCATATGATGGGCACAGAGGCTGCATATGATGGGCTCCATCTGCATATGATGGGTACAGAGGCTGCATATGATGGGCACAAGATGCATATGATGGGCACAGAGGTTGCATATGATGGGTACAGCTGCATATGATGGGCACAAGCTGCATATGATGGGCACAGAGGCTGCATATGATGGGCACAGAGGCTGATTGATGGGCACAGAGGCTGCATATGATGGGCACAGAGGCTGAATATGATGGGCACAGAGGCTGAATATGATGGGCACAGAAGCTGCATATGATGGGCACAGGCGCTTCCTTTTATGGGGCACAGTGGCTGCATTTTATGGGCACAGTGGCTTCATTTGATGGGCACAGTGGTTGCAATTGATGGCACAGCGGCTGCATTTGATAGCACAGTGGCTGCATTTGATAGCACAGTGGCTGCATTTGATAGCACATGGCTGTATTTGATGGGCACAGTGGCTGCATTTGATAGCACAGTGGCTGCATTTGATGGGCACAGTGGCTGCATTTGATGGGCACAGTGGCTGCATTTGATGCCACAGTTGCTGCATTTTATGGGCACAGTGGCTGCAATTGATGGCACAGTGAGGCTGCAATTGATTTTTTTCTTCAGTTTGTTTGCGCCCCACCAAAAAAAATTTGAGCACCAGCCGCCACTGATAGAAACCAACCAGCTTCTAGGTATTTTGTCAAAGCTAAATTGAACAGGCTGAACTTAGAACCTTGCACAGCTACACCAGATTATGCACTCTCCAGTTTTAGTAAATTAACCCCTATGGAGTTTATTTACTAAAGCTGGAGAGTGCAAAATCAGGCTCACTTCTGCATAGAATCCAATCAGCTTCCAGGTTTTATTGCCAAAGCTTAATTGAACATGCTGAGGTTAGAGGCTGATTGGTTTCTATGCAGAAATTAGCCAGATTTTTCAATCTCCCGCTTTAGTAAATAAACCCCTGTGTGTCTATGGGACAGAAAATGAAGGAAAACATCCTTTTGCTTTCCTTTTACTCGTTTTTTTTTATTTTTTTAAATAAAGGCAAATAGGCTGTTCACTATTCAGTTAGCTCATTAAACAAGGGGAAAATCCACTTTGCAATGAATATACAATCACATTCAAGGTAAAAACAAAACTCCCAACTATTTTCACTTATATAATGGGAGTCAGCAGACCTTTGCCTCATTCAATAAGCGAAAAGGGAAAATGTCCTTCAGCATCAACTGGTTGTTTGGAGTATAGGATCATATTTTATGCATAATCTAAGACGTTCCTCCCATTCCAGCAAAACCATATACTGTATATATAAATACATAATTGTTAGTGCACCTTTGCACAACTACTCTATAACCAAAAGTCAAACTTCTTCAAACTATGGCCTGTTTTGCAGAATTACAAACCTCAAATGACTTTGTAGCTGAGGAGATACTCTGGGTTTCTTTAGAATTGGTAAAACTTTGCTAGGCATACAGGTGTGATATCAGAAAGCTGGCCAGGGTGACCAGAGGCCCTGAAGGCAATAAATCTACTCATAGATGGGGGGGATCTGTGACTAGCAACCACATGATCCCAAAGACTTTTTCTGTGTAACCAGACCAGCGAGTTTATCTAGAATGGAGACTTCAGAGGATGGGGGTTATTGATACAGCACCAGATCTGTTTTTATCTTTGCACATTTATTTCTTCATTTGTGGCCTCAAATTGCTCCCTAGTGGGGCCCTCTTCCATCCCCGGACACCATAGCATCCAGCCATCTGCTGCTAAAGCTATTGCTACACAACTGTTGCTAACTATTCCCTATCCAAAACTAAAAAAAAAAATTGAAATTCAGTTTAATGAATGACCACAATTATAAATGTTCTGATAGTGTTGTCTGTACTCTATGCACTTTTTTTTTTTTTTTTTTAAATCTTTGTTTATAGTTTTAAAATGCATACATAAATATTACTTTGTGAACATGAGTGAAAAAAACAATACACAGAAGCATTTGACATTTTTTCCCCATCCCCCCCTTCCTCCCCCAGTCCCTGCCTTGCTAAACGCATTTATGGGTGCAACCCCTTGATTACGTGTGTATCGCGTCTATAATCTCTATCTCATTATTTCTTCAGCGAATCTCCATGAGTCTTTAAAGATTTCCCAGCTCCCCCATTTCCCCAGTCCTTCCTCAGCTCTATCTCTTCCTGTCTCTTGAACTTCGGGGCTTACTATTTTTTGCTGAAGGTTTACTCTGATTATCCATTCTCCTATACGCGGACTCTCTAGATTGCGCCAGTGCCCTGCAATAAGGTTTTTTGCTTCATTTAGGAGTATCGGAATTACTGAGGACTTATACTGTCTCATGGGTATATCAGACCCATGGAACAGCACGGTCCAGGGGTCCTCTGGTATAGTTTTCCCTGTGATTGTTTTAATTAAGTCCAAGATTTGTTTCCAGAATTTTTTGATCTTGGGGCATTCCCACCAGATATGGGCCATCGTTCCTAAGCTCCCACAACCTCGCCAGCATTCCGAAGATTTGTCTTTTTGGAACCTACTGAGCTTCAAGGGGGTTAAGTACCAACCTGAGATGCATTTATAATTGACTTTGAGTGTTTTCGTGTTAAACCCTGAGCGGTGCATTAAGTGAAAAATTCTATTAATTCTATCTTTACTACATGGGGTTCCCAATTCCCCTTCCCATCTTTTGACGCCTGGAGGGACCCAGTCAGTTTCTTCCTGAGTCAGCATCTTATAAATGCGTGCTATATTGTTTCTAGTTGAGGTTCGCAGACAAATTTTCTCCAGGACTGTGTAATCCTCTCCGTATCGGATTGGCTGTGGGAGACTGTCTACGAAATGTTTGAGCTGCGAGTACCTCCACGCGTCAATTGTCATGAGATCTCTGTTAATTTTTAAGTCGTGAAAAGTGTCTATCTTACCTAGCTTAATGATATCCCGTAACTGTGCCTCCCCATTTTTAATCCAATTACCCCATATTTTACTTCTGCCCGGTGTGAAAAAAATATTATCTTTTAAATATATTAGGGGCGAGTTATAAACCCATTTATTTTTCTTGTGTAATCTGTCCCATTCTCTTAGTGTAACCCGTGTGATTTCGTGTGTCCCTTCCCCCAATTCCCTATATTTTGGGGGATTCCAAATAATGTGACCCAGTTGCGTGTTGCTTTGTGCGTTCTCGATATTTACCCATCTCTTGTTTCTTCCCCCTTTTATCCATTCCGCTGCTCTAGAGATTACTATGGCTCTAAAATAATTCTCAAAGTCGGGGCTAGCTAGCCCTCCCTGATGTTTGCCTTTGGATAATGTATTTCTGGATATGCGAGGTTTCTTATTAGACCATATAAATTTGGAGATGATTCTGTTTAGAGTTCTGAAGAAGGCTTGAGGTACTGAAAGTGGAAGCATCTGCACTGCACTGTACTCTCTGCACTTAATCAAATTGCTGAATAGATAAAGAGAAAAACAGGCAGCATTGCCTGTGCATCTGGTATTTTGCAAAACAAGTTAATGTATTTTTAGGCTATATTTATCAAGTTTTCTTTTTACTCTTTTCTGCGAATCTGTCTCCAAATATTTATATGTTGATTTCATAGCATTATCAGACGAATAATCATTTTTTTCTTCTTTTTTTTTTTTAGCATGCTAGTCTCATATCGAAAGTGAAGAGGTTACTAAAGTCCCGAAAATTCACGTACGACAGAATAAAAATTCAGAAGTGATGTATTGTATTGTACTTTCGGATAAAAACTGTATTGATTAAACGAAAATCGTATGATCTGGTATCATACGAGAACATTTTTCGTGCTTGTCCCTTCGGATAATTTCAGATAAACTGTCGTGATCAACTCTCGAAAGCTGTGTACTAAAGATCAGATTATTGTAAAATCGCTTTGAAAACGGTATTGTTCTTACGATTTTCTGTATGGAGCTTAAGTCTCCCTCTACTCAGGAAGTGGTTTAGAAAATCTTTCCTTCTTTTTGCAAATCTGCTAAATCTGACATATATGATATTGTAAGGTTGTCTACACTCTTTCAGGTAGTTGCTTTCACCTTTATTTTCCAATTGTATGTTCCTTTTGTGAGCATAGAAAGGCTCTACCAGATTACTGTACACAGCAACATGCAACATTGTGCAACATTAGTGATAAATCTGCATTAAAGAGGGAAATGTGTCCCACGTCACAGCATCATTACATTTCTTTACTTTATAAAGAACGTATATTTTTCATAATAGTGGTATATAGTGGTTTATTCTAAACAAATAATCCAGTTTGATGATGTTTCTGTATAATTTCCAATTTACCTAATTTAATCAAGTCAGCAGCAGAACATTCCTTTAAGCTCATTCCAAATAGTTAATTTTTGTTTGCATAGTCGGTTACTGCACGCTGACAAATTTCACCATAATGACCACTCTTTTCTTACCTTCAAAGATTTAAAATTAGGATTGTGTACACACAGCATACTTCAACAATGCTAACATGTACACAGACTCTGGAAATAGTAACAGACTGCGGTGTATTGTCTCATGTGAACCATGAAGAATTGTATGTTAGGTCTTATATATCTGTAATAGTACTATAGATAAGTGTAAAACTATTCATGAAACACAAATAAACGACATTTTCAAAATACCAAAAAAATCCATAGTAGGATTCCCTAATTTAAATACAAATTTTATTGCAATAAGAAGATGTAACAACTTTCACAACCTGCAATATCACATATATATATATATATATATATATATATATATATATATATATATATATATATATATATATATTTATATATTGATATATCATACAGTATATATGTATATCAAAATACTTATTAATGTGATTTATATATTTTTTTGGTTAAAGCAAGCCTTACATTTTAGGTTCATTGGTGCTTTTAATATTGCATGCCATATCCTTCCTTTTGCCTAAAAATATGAATGATATTTTTATTAAAATAGCAGTTTTGCTATAACATAGCCAAAGTTATAGCTGGAATAAGTTAGTTTTAAGAATAAGATCATGGCATCTAAGGTAATTTATAAAATAAAATAACCTACAAAATAAAATGGGATGCTGATTGGGCTTTCCTGTTTATAGAAATGTAACTTAAGCTCTTTTCTGCCGGTGTTTATTTAACGTAGCTTGACTTTCCTTAAAGGGCCAGTTGGTATACATTAGAAGATGGCAATGTAAAAGATACTGATGATATTCACAAAAATAATATCATTTTTTTCAATACTAGTAAAATATAATGGGACTGATTATTAAATTAGTACATGTTTTACTTAGCTCAGCGAACCTATTTAGTTAAATTATAAAATGGTGTGAAAACATAGTAACTCATAGACAGGGATGTTCAAAGTAAAAAATGTACTTCTTCTGTAAAGCACCCTCAATGTTTAAAGCTTTAAAGACAGATATAAAAAAAAAACATAAATTAATTCAGCTGTGTATTCATTAATACCTCTTTAAATGTATTGTTTCTAAATGCAAGCAGTGTAAGTACCTGAATTTGACCTGGTAGACTAAAGCTAGCCATAGACGAATCAAATCTCGGCAGGGATCAGCAGTTGGTTTGGCAAGGAACAGTCGAGATTCAATCCATCTATGAGCTGGCTGGTTGTAATGAAATTGAACTATCAATCTACTTCAGTAAACCAGCCTGTTGGGTTTTTTAATGTGATCACTGCCGGCGGTGATCATTGGGTTCTACCTGCAAGCAAGGCTCCCTGCTGGCAAAACACAATAGCGCTGAGGGAGTGATTCCCATATAAGCACTGACTGTGTTGATGGGGATATTGAGCAATTTTCTTGTCCTTCCACCTGTGTTGGAGGGAATTTTCTTTCTTATCTATAGGCAGCCCATACATTAGTCATTTTTTGTTCATCCAACCAGTAGGTTGAATGAAAAAAAATGATATGATTTCCCCATCCACACACTTGAGGTGGATGGGGGAATCCTCCCTGCCGAGCTATTGTGTTCTGATGGGGGGGAGATTTCACCATTGTGCCAGCAATAACTGACGGTGCTGATTGTGCAGAAATTTTCGAAGAGACTGGTTGTACAGATGTCAATTGGTAGATTGAGATCTATATAACCAGCCTGCCCATACATGGATCATATTTTGTCCGGTCCCTACTGAACTGGCCTGATTTCGATCCATGTATGTCTGCCTTTAGTCCTGAGGACATCAATTATTAAGGGATTTAATCTTCTGTTCATTGCAGTCACTTGGTCAAAGCTAAACTTCAGAAATATATAAAAGGCAAAATTAATGCAAATCATTAATGCACCATGAAGGGCCGGTTCACACTGCTGCGATGCAGGAACCCTGTGAATACACTGCGGGTTCCCGCATCGCATGTCTCCCGGCTGCAGTTCACACTGCCCTATGCAAACTGCTGGGAGTGTCAATTAAAAGTTAATGACACCCCCAAATCAGTTTGCAGATCGCATTGCGATCTGCAAACTCAGACAGGAATCGGATCGCATGGATGTGAACACCCATGCAATACGATTCTGCTGCAGACCAAAAAAAGAGTCCTGTGTGAGTTTGATCCGAATGCGATGCAAATTCAGCCATACTATCTGTATGGACGAAATTACATCGCACAGACATCGCATGTGATTTGCACTGCAGTGCAGTGCTAATCACATTCGATCTCGGACAACGCTGCAGTGTGAACCTAAATATATGTTTTAGACAAATAGTGTAAGTACCTGAATTTGACTTGGAGTCAGCCTCTTGTAATTCCTGTACAACAGAACTCAAAGAGGGGGAGAGAAAAACAGCACAAGGGGCAAATTAGGAATGACAGAAAGATGAATTATTTGGCCTGTTGCTTTTCTTTTACCCTGTTCACTCACATGGAACAGAAAACTGCAGCAGAGAAATATCAGGTCTTCTCTTCTCTCCTGCAGGGCAGTTCTGTTTGACAGAGCTGTGTAAATTGCAAAACTGGATGGGCAGAAATACAAATCATTTGGCAGGTAAAACAGCTCTCTATACATTTAATTTGTGTGTTTAGCTTTTTTTTTGCCTGAAGTTCAACTTTAAATGGAAATATAATAATAATAATTATGGTTTGGGGTAAATCTTAATGTAGTTAAAGGAAGGTAGTGGTGCGCAATCAGTTAAACTAGACTAAAAGGGTATAAAAGATCAGGTATCGAGATAAAACCAGTGGCTATAAGCATAGCAGGTAATAAAGGTAATGCCTAGGTAAAGTGCATCAAAGAAAGTGACGGTGCATCCAGTTAGCATATAATGGTGTACCAGTGGTCAAAAGGATAAAAATCCTGAATAAATGTATCATAAATAAATGCATAAAAACATCAATACATTGCTAAAATAAATAAGTGTCGCATAAATTAAGTGAAAATCAATAAAGTGAGTGTCAAATAGTGGCTATATGGTAGTGGTCTCAAATGTGTACCACATAAAATACGTAGCTGAGTTGATCCAGTAAAAGTAAATAAAAATAGGAAAAAAGATGCAATGAATAAAATAGCAATCAATGAGATCCAAGTGACTATATAGTAGTGGTCTCAAGTGAATACCACATATAGATCCGTGACTGAAGGGAAAAAGGTGATCCAATAAAATATATAAATACAAAAATAAATATAGCGAGTGAATTCAATAAAATAGATTGCAGCAAGTAAAATCCAATAAAAAGTCCATATAAATCATAAGTGCAGCAAATGTTCATTAATCCAGGTGCAGCGCAAGTGTTGAGGTGGTGAATTCTGGTGTACAGTGTTTATCTGTGACTGTCCTGTGCAGTTATCCAGGTTCCATGCAATCCTAGTGGGGGTGATGTAGATGGCCCGTACCTTACAGCTGTAAGGTTACAGCATGGATGTATGTGTCTTTGTGGTCCTTAGTGACCGTCCTCCTATGGATCCCAACTGAGTGTCCCAGGTCGTATATCGAGTATCCTATTGGTATTTCCTTTTCCCCACTAGGATTGCATGGAACCTGGGTAAGTATTCACATCGCTTCACTTTTCCCATATTTTGTTATGTTACAGCCTATTTCCAAAATGAATTAAATTCATTATTTTCCTCAAAATTCTACAAACCATAACCCCTTAATGACAACATAAAAGAAGTTTGTTTGAAATCTTTGCAAATTTATTAAAAATAAAACACAAAAAAAATCACATGTACATAAGTATTTACAGCCTTTGCTCAATACTATGATGAAGCACCTTTGGCACCAATTACAGCCTCAAGTCTTTTTGAGTGCGATGCTGCAAGCTTGGCACACCTATTTCTGGGCAGTTTTTCCCATTCTTCTTTGCAGGACCTCTCAAGCTCCATCAGGTTGGATGGGGAGCATTGGTGCACAGCCAATATCAGATCTCTCCAGAGTTGTTCAATCAGGTTCAAGTCTGGCCTCTAGCTGGGCCACTCAAGGACATTCACAGAGTTGTCCTGTAGCCACTCCTTTGTCATCTTGACTGTGTGCTTAGGGTTGTTGTCCTGTTGGAATGTGAACCTTTGCCCCAGTCTGAGGTCCAGGGCGCTCTGGAGCAGGTTTTCATCAAGGATGACTCTGTACATTTCTGCATCCATCATTCCTTCGAGCCGGACTAGTCTCCCAGTTCCTGCCGCTGAAAAATATCCCCACAGCATGATACTGCCACCACCATGCTTCACTGTAGGGATGGTATTGGCCAGGTGATGAGCAGCGCCTGGTTTCCTCCAAACATGATGCTTGCCATTCAGGCCAAAGAGTTCAATCTTTGTTTCATCAGACCAGAGAGTTTTGTTTCTCATGGTCTGAGAGTCCTTCAGGTGCCTTTTGGGAAACTCCAGGTGGGCTGTCATGTGCCTTTCACTGAGGAGTGGCTTCCGTCTGGCCACTCTACCATACATGCCTGATTGGTGGAGTGCTGCAGAGATGGTTGTTCTTCTGGAAGTTTCTCCTCTCTCCACAGAGAAATGCTGGAGCTCTGTCCGAGTGACCACCGGGTTCTTGGTCACCTCCCTGACTAAGACCCTTCTCCCCTGATCACTCAGTTTGACCGGGCGGGCCGCTCTAGGAAGAGTCCTGGTGGTTCCAAACTTCTGCCATTTACGGATGATGGAGGCCACGGTGCTCATTGAGGCCTTCAATGCTGCAGAAATATTTCTGTGCCTTGATACAATCCTATCTACAGACAATTCCTTGGACTTCATGGCTTGGTTTGTGCTCTGACATGCTCTGTTAACTGTGGGACCTTATATAGACAGGTGTGTACCTTTCCAAATCATGTCCAATCAACTGAATTTACCACAGGTGGACTCCAATCATGTTGTAGAAACATCTCAAGGATGACCAGTGGAAAGAGGATGCACCTGTGCTCAATTTTGAGTTTCAAGGCAAAGGCTGTGAATACTTATGTAATGTGATGTTTTCATTTATTTTTACTAAATTTGCAAAGATTTCAAACAAACTTCTTTCACGTTGTCATTATGGGGTATTGTTTTTAGAATTTTGAGTAGAATAATTAATTCAATCCATTTTGGACTAAGGCTTAACATAACAAAATGTGGAAAAATTAAAGCATTGTGAATACTTTCCAGATGCACTGTATATTTTTCTTTTTATGTATGCAATACATGTTTTACAAATAAGATAATCTTATGATAAAGGATTCCCAGAGATTTATGTTAGCTTATGAGACAGTAGAGTAGGGCTTCTTGCTTTGAGGTGCAATTTTTCTAATGGGAACTTCAATCTGAAGACAATAAGACTCCTCACAGTGATGAGTTACTGCTGCTGAGTCAATGAGCTCTGTAAACAGAAGACTTTTTTTCTTCAAAAAGCAAGCCTTTAAAATGGCAAAAGAAACCTGAAACTGGAACTATGGGCAAAAAAAAAAAAATACATATATTATGCAGTCTGTCAGTAGCATTAACACAGCAGCTTTAGAACCTTGTGGACAGGGTGGTCTTAGATGGATTTATAGTTTTAGATAGACTTTAAGTAAGATACAGACAAATAGAATTGTATCTCCAGATTTGGTACAAGTTGGCCGTTAAGTCATGCTCCCACTCCCCTGAATGCAACCCACCTGGAAAAATACCTGTTCTTGATTCAACAAACTTCACTTTGCTGCCTCGTCCTGAGCTGTGCGGCTTTGCTTCAAAATGCATCCCCACCAGGTCCTCTTCATCCTGTATTTACACTCTATGGTCCCATTCATTCCTATGGGGTGCCGTACTTATGGTGGCCTCCAGTGGTCCTGCTTAAATATAACTCTCCTCGTAAAATTAAAGTATACATTGACTTTCCAGAGTGAATATTCCATTTCATAAGTAAATGGTCACTTAAATAGTTCAACCCCAATGTCCGTTAGAATATATATCTATTTCTATTTTTTTTTTAGTTATACTTTAGATATATATGGGTATGTGGACAAGCATATTTGCTTCCTGCTTCCCAGTGCTTCCCAACGCTTGATAACGCTTTATTTTTCTATTGTATCAGGGAAAGCCTATGAGTCCCTTCAGACTAATTAAAAATATAGCAGTCCATAATAAGTGTAAGTGCCTTTTGTTTCAGCAAACCTTCAGCTAGATTGATATAAAAGTTGAGTCTTCTAATTCAACTATTTTGATCTAATAGCTATAGGAGCCTCAAACACAGCCAGGTGCTGCAAACACTGCCTATATTGGTGGGGACAATATCAGCCAAAACAGGTTTTCCCAAATGGCTGTCCTCAACAGCACCTAGAAGCCGCCCCTTAGCAGGACCTTCTGGCCATCCATATTTTCCCACAGGCTTGGTTTTGCAAACCCCTGTCTGCAAGATAGACCAACCAGTTTTGTTCCGTACACACGATCAGACTTTTTCAAATTTTCCACAAACAAATGTTTGTTGTCGGATTTACAATTGTGTGTACACAAGTCCATCAGACAAAAGTACAAAGTACAAACACGCATGCTCGGAAGCAAGGATGAGCCAGAAGCGGTCGGTCTTGTAAACTAGCATTCGTAATGGAGAATTAACATTCGTGACGTGGCAAATTATGAAATCTTGAAATGCAGAACATATTCTCTTCTTCTTTAATGGGATAATAATGAAGCTGCTTTGCTGGTGATACTGATGGAGTTATTGCAAACAAATTTTCAAAGGCTTTTTTTTTCTAGTGATATCAAGAATAACATTATTTTTTATTTTATTTGGGCAAGTTACCACAACACTATTATCCCATAGTTTTTAAGATCAAAGATACAACTATGTTGGTGTCCCTTGTTAATTTTACATTGCATTTTTTTTAAATGTAACTGCCTACTACCAAACTGTCATTTGAAGTAAAACACATAGCCAAGTATTATTCTCCACAATTTTTTTATTGTGCATTAAAAAAAGAAAACAAATAAAATTAGACATGCTATCTGCCAATAGAACTTAACCAAAAATTGCATTCTATGCATCCAAAAATATAGAAAATATACCAAATCAAATCATTATTCAACCAAAAAAATTATGTCAAAGCAATAACTCCAAGGCCAATAATAAATAACACATTATCTCCTCCGATTCCGCAACATGTCTGGTTGACGAAAGAGCGTTCAGAAACAAACTGAAAAACACGAAATTAAAAGCACGAAAAGAAAAGCGCGAATCAACACTCACCAAACTTCTACTAACATGAAATTAGCAGAAGGAGCCCAAAGGATGGCGCTAAAGAGCTGAAAAACAACGTAGTATGTCACTACGTTCATATTTGTTGGCCAACTATTGTGTGGCCTTGTGTATGCAAGACAGGTTTGGGCCAACGCCCTTCGGACAAAATTCCACGGTTTTGTTGGCCAACAATCCGATCGTGTGTATGAGGCTTAAGGCTTTATGTACACGGGATGTTTTTACAACCTCTCCTGAACGATTTAACGTGACAGATAGTAACCCATATTTAAAACGCCAGTTTTGCTGCGTTTAGCCACATTTGACCGCGTTTAGAAGTGCTTGATGCTTGAAATGCCTGTAAACTCAGCTTCTGAGCGAATTTTTTTGTGTTCCAAAAAAATGCCTCTCAACTGCCTTTAAACAACTGTAAACGACCCTGTGTACATGTACTGATAAGATAACATAGAGGAGAGTTCAGGGGCAGTTGAAAAAATCTCCTAAGTGCTCCTAAACGTCCATTTACCACCAGCAGTGTATCTGAGGGTACCTAACAAGGGAAGATATTAAATATATGAAATTAGATATTTATAATTATAAAATATGTGACATTTCCATAGCCTAGATCCCTATAACTAAAATCCATTAAGAGGAAACAACATACAAATCCAGTAGTATAGTAAATACTGTACATGTATGGACCCCCAAGTAAATTTTGTCTGTTTTGTTGTTAGACTGTAACCAACCTGAGCTGTTATTAACTTGCATAGCTCTTCTCTTAAGCTGGATATACAAGTACCGAAAGTCAGCTGGTTCAACAGGAACCAGACAACTTTTGGTTCGTTGTGGTGCTGTCTGTTACACAGAAGCCAATCTAATGACCAGCTTCTGTCAAATGGTCATGTTGGACAACCAGCATTTGATCAGTGCTTACTCTGTGTATTCTGGAGGGGGGGGGGGGGTCCCCTGTCAGAATACAATAGAAAAGCAGGAGAGATCCCTGCATCAACTTTTCTTGTGTTAAAGTGGGGATCTGTGTTGGGAGGAGGCTCAAGCAAAATCATATACGAATTAGTGCCGTGCAGTACTATATAAAATAATATGACTCATAAACCTATATTATCCAAAAAACATATCTCTATTTGAAAAGTCTCAGGACCAACAAAGCATGACCATAATTATTAATAAATGTTCTTCAGTTGTTAAATGAGTGTCTGTTATTATTTTCTTTCACTTGTGCCATTTGCATTTTATTCTTTCTGCCATATGTTGTGAATCACTAAAACATCTCTTTCACCAACCATGCATTGTGAAAAACCCAATAAAAAAACTGGTCTCTTGAGTATTCCCTTTAAACAGGGAGTAAGGCTGGATTCACACATATGCAGTTTTAGTGCTTTTTGATTTTGCAGATTTGCACTACAGTACATCTAACATGGTTTCCTATGGAACACGTTCTGTAGTGCAAATCTGAAAACTGCAAAAGGCCCTAAAAATACATAGATGTGAATCCAGCCTTATATGCCAGGAGATTTGCTATCTTCTGGATGTTCCTAAATCCACCACAATTTATAGCAATCCTTCAGTTAAAATTTTAAAAAGAAGTGTATATATAGTGCTCTCTGTATAACCAATGTTATTTTTTTATTAAAATAAAGCCAAAAGTAAAATAACTCAACTTAAAAAGTGCACATAGCCTGGTGCACAACAGTATACATGCATGTGTATATGAAATGTCTCATGCAAGATGGCGGACCGCTCACTTCCTGTTTGTGACATGATGTCATCAGCTTCTCGCAACGCGTTGAGTCACATGACTTCCTCAGGAGACAGCATTGGTTATATGGAGAGCATTATATAGACTAGGGTTGCACTGATATTGTTCTTTTTATCAGCAAATAACCCTAACCGAGTACTGATACCTTTGCGGTGAAATTTGAGCCAATACAAAATGAATGAGCTCAAATTGCACTGCAGAGAACTACATGTCATTTTGAACAGGAATGCAGTGCAATTCCTGACTTAATCGCATGCAATTTCCCCCATTGCTCCTGTGTGTGTGAACCCAGAATAAAAAGAGAAGCGCCATCTAGTGCAGCAATGGGCAGTTTTTGAAAATGTTGTAACTCACATTATTGTACATATCTCATCAAATTCATATCTGCATAGTGTCCCCGTCCCACCAATAGAAAACCACGGCTATTGGAGGTGCTCGCAGTCAGAGACCTAAGTGGTGACAGCGGGGCAGGTTTAGGCAGTGGTGCTGCGGTGACAGGGCAGGTTAGAGCACACACAGAGAGGCGAGCTGCAGTGGCTTTGCAAGGGGGGTGGGGGTGAGGGCCACAACCGGGTGACACCGTCGGCAGGGCCTGCAACGATGCACTTTTCTTTTGGCTGCATCTGTTTGAGCGGCTCTGATCAGTCCCGGCTGTCCCACACAGCCGAGCAGAATAAAGCCGTCTCCCCCTCCTGCTTTATGTCTACACAGGAGGAGGGGACCCGACCTGCTGTGCACTGATCATCATCTGAGGTGCATTATGGGTCTGATCGGGGGGGATCTCTACTGAATGGGGGGGTCTGAAGGGGGGTTCTGTACTGTAGGGGGGTGTGCACTGCAGGGGGTCTGTACTGAATGGGGGGTCTGCACTGTAGGGGGGTCTGTACTGAATGGGGGGTCTGCACTGTAGGGGGGGAATGTGCTGAATGGGGGTCTGCACTGTAGGGGGGATGTGCTGAATGGGGGGTCTGTACTGAAAGGGCGTTTGTACTGAATGGGGGGTCTGTACTGAATGGGGGGTCTGTACAGCAAGGGGGATCTGCACTGTAGAGGGGTCTGTACTGAATGGGGGGTCTGCACTGTAAGGGGGTCTGTACTGAATGGGGGGGTCTGTACTGGATGGGGTGAACTGCACTGTAGGGGGGTCTGCACTGCAGGGGGGTCTTTACTGAATGGGGGTCTGCACTGAAGGGGGGTCTGTAATGTAGGGGAGGTCTGTACTGAATGGGGGGTCTGCACTTTAGGGGGGGGGGATTTACTGAATGGGGGGTCTGTACTGAAAGGGCGTATGTACTGAAAGGGGGTGTCTATTCTGAGGTAGGGGGTCTGTACTGATGAGAGGGGTCTGTACTGATGGGAGGAGTCTGTTCTGAGGGAGGGGGTTCTATGTAACCAGCAGGGTGTCCAGAACTGTTAGGGGGGGGGTCCGTGTAACCAGCAGGGGGTCCAGAACTGTTGGGGGGTCTGTGTAACCAGCAGGTTGTCCAGAACAGTTGGGGGGGTCTGTGTAACCAGCAGGGGGTCCAGAACAGTTGGGGGGTCTGTGTAACCAGCAGGGGGTCCAGAGCTGTTAGGGGGTCTGTGTAACCAGCAGGGGGTCCAGAGCTGTTGGGGGGTCTGTGTAACATACAGGGGGTCCAGAACTGTTAGGGGGTGTCTGTGTAACATGCAGGGGTCCAGAGCTGTGGGTTGCTGTGTAATGTAAAGGGGTCCAGAGGTGCAGGGTGCTGTGTAATGTAAAGGGGTCCAGAGGTGCAGGGTGCTGTGTAATTTAAAGGGGTCCAGAGGTGCAGTTGTGGAGAGGGGGTACCCAGTAGTGACAACGAGATATTAAAGGATGCAGAGGTATGCAGGGGCAAAGTGGGATGTTTTTACATTTTAACGTGGGGGGGTTGGTATATGATCTGCCCCAGGTGCCAAATGCTCTAGGTACTCCTCTGCTCACAGGGCTGGAGGAGAAGTTCTGAGACCCTTGTGGGTATAGGGCGGACGTGATGTCAGCTTGGGAGCGGAACGCCTATACATCTCTTCTGGCCCTGTGAGCACCTCCAGCGGCCGTGGTTTTCTATCATCGGCGGGACAGGAACACTATGCAGATTTGTATTTGACGAGATTTGTACTTTATTGTGAGTTGTTATAACATTTTTAATAAACTGTCCATTGCTGCACTAGATGGTGCTTCCCTTTTATACTGGGTTTACACACACGGTAGCGGCGGGGGAAATCGCAACAGTGACTCAGCCAGGAATTGCACAACATTCTTGTTAAAATGGCATTAGATTCTTTGCAGTGCGATTTGAGACTAGTCCTTTTGTATGGGCTCAAATTCCAGCGCAAAGGTATCGGTTTCGGGTTTTTGGGAGCATTTGCACCAGTACGAGTGCAAATACTCAGTATCGGTATTAGTGCAAACCCTTCTTTTTTGAGCTTCCTATATACTGTATAATAACTGAATGAATGCTGTGGATGGAGGTGGATTGAAGGACATCTGGACTGAGCAGAGGGAAACAACACTCCTGGCATATAACACCCTGTTTAAAGGCAAAGCGCATGAAACCTGCATGACCATAAGGTGAGAGTATTGAAATGTCGGTGATGGGTTTTTCACAATACATGGTAGAAGAGATTTTTTAGTGATTCGCAACATGTGGCAGAAAGAATAAAGTGTAAACGACACAAGTGAAGGAAAAAAATAATCGCCACTCATTTGCCAATTGTGGAACATTTATTGATAATATTTATGGACACGCTTTGTTGGTCTTAAGAATTTTCAAATTGAGATATGTTTTTGTATACTATAGGTTTATTAGTTATATCATTTTCTATAGTACTGTGAAGCATTAATTCATAAATATATGATTTTGCTGTGGTAAAATTTGCTGTCTGGGCCTAGTCGCAGCAAGAGCCATGTGCTGAGGGCTCTGAAAACTTGGCCAGAGGTGAAATAGATACCTGAAGGGAGGATCTTTTTGCTGAACTGTGTCGCAGAGGAGCTTGATAGAAACTGCCGTTTAGACAACGCAAGAAGTATTCTTTCCCCAAAGGCTCTAGTATAGGGGCAGAAGCTAGATTATTGAGTGAGGAACAATGGTGACTGCTCTCAGAAGGTCACAGATTTGATCTGGCTTTCCTCTGTCCATCTGTATCTATTTAAAAGTTGCCCACATAGGACCTGCTGCTGTAACAGTTTTTCTGTCCTCCTATTTTGTGCTTTATAGGTATTCTGCAGCCCTAAATCCTCTCTTCTGCATTTCTCAGGCCAGCGTTTCATGGTAAAAAGATGAAGAGACGGATGCTTAATTTGTGGCTATTGAGGTGTCAGTCTGGTTCTGGGTGGGCTATCAATAAGCAGGGCAGGAGGATCCAAGCAGTGTTAATTTCATCGGCTAAAACATTTTAGTCGACTAAAATACGACTAAAACTAAAACAACTGAGATGACTAAAATATGACTAAAACTAAAATGGCATTTTAGTAAAAAGAATACGATTAAAAACTAAATTGAAATTTATAAAACAAAACTTAATAGCCTGCGCCAAATGGAATGATATTAAACAAACATAAATTGTGAAAATCGCATTACAATCACTATGCGATAAAATAATCACGTGATACAAACTACTGCTGCTGCTGCCTGGAAAGGTTAAATGAACCTTGAAGACTGGAATATAGGCAATTAAAGGCTGCGCTAGCAAATGTGACTCACCACTGTGAGTATAGATAAACCATACACAAAAAAACTAAATTAGAGACTAAATTAGCAAATGTGACTCACCACTGTGAGTGTATGTGAAACAAATAGAAACATATATATTGATATAACAATCAAATTGTGCAACAATGGCTACAAAAATAGAATAGTGTCAAAGGTGACTTATTGTATTAATCAAAAATTAAATCATGGGTGATGGACAGAACTAATTAGACTATTAAAATGATTGAAGTCATAAATTGCAGGTGGTCATTTGGACGATGGTCCCCTTTTGAAACCCCACTCACCAAAACGAAATGACCCACGGCTTTGCAGTCCTAGGGTCTTAAAAAGTATTTTCAGGACGGTGAAGTGGATGATGTAAAAGATCCTATTGAAACTCGGGGTGAATCAGCAGGGACTCCAGATAAATATCAAAGCCGTGGAAAGGAAAGAAATAAAACAACATGTGTAGTATCGCCGAGATAGACCTGTGGAACACTGTACAATAGTAACTCACTATTGAGCAGACAGGGATCAGCGAGTTCCGGGTGCGCGCTTGGCGTGCGCTCCAAAACAGAACAGGAAGCAGCGTCACTGGCTTACTGACCGGAAATTGCGTTGACGCGTTTCGCCCCTCCTCCAGGGCGTCATCAAGGACATCCTGATTGTCCTTGATGACGCCCTGGAGGAGGGGCGAAACGCGTCGACACGTCACCTACAATATACAGGGTACACAAACTGGTCGCGTATATGGAATAACTGTAACTTCCCAGAACTGAATAAGTTGCAGGCATTTCACAATTGGTCAAGGAACGGAGTGAACTATATCCCGCAATTGTATTGCGGGGGTACACTTCGGGACTTCCAATCTTTACGCACAGAATTTAATCTGACAAACACTGCTTTCTATCAGTACCTACAACTCAGGCATGCAATAGCGGCACAGGCCGCAGCAGGGGACTGGAAATTAACTAGGACAGGAGTACTTACCCAACTGATTACCTCCTCATCCCAAAAGGGACAAATCTCTTCTATATACAACTCACTCCTAGGTCAAGTATCTAAGGCAATGACTTTGAAATGCAGAGTGGATTGGGGAGAAGATATAGGACATATTACAGATGAGGAATGGAATACTATACTGGACAATGTACCTAAGGTGTCGTTATCCTCCTCCCAAAAATGTACCCAGCTGTTCATTACACATCGTACCTACCGCACGCCAGAAAAACCTCATAAATGGCACAGACAGGACTTGCCACTTTGTCCCCGCTGCCTTGCTAATAATGGCACACTGGTCCACATGTTGTGGAGATGCCCGAAGCTTCAAAGATATTGGGCAGCAGTGGTAAACACTATTAATAGCATATGGAACCTCAAACTCCAGACAGACCCTAAATTATGTCTACTAGGTTGGCTAGACGACGAACAATAAATACCCCATACATACATTGTGATTGTATGAATACTATTCCTGGCTAGGAAACTCATAGCCAGGAAGTGGCTGTCAATGACAGCACCCACTCTGACAGAGTGGATAGGGTCGGTGAATGAATCCCTTATTAAGGAAACAGCTTACTTATAAACACTGAGGCAGCCCGAACAAATTTGAAAGCATATGGGACCCCTGGTTGGACACAGCTGGCTTAGCCCCACTACGTTTGGTTCACAATACAATTTTAGGCGGCAGAACCACCACTATTAACACGTTATCCCAGTAGAAGGGAATATATAAAAGTGTATAACAAAACAGTAATAGGACTTAAGCGGAGGAAGGCAGAGAGGACAACTAGTATGCCACACCATATCTCTGTCGATATTAAAGGGGACACCATCACAATAATACAGGAGAGGAGGGGAAGAAGCAAATAATATCTAGCCCTGCAGAGGTTGATCTGTAAATAGTTAATTTCACCCAATGGTTAGGAGACGTAGTGCGGCATTTAGATCCCTGATGGTTAATAAGAACGTTTTAGTCAACTAAAATGTACAGTACTGGAGATTAAGTCGACTTAATACTACTAAAACTAAAACAGTTGCAGAAGACTAAAATGGGACTAAAACTAAAATGCCATTTTTAGTCCTAAGACTAAAGCCCCATACACACTATTAGATTTTTGTCTTCAGATTTACCAAAACCATATAATATGAGGTCAAACCTTAAGAGTTGCGATTTGTATGCAATCAGGCAGGCCCTTGCACTACATGGTTTTGGTAAATCTGAAGACAAAAATATGCAGAAAATCTAATAGTGTGTATGGGGCTTAAGACTAAATCAAAATTTGCTGTCAAAATGAACCCTGGACCCAAGCAAATTCAGTGGCTCCTATGAAGGTAAGCACTACATATTTTTGATGGAACTGGAAACATGTGGAAAAGCAAAGGGCCCAAAAATAGAGTACTGTATAGTGAAATATATATATCTCTAAAGAGAAACTGAGACAAACAGATTTACTAATGACAATGAGACTCTTGACACAATAAATTATGCGAATAGTCACTTCAAGTGTGCCAGTTCAAATAGATCAACAGGAATTTTCTTTTCACATGATTAGATAATTGAAGTGAACCACAATTTAGGTGTCCTTTTATGAAGCAGTGATCCTGAGGATCACCACTGATCACAGCCCAAAAACAGTTTATGAACCAGTGATAATCGGGGGGAGAAGTGTTTGAACTTGTTCTCCCGCCGATTATCTCTGCACATGGAGAATCCACATAGAATGACACAGTAACGGCCAGTGTATGAAGCTGCGATCTGAGCGCTTCACTGGCGATCTGTTTCAGAATTCACACTCCCCGATTCACCATCTCAGAGGAGGTGAAGCGGGGAGTGAAGAGAGAAACGGGGGGATCTGAGGAGGAAAGAGGAAGATTATTAACTTCCTTATGCCTCGTTCAGACCCCCCAACACTGTAACCATGTCCCCCTGTCATATATATGTGTATACATATATATATATATAATGTGTATATGTATATATATATATATAATGTGTGTATATACATGTATATATGTGTGTGTGTGTGTATATATACATGTATATATAATGTGTGTGTGTGTATACATGTATATATAATGTAGGGGGGACTCTTTATTTTATTAACATTAATCACACTGGTGTCTGTCCATGTATTGAGCTGTGATAATTTATCACTGCTTAATAAATGGACATCTCAGTGTTTCAGTGAATTTCTGGTACTGTAATCTCGTAAAGTCTCACGAGATTCCAGTATCAGGAGCCGTTCTCCAGTGTTTGAAGCGTTTGTAGATCACTCCACTCCTCCAAGGGTGAAGCGATCTACTCCGCTTCATGAACAGGCACACAGAGGAGAAAGATCTCCTCTGTGAATGCCGGAGAATGAAGCAGTGAATAGATTTCACTGCTTCATAAAAGGACACCTTAATGTGAAGATAATCAACTACTTTAGTAAATCAGCCTTTAAAATGGCAAACATTCAAAACATGCAGTACAGGAAAGAAATATGCTTAAAAAAAATCAATAAATCAGAAGTGTAATAAAAAATAAATGTTGTCAATATGCTACAAATAAGGGGAATGGTTAAAAATCATAAAAATAATACCAGTATTAGTAATAGTGATCCCAAATTGGAAACCTAAATTGCTGCTCAGAGGAAGCAATCCATATTTTCCCAGGCAACAGACCTAAGCCTGATATGAATGTTTAAAATTTACAGATAGCAGCTTTATTATTGCCACTGAGTTTGGCATTGGGTACCCACAGACAAAATATCACAATTACAGGAACTGATCATTTTCAATTATGTGACTTTAAATTTTCCAATGGATTCTGTCCTATCAGACAATGTTGTCGGAAATTCCGACCGTGTGTAGGCACCATCGGACAGTTTCCATCGGATTGTCCGACGGACAAAGTGCTACGCATGCTCAGATCACATTACAAGACCAAAGCTATTGGCTACTAGCCTCTACGTAGTCCCGTCGTAGGCAACAAACGTCACCACGTTCAGAATGATCGGATTTTCCGACAACTTTGTCCGACCGTGTGTACGCAAAACCAACATCGGACAAAGTATGACGGACATGATCCGACAGACCTGGTCCTCGGATAATCCGAGCGTGTGTATGGGGCTTTAGTGTTTGTAGGTTGGCAGACAGCTGCTAGCTGACTACTCCTGCCAACAACTAGAAAAAGATATTCTGATTGCTATCAAGCCGCACATGACCCTTGCGGCATCACAATGCACAGAAGTGCATTATTGTGTGTTGCAGTGCACTGTGGTTTGTTTTAGTGCACTGTGGCACTAACTTCAGTAATACACTGCATGAATCTGGCACAGGTTTATAAGACCTTATTTACATGGGTACTAAGGCATGTACACGTGAATTGGCCATTTATTTATGCAGCTGGAGATACCAGGTAGTGCATGCAGGCAGCCAATGTACTGTACTGTAAGTCTATGGCCCCTTTCACATGGATGATCCAATCAGGTCCATCTGTCAGTTTTTCAGACGGACCTGATCAGAAGGTCCATGCATTCCTATGGACCAGTGGGTGTAAACAGACTTGTGTCTGTTTAAACCTGCCTACCTCTGAGTCCGATCAGGCCTGCTAAAAAAAATGGAAGAGGGCTCCGCATCGGAGACAGCTGGATGTAAACAGACAGTATAGTCCGTTTACCCCAAGCCGTCCATAGAGCACAGCGGAGCCTGTCAGCTCTGCATAAACTGAGATCAGTGGACAGATCTCCTGCTGATCAGAAAGGTTGCTGGCCCTCGTTTGACAGGATTGCAGGTGTGTGTGAAATTCCTCCAATATATTCATTTAGGTCCACTCACCTGCACCCCCATGTCTGTCAAATTAGGATGAGTGGCTGTATCCATACAGCTGCTGGTCCCCAAAGACTTAAATGGGCTGCCTGTATGCAGCACTTGGCAGCTCCAGTCGCATAAACAAATGGCCTCAGTACCCGTTTGATATGGGCCTCAGTGATGGTGTATGGGCCTCAGTACCCGTGTGATATGGGCCTCAGTGATGGTGTATGGGCCTCAGTACCCGTGTGATATGGGCCTCAGTGATGGTGTATGGTCCTCAGTACCCGTGAGATATGGGCCTCAGTGATGGTGTATGGGCCTCAGTACCCGTGTGAGACCTAAATCACACAGAAAACTGTTACCTCTCTTATTGCATTATTGAATGTACAACAAGCTGTCATTATCTAAACATATGTGGTTCAGTACTGTACCTTTTTTGGATCATTTGCATTGTTCCCAGCTATCTTTGGGGACTACAGAAGCCCTCCACTCTCTGTGATAGAGAAGAGGAAAGAGAGAGGTGGTGGTAGTCATGTCTGATGATAACACTGCTTCTCCATAAATACATGATGATTGAGTCTTGTTGCTCCAGGACATGAAGTGTGTTGCTAGAAGGATCACCAGGTGAAAATAAAGAAAATTGTCTGAACAACAAAACAAATTCAGACACCACATCTAAGGACTGGTAAGCTGCAATATACTATAGTTTTATTCTGGGGTTCAGGGCTGGTGCAAGGATTTTTGACACCCTAGACAAAACCATTTTGCCGCCCCCTTGGCTTCACCCCCTTTCCTCTGCCCATATATACCCCACCTTTTTAATGAAGTGCCCTTCAAATGCAGCCTCACCAGTGCCCATCAATGCAGCCTACCAGCGTTCATCAATGCAGCCTATCAGCGCCCATCAATGTAGTGTTCATCAATGCAGACTACCAGCGCCCATCAATGCAGTCTACCAGTACCCATCAATGAAGCCAACCAGCGCCCACCAGTGCAGCCTACCAGTGTCCATCAATGCAGCCTCACCAGCGCCCATCAATGCAGCCTACCACCGCCCATCAAATGCAGCCTACCAGCGCCCATCAATTCAGCCTACCAGCGCCCATCAATGAAGCCTACCAGCGCCCATCAATGCAGCCTACCAGCGTCCATCAATGCAGCCTACCAGTGCCCATCAATGAATGTTTGCTTGCTTCCATTCATTCAGGAGTCAGGACACAGACACAGTCCTCCGCCACCGTTGCGCCTCTGACAATATGTGCGACCGGAGCGGCGATGCTGAGACTTAGTTGCTTGCTGCAGAGAGAATAGAGTAGGAACACCAGTGGCCGGGCGCCCTAGGCAGCAGTGCGCCCTAGGCGGCTGCCTAGTTTGCCTGCTGGTAGCACCGGCCCTGCTGGGGTTTAGATAAGTTTTAACACTCCCAGATCACAAAACATATATGTGTTGTTACGCTGTAAACAGAGCATACAAAAAAACATGCAAATACAATGATGTCTTATGTGGTGTGTATTTTAGGCATGTGTCCCAATGGGTGCATTAATGAGTGATACGTCATAGTGGCACTACAGTATCTTTGAAGAAATGGTAAGCCATGTGACATGCCTCTTCTTCATAACACCCATTTCTGTCTACTCATCATCAGAGTAGAGGAGGCTGGACACAGCTTATTCCACAAATGAAGGTTCCTGCAGCTGAACAAAGGAAGAAATTGCAAGAAAACATTAACATATGATTAATAATCTATTCCTTACCCAGGCAGTCAGAGCACATTGAGATCATTTAAAAATGATTGTTCATAAAGCTCAGGATTACAGATGTGTTTCCAGCAGGCACTACTGCAACGTGGAATAGGTTATACGCAGTTGACGATTACATTTATTTTTTGCATGCTTAAAATATTTTAATGACAGCTGTGTACTTGTTTATTTATTATCATTTCTGCGCTAAAAAAAGTTCTATTATAAACCCAACTGTGGAAAATGTGAAAATTCTAGCTGGCAGTGGGGCTATACCCACACTGCAAGGGTTAACTGCCCATTTAGGTCTAGTGGAGAGTAAAAGTATTTGATTCTCCACTCCCCTGGCAGATGGCGCTCCCCCATTCTTCAGCGCTGGCCTGTCCCTAGGTGTCCTCATGTCCAATGCAGGGCTATAGACCCTGTATCTGTTTGGATCATCTCAGAACCTTAGACCACTGGAGCATGAGGGAGAAGTCACTGGAACAAAATGTGTACCTATTTTCAAAAATTCACTGTGTTCAGAGATGGGAACAGGCTGTATCAATAACGATTATTGCGCATGCATTTTCACGCATTCTGATGCATTCCAGATGTGTGAACAGATTTGCTTTTTTTTTCCTTTATTTTCCTGATTTTGTCAGGAACACATTTCCCATCCAAGGATGATAGTAGGCACAAGCAGAGAGCACATGAACTTATCAGCTCACAAGATTTCTGGCAAGATTAACAGGTATTTTTTGAGCTCATCCAACAGATATTACAAAACACTTTTTTTTTGGTATATTTAATAGACCAAAGGGGACCAAATAAGAGAAGTTCATTGTTAGGGTTTACAAACACTTTAATAAATGCAATAAATCTTTCAGCAACAACAACCTGGTGAAACAATGGAAAATGATCATTTGCTGCTTTATAAACGTACCTCTCAAACATTTCATGCCAATTTTAACACCTGTCTTCAATAGAAACTTCCTCACTGGCTTCAAGAGATATTTAAAGTGGAGCTTCAGTCATTTTTTCAACTTTACATCTATTAAATCTGCCCTTGTTGTTTTAACTTTTGTTAGTAAAACATTTTTTTTTTTGCCAGTAAATACCTTACACAGCCCACTTCCTGTCTCTTGACTGGTAAAAAAAAAAGCCTAGGCTTATGACATCATGCCAAGCTCTCTCTCCCACTCTCGTGAGAGTTTGCCAGGAAGAGAGCGGGGATGAGTCATAAGAGGGCCAATGAGAGCTGCAGAGCTGGAGGTGTGCCTCTGTGTGTCCGTGTAAAAATCCAGGAAGTGAACAGGCAGCAGCTTCAGCTGCCCACAGTTCAAATGGATGCAGACTAAGTGGAGGGAGATTTCTGCAGCATATTTTGCAATTACACAATCACACTATATATAAAATAATATGCAAAGTGGTTGGAGGGAAGCTTTAGAATGGCAAAGATGTTTTTATTACTAATTAAATAATGTGAGCAGACTGCAGTTCCTCTTTAAGAAGACTTTCATTTTCACCTACACTGCCTTGGTAATTGAGGCAAACAGAGATGTTCTGGCTTAACATATATATACAGTATGCCTGTTTTACACAAAATGTACACAACAGGCAGGATTTACAAAAGGATTTGTTTTTTGGTAAAAGCCTGCATTAAAAACTTGAAGCGGACCTTGCATTAAAAATTCTGCAGATATACAAAAAAAAAAAAAACAGTAGAGGAATAAAATGTAATAAATATTTTTATCTGTTCACAATTTTTCATACAATGGGTGTGATGTCATCAGGGCTGGTGCTACCATTAGGCTAACTAGGCAGCCGCCTAGGGCGCACTGCTGCCTAGGGCGCCCGGCCACTGGTGTCCCTACTCTTTTCTCTCTGCAACAAGCAACAACAAGTCTCAGCATCAGCAGGCAGAGGACTGTGTCTGTGTCCCGACTCCCGAATGAATGGAAGCAAGCAAACATTAATTTATGGGCACTAGTAGGCTGCATTGATGGGCCCTGGTAGGCTGCATTTGATGGGTGCTGGTGAGGCTGCATTTGATGGATGCTGATGAGGCTACATTTGATCGGTGCTTCATTAAAAAGGTGGGGGTATACATGGGCAGGGCGAAGGGGGTGGGGTCAGGGGTGGGGCCAGGGGGGGCGGCAAAATGAAGTTTCGCCTAGGGTGTCAAAAATCCTTGCACCAGCCCTGGATGTCATGCGCCGATGAGAAAAAACTGAGAAGCCCAAATCTTGGGAGATGATGTTCAAACACAGTGCAGAAGCATGTTCTTGTGTTATTTGGGATGCCCAGCATTCTGCCGAATTTCACTGGAAGGAGTGTGACCTAGCGTCATCTGGAGGAAAGGCATGTTTATTTGTTACTACTTTCCCTACAAGGTTTTAAATACTATTTTTTTCCAGAATTATGGCATGGGGGGCAGTTTAATTAAGCCGTCCTTGGGAGGGATTTACTAAAACTGGAGAGTGCAAAATCTGGTGCAGCTCTGCATAGAAACCAATCAACTACCAGGTTTTATTGTCAAAGCTTAATTGAACAATCTGAAGTTAGAAGCTGATTGGTTACCATATACAGCTGGACCAGGTTCTGAGTGCCCCAGTTTTAGTACATCTCCCTCAAGCTTGTGTTCTGGGTGCAAACTTTATTTTAAATTACCTTGCACCTGATTGGCTGTTTTAAACTTGAAGTGTTATAGGCCTGCATAAATGTGGTATTTAAAACAAGACAATCAGTAGATATGTAGACATACATGACTATAAATGTTATATTATAATATTATAATGTTTTTCTCAATCTTTTATTTAAAGATCTGCGGACACAGGGGAGCCCAGCAAAGGTCAACTCAGTTGCAAAGATTATCACTCTTTATAGGTGTGTGAAAAGTATTTCTAGTCTTAAAACTTGATTTGGGTTTATAATTAAGAGAACAAAATAGTAGGTAGACAGTTTCTAAATAATAATGCCAGTACCTTGCATCTTGCCTGCAGTCTATACTTTACAGGCATACCCCACTTTTAAGTACACAATGGGGTTTATTTACTAAAGCTGGAAAGTGCAAAATCAGGCTCACTTCTGCATAGAAACCAATGAGCTTCTAACCCTAGCTCGTTCAATTAAGCTTTGGTAATAAAATCTGGAAGCTCATTGGTTTCTATGCAGAAGTGAGCCTGATTTTGCACTTTATAGCTTTAGTAAATAAACCCCATTGTGTACTTAAAAGTGGGGTATGCCTGTATCAGGGCTCAAGTCCTGCGGGAACGCATGGGAACGGAGTTCCTGTACTTTTTCCACAACAGGAACTCAGTTCCCTTTAGCAGCCGTGTCCTGCAAGACTTTGAAGTATGCGAGCTGTGTGGCAGGTGCTACACCAGCAGCCGCCGACACAGCTCGCAATAGTAAGTGCTGCACACCTGGCCATTCAGTCATTGCCAGTAGGGGGCCCCATGACAGCTTCCGCTTCAATCTACCTGTCAATCACAGCTAGCTGACAGGTAGATCAGGTCCCTGCTGCTAAGAGATTTGCATGGAAGCACAATTGAATGAATGCTGATTATTCAGAGAATTACCGTATTTATGTTTATTGAGGATTGTTTTATTCATGTACTAACAGTTAAGCTTTATACACACAAAAAGAAAATTGGATGAAAAATACCACTTTTGAAGCATTCGTGCATATGAGAGTATCATTTTTTTTTTTTTTTTGGTGGGCGAGTGGATCTTGGGTGGGAGTTCCCACACTTTTTTCCCCAGGACTTGACCCCTGGCCTGTATACACTTGTATACACTATGGGGTTGATTTACTAAAACTGTAGAGTGCAAAATCTGGTGCAGCTCTGCATAGAATCAGCTGCCAGTTTTATTTTGGCAACGCTTAATGAACACGCTGAAGTTAGAAGCTGATTGGCTACCATGTAGAGCTGCACCAGATTTTGCACTATACAGTTTTAGTAAATCAATCCCTTTGTGTTTTATCATAACAAAGTTATTTTAGCTGTTATTGGTTATCAGTTCTGTTGTTGATGGTTATCAGTTCTTATCAGTTCTGTTGTTGATGTTATTTTTATCCAGCCACCATTTACACTAACCCCATGCAGGACAATGGAAATAGCATTGTTTTCTAAAGTGCCCATTCACATCAATGCAACATGGTGTAGTGTGAATTTTGAAAAGGTACCTGTGCCTCTTTTTGGTGCTGTATATGACTTTTTTCTTTTGGCAAACAGGAACCTATGAAAAATGCATGTATGTGGTTTTGGGTGATTTTTTTTTTTTTAACCTAAAATCCAGTCTCTTCCTTCTAGCAGCAATGATGTCACCGCAGATATTGCTTGTCGTTGACTAAAACAAAAAAGCATGCAGCATGAAAAACGCTTGCAAAAATACATAGAATATGTGCATGTCTGCATTACAAAACCGCACTGAAACGCATGATTATGCAGCAGTACTATAGTGTGAACCTAGACTAAGGAGATTAGCTAACAAACTTTTATTGATAGTTTGCACAAATTCATACTTTTTTTAATTAAAACTTGATTGCACCAATCTAACAAAGATAACATACACACAAATATATGTAGCATTTGAAAGATATTTTTATATATATATATATATATATAATATATATATATACATTTACAATATGTGTGTGTATATATATATATATATATATATTTATTTACCATATGCGTGTATATATATATATATATATATATATATATATATATATATATATATATATATATATATATATATATATATATATATATATATATATATATATATATATATGTGTGTGTGTGTGTATATATATATATATATATATATATATATATATATATATATATATATATATATATATATATATTATTCTTATTATTATTATTAATAATAATAATAATAAATATTACATATATTTAAATTTCTTACTGTTATATATCTTAACAAAAAAAAGTATATATATATATATATACTTACACATATATACTGTAGTGTGTTTCTGTGTGTGTGTGTGTGTATATATATATATATATATATATATATATATAAATATATATATACACACACACACACACACAGAAACACACTACAGTATATGTGTGTAAGTATATATATATATACTTTTTTTTGTTAAGATATATAACAGTAAGAAATTTAAATATATGTAATATTATTATTATTAATGATAATAAGAATAATATATATATATATATATATATATATATATATATATATATATATATATATATATATATATATATATACACACACACATATATATATATGTGTGTATATAACATTATATATATGCATTACCATTACATATACTGTATGTGAAGACTAAGCTTGCAGTGAAAAGCACTGGTTGCCCCATTGACAGACAGCTGTGCCCCATCCTGCAGAGGTGAGGTGAGAGTGACCTCTGATGTGACAGTCACATGTCAGCCCTGCATAGGTGGGGAGTTCAAGTGCAGCTGCAGCCTGTCTTCTTTATTTACTACCAACCTATATTATTTATTATATTATAGTGGTTAAATGTAAATAGGGCTTCAAAAAATAAATATAGACAGCAATATGCGATTCTCCAGCATCAGTGTGTAAACCAGGAGGAAGAGGAGTATGGCTGGCCAGCAGTGACCTCTGATTTTATATATAGGTGCTCTATGCACCATCTGGTCATCTTCTCCCAGCAGGACATGGCAGTGTTATACCCCAGCTATACTTATTTCCCACACACACATACTGGGATGAATACAATTGAATTACCCATTCGATTGCTTCCTTATAAGCATACCCCCGACTTTAATTATTCTTTGTTTAAGGTGATGGGTAAACTTAAAATTTGGCATGACATTACAGAAGTCTATGGAAATGAAACGTTTTTGAGATACAGTATAAGTACATCAGGAAATACTTTACTGCAAACGGATAAAATCCAAAAGAGCTCTGCAGATAGCCTATCCAGTTGTAAATAGCTGAAAGCATAAAACAACAGGTTTTTTTTTTTTTACAGGAAATCGATCATTTACAAAAGGAATTAAGGGTAAGTATATGATAAGGTCAATTGGCATTTTATTCTACTTAGATGTACTGTCTGACCTAAACATACAGCTAACTTGCTTCTTCTATAGCGATCCGACAAACAGTATTGCTATTGGCATACTAAAATATTGTACTACATTATTGTGTATAGTGTATAATACAGATTGCTAACTTTTGGGCTATTTACACAATGCATGTTTAAAGAAAACATGTTTTAATCAATTGCCTCTGTAGTTTCGCTACAAATGTTTCCACTTTAATTTATTTAAAGTATCCACTTTAAATATCCACTAAAATGTCCAAAATGTATCCACTTTAATTTCTTAAAAGTATCCACATTAAATATCCACTCCAGTTCCCTAAATGTATCCACTTTAATTTCTTAATAATTCAAGATAAAGCATTCTCCATTGGCATTTGTTATAAACATTTTATTGAAAAAAAAAAATGTACATCCAAATATCTGAACATTTTTTTACGACTACATAAGTGCAAATACATTCTCTTCTTTAAAAAGCATAGTGGGATTATACAGATTTCAGATACGCTTTTGTCAACATATTGTGATAAGAAAATCTAAAAAACAAACAAACAAAAAATGGCAAAAATAACCTTGCTTTTTGCCCTACTAAAAAATTTAATTTCTAATATATACAGTATTTTAATACTAGACGGTAAAGGAGTGTAGGAGGGGGGTGCTGACTTCCCAAAGATCCCATGGAATAGGTTTCATTATTTATAAATGGCAAAAAATTGAATCTGTTGATTGTGTGGTGGTGGTGGGGGGGGGGGGGGGGGGTGGGGGTCGAGGTAAAGGGGAGAGACGGGTAAAAAAAAAAAGAGGAATAAAACTAGAATTAAGTGCAGGATAGAGGGAGAAGAAAGGTAGAAAGGGAGTTATATTTTAACTCTCGTTCTCCCTTTCTTCTCCCTCTCTCCTGCGCTTAATTCTAGTTTTATTCCTCTTTTCTTTTTTTTTTTTGCCAATGCATAGAAGAGAACGATATAAGATGGATAAAGATAGAGTAATGGAGAGAGAAAGAAGGAGAGAGAAGTACAGTAGGTTATATGGAAGAGAGAGAGAGGGAGAGAGGGAGAGAGGGGGGAGAAAGAAGTGGGTTATATGGGGGAGCGAGAGAGAGGTGGTTATATACAAGATAGAGAGAGGGAAGAGAGAGAAATATATATGAAAGTGAGAGGGGGAGAGAGAGGGGAGAGAGAGAGGGAGGGGAGGGAGGAGAGAGAGAGGGATAGGGGGAGAGAGGGGGAGAGAGAGGGAGGGATAGGGGAGGGGGAGGGGAAGGGAGAGGGAGGAGAGAGAGGGAGAGAGAGGGAGAGGGAGGGAGAGGGGGAGAGAGAGGGGAGAGAGAGGGGGAGGAGGAGAGGGAGAGGGAGAGAGAGGGGGGAGGGAGAGAGAGGGAGAGAGAGGGGGAGAGGAGGGAGAGAGGGGAGGAGGGGAGAGAGAGGGGAGAGGGAGGAGAGAGAGAGGGGAGAGGAGGGGAGAGAGAGGGAGATGGAGGGAGAGGGAGAGACAGAGGGGAGAGGGAGAGAGAGAGAGGGGGGAGGGAGAGAGGGAAGAGAGAGAGAGGAGAGAGCGGGGAGAGAGAGAGGGGGGAGTGAGGGGGAGAAAGAGAGAGGAGAAGGTTATATGGAAGAGAGAGAGAAGGGAGTAGGTTTTATGAAAGAGAGAAAGAGAGAGGAGTAGGTTATATGGAAGAGAGAGAAGGGGGGGGGGAGAGAGGTTACGGTTATATGGGGGAGAGAGAAAGGGAAAGAAAGAAAGAAAGAAAAAGAAAAAAGAAAGAAACCCAGAAAGAAAGAAAGAAAGAAAGAAAGAAAGGGTACCCAACAAAGAGGTAAAAGTGAGAAGGAGGTTAATAAATACAGAATAGGAAACAGAGAGTTGATGAGGGGAGTAGTTAATATATAGAAGAGAGAGGTAAAAGGGAGAGGTGTTAAATAAACAGAAAGTAGAGAATCATTGTATAAAAAAAAACAAAAAAAAAACGAAAGGAAATAAAAAGGAAAGATAAAGGGATAGAAGAGAAAGAGGTGAAAGAGGAAGAGAAGATAATAAAGAGATGTAAAATATGAAAACAACACAGAACATACGATATAGAAGAAGAGAATGGACAGGGAAGGGAAGAAATGGGCAGTGAATGGGGCACATAAGAAAATAATAACTGGTGTAAGGGAGTAGAGAAGGGCATAAGCAGGGTGTCTACAGGCATATAGGAGAGAAAAGGAAAAGAGACAAATCAAGGTGGGACAGAAGAGAAGAAACAGGTTGTAGAGAGATGATAGAGATCACATCATTCTCTTGCCTGGTGCAATCTTCAGGCTCCTATATGCTCTCTCTACTCCAAGCTTGCTTTTAAACCACGCAGTCATTTCCACCATGTGGAGATGACTTCCAGCATTTGGTTTTCCATGATCCACGATTCATGGTTAAGTCACATCGAAAATATTTACAAGGACAAAGCAATTATTACAAACATCAATCCGTAATGATTCATCCCAATATCTGATTCTATATAGAGAAGGGAGCCCATTCTGAGAATAGGAAGATTTTATTTACAATCTAGGAACATACTACTACAATGCAGGGTATAATTTACTAAAGGAGTAATAAATAGGATGACCAAAGCACTAATCCCAATGAAACCTTCTGGGTGCACTTTTGTACAGACTAGTTTAGGAGAGTTTTGCCCTTTTTTCTGCCAGAAAGCTCCAATCAGAAACGCAGAAACCCTGCCTCTAAGGTTGAGCTTAAAATATGCCTGTCCCTGTGTGTATGGACACATAGGACAACATTGATCTGCAGAACATAAAACTCTTGTAGAAGCAGCGATTTTTAAGTCAGTGTGCTCACCATGCACCCTACAATCTGACCATACAATCAACTTTAGATTTACCAAACATATATGCAATATGAGGACCTACCTAAACTATTCAACCAATTTGAATCAGATCAGCCCGGGTCTTGCACTATGTCTTTGTTGGTAAGTCTAAAGGTGGTTGTACAATCAGATTGTATAGTGTAAGAACACCCTAAACAGTATGACATGATTGCTTGCTTCAATGAAAAAATACAGGGAAGGTGGATATGAATAGTAAGATGCATGTGATTTGTAGTAACCTCATTATCTGATGGTAGTCAGCTAACATTAGTTCATTTTTTAAAACCTATGACACCTGTTTTCTACCAGCTCTTTAATATTTCTCAGATCGAAGTGCTGTGTTTGTGTTTGGGGGGTCAGATACTTGTCCTTGTCATCTGACAATGCCTCCTGATTGCAGAACTGTAAACACATCAAACGTTTTATTATTACCTGTGCTTGGCAGGCAGATTTAAGTCGATTGGAAGTATTTCAAGCAGATGGAAGAAGAAGGGTACTTCATATATGGCAGCTGCACACAGATCCAGCATTGGGACTGGCACCCTGCCATGGATTAGTGTGGCTGCATGGCCCAGCATTGAGATACACAGGGCAAGAGACAAGACCAGCACAGGTGTGCTCGGTGCCCGCCTGGCACAGTACAGTACATACACACACAATGCGATTGTCGCTGGCTCCCAATTGTGTTGGCTCAGTCCCATCTACATCACGCACGGCTTTATATCCTGGCACACACTCTGATGGTGATGATGGTGATAGTAAGAACTACTGGCAGACGGGTGGAAAGAAGAAATCCCGTTAAAATTGAGAACAAAATCCTTTCTGTCGCACACAGGGGAGGAGTGGTGCTGGTAACGAGGCAATCCCACTGCAATGGAAATACAAACAGTTACTAGAATAAAAGCACACAGGGCTGGTGTCACCAAACCCCCCCATGACTGATCAGAGGAAGGCAAAGTCATCACCTGCATAAAAGGATTCTGTTTGCCTTCCATTGGTGATGGAAAGGAGCATGACATAAGACCACACACAACCTTCACCCTATTATAATTCCATAATCTCATCACATACATTACAATCAGATTGTACCATCTACTATGCAGAGCAAGGGCATGCCCCTTCCCATACAAAATGAGTGGATAAATCAGGTAGGTCTTCATATACAGTTTTGGTCAATCAAAAGTTGATTATATGATCAGATTTTTGATCAGATTTTATGATCAGATTGCATGATCAGATGTGAATGATGACCTCTACCTAGTCATCAGATATCAGAATTAAACTGGTATTTGTAATATGGCTTCCACGAGGCATATACCAATTGGTCCAGCATTTTAAAAAATACCACTTGAGAATTAGGACCTCTTTACTGTATTACTGATTGATTACTTATGTATTATAATCACACATAGGTTGGACTTGATGGACTTGTGTCTTTTTTCGACCTCACCTACTATGTAATTATGTAAGTACCTAAGACTTGGTTTCAGGTGATCTTATTAAAATGGGCACCTATCAGTAATTACAACTGATTTACATTAAAAACAGGTTAATGTTCTCTGAAAGGGTATAAAATCTTAAACAATAAAGTAATTATTCCCCAACATTACCTGTTCATTGACCTACAGAGAGAGTGATTTAAAGGAGTTTTCACTTTTCAAAGATTATGATTAGAAGCTGTGCCCACTTCAATCCAGCCATATGCAATCACTAATCCATTAAAAAAAAAATGTATTTTGCACACAATTGGAGTTTCATTGTAATACATTATCTAAATGAACAGTCACCACATTTCTGGTAAATTCGTACATTTTTGTCAAAGTTTGACACATATGGAAACTAATGGGACAATAAATGAACTGATGTCACTTATTCTGACTTATCTGGCTCCCATACCTACATATCTGAGCTATGAATAAGCACCTGTTATAACGGTTCTAATAATTGGCCTGAAAGGTCTAATAATAACATTTGGACATATCTGCCCATTACTATTCTTTAAAAATAAATGAAATAAATACAAATTTAGAACTAGCTGTAGCACTTTGACAAGCGTCAGTTCACTAAAGCCAATAGGGTGAACCTGCCTTGACTTTTGAACTGGGAGAAAAGATGGAGTTTACTGGCAGATTAGTGGTTGATTGAGGTGAACACAGCTCCATCTTATTTTCTAAGCTTAGTCAAGGATCACTTTTAAAGCCTAAAGTTGTACAACACTATGGTGGAGAGTTACTAAAACTGGAGAGTGCAAACTCTGGTGCAGATCTGCATTGTAACCAATCAGCTTCCAGGTTTTATTGTCAAAAGTGTGAAAGAACAAGCTGAATTTAGAAGCTGATTGGTTACCACAGCTCCAGTTTTAGGAAATCTCTGTAATATGAGGATAAACCTACAATTCAATTAATTTCTATCCAGTCCCACAGGCCCTAATAATGCATAGCAGTTAGTAGATCTTACGATTATACAATCAGATTGTATAGTGTATGACCAACGTTAAACTTTGCATCCCAGATGATCAAAACCCAAGCAATGCATTGTGCCCAACTGCCTATATTCACTATATGACTACCTGCTTTCCCCAGCATTGCCAGCAGCAAGCTCACCTTAATATATTTCCATATAAATCTTTCCAAGCTTCCTATTTATGGCCCCGGTTTAATCAGTTTCCATGGATTAAC